>CM012440.1:33172416-33585876 GCA_003999625.1 Oryzias javanicus | reverse complement strand
TAACTGAGCCTTGTATCCTTCGTCAAGTGCGGCACTGACATTTATAGCTCCTGAGTCATGAGGAAAGCTATAGAGCTCTCAAAAGATCTACGGGAAAAGGTAACTGAAGTGAACAAAATAGGAAAAGGAAATGAGAAGATATCCAGCGGGCTGAGAATGCCAGTCAGCAGTGTTAAAACTTTGATCAAGAAGTGGAAAATGTGGAGTTCTGTTGAAATCAAACCACGGTGACAAAAATTTCTGTCACAGCTGCCAGAAAAAGCTGTAGAAATGCAATAAAAAACCCACAAATAAGCTGTGATTCAGGACCCTCTGAAAAACTGTAGTGTGGATGTTTCAAGATGTACAGTAACAAGACACTTGAAGAAAAATGGTCGAGTTGCCAGAAAAAAGGCATTTTTTTGTTCAAATACCACAAAATTGCTTACTAATAATACACCAAACAGCACAGAGACAAATCTCCAAACTTCTGGACCAAAGTCATTTGGAGCAATGAGATTGAACTTTATGGCCATGACCATAATGGCATATGATTAAAATAATATGCCATAAAAGGAGGCAATACAAGGTATTACTGTAAGAGATGGGGTATGAAAACTTTTGAACAGGGTATTGGAAGTTTCTTTTGTACTACTGTGATTGCTTTAACATTGAGGCTTATTTCGGCTTTAAAATACTGAGTAGCAACCAGGTAACATTAATAATAAATCACCTACGGCTTAAAAAAAACAAAGAAAACAAAAGTGATTTGACAGTTCACACTCGTCCATTTAAAGATTTATAATCCTTAATTACAGCTACAGTGACCTCAAAATTACAAACCAAAATAAAAGTCTTCACCAGCAGTTTCAGTAAGAAACTGTTCATTTGGTTTTTCTGCTCCTTTTATCTTCATCAGCAGGTCAATAAACCCTGAAACAGCATTAACCAGTGAGGTGCTGCAGACGAAGTGCTTTGGGAGCAAAATAAAATGTTCTGCTGCCTTTTTAACTGGGAGTTAGGAGACACTGATTTTGACAGAAATAAATAAAAGCTGAGAATCTGGAAAACTATTTTGTTCATTTTGATAAACCCACATTTTTATATGTTCAAAGTCCTGGACATGACATAAAAAATCATTATTCCCTCAAATAAGTATTTTGTGTATTTTTATTACTATTTTGCATGCATAGATTAGTATTTTAGAGTCTTTAATTCCTGCTACAACCATAATTTGTGGCCACGCTTACAATACTGATGCATAGCCGATAATACTGAAATGTCTGCTTGAAACACTTTTTTTGCCCAAAAATAAAAATTTGAGCATCATTACTTCTGTTTGTACAAAATAGTAATAGATAGAATAGAATAGAATAGAATAGAATAGAATAGAATAGAATAGAATAGAATAGCCTTTATTGTCCTTGTACATTGTACAACGAAATTTGAGCGCTGCTCACTTGGTGCAAAGTAACAATAATAATAAAATATAGAAATATAAAATATACATATGAACATAAGCAGCATGAAGGCAAAATAAATAAATAAATAAATAAAAAAAAATAAAATAAAAATAGAGGACGCAAACATTGCACCTGTATAATGGAATAATTGCACTTCAAGAGTAAGAGTTTGCATGATCAATATGATCCATAGAGTGGGATTGTGAGGACAGATTCAGCGGGTGTTATTGTTCACTGCAGAGATAGCTCTCGGGAAGAAGCTATCTCTGAGTCTGTTTGTCCTGGTTTTGTGTGACCTGTATCGTCTGCCTGACGGTAACAGGTCGAACAGAGAGTTGCTGGGGTGGGAGGAGTCCTTGATGATGTTGGCAGCTCTGCTGAGGTAGCGGGAGCTGGCGATATCCTCCAGGCTGGGCAGAGAGCAGCCGGTGATCCTCTGGGCTGTGTTGATCACTCTCTGCAGAGCCTTCCTGTCTGCAGCTGAGCACCCTGCATACCACGCTGTGATGCAGTACGTCAGGATGCTCTCTATGGCGCCCCTGTAGAAGGTGACCAGCAGCCTTTCCTCCAGGTTGTTTCTCCTGAGCACCCTCAGGAAGTTGAGACGCCGCTGAGCCTTCTTCACCACCGCTGTGGTGTTTGCAGACCAGGAGAGATCATCAGAGACTTGCACGCCCAGGAACCTGATGGAGTGGACCCTCTCCACACAGTCACCGTGGATGTAGAGAGGGGCCGGGTCCGCTCTGCTCTTTCTGAAGTCCAGGATCAGTTCTTTTGTTTTTGTGGTGTTCAGCTGAAGGTTGTTAGCTGAACACCACACAGTCAGTCTTTTTACCTCATCTCTGTAGTCAGATTCATCCCCTCCTGAGATGAGTCCGACCACCGTGGTATCATCCGCAAACTTGATGATGGTGTTTGAGGGATGGGTCGAGGCACAGTCGGATGTATAGAGCGTGAACAGGAGGGGGCTCAGGACACATCCTTGTGGAGAACCGGTGCTGAGTGTTGATGGTGGGCACAGAAGGCCGAGCCTGACAGACTGTGGGCGGTCAGTCAGGAGTCTTTGACCCACGCAGATGGGAAGGAGACACCAGGTGGGACAGTTTCTGGACCAGGATTTCCGGAATTATGTGGTTGAAAGCTGAGCTGAAGTCCAGGAAGAGCATCCTCACGTAGCTGCTCTGGTGCTCCAGATGACTCAGCGCAGTGTGGAGGGTTATAGTGATAGCATCCTCTGTGGACCGGTTTGGCCTGTAGGCAAACTGGTGAGGGTCCAGAGTTGGAGGAAGACAGGTCCTGATATGCTGGCAGACCAGTCTCTCAAAGCACTTCATGACTACAGGCGTAAGTGAACAGGCCTGTAGTCGTTGGTGCTGTCCACTGCTGACTTTTTTAGGGATGGGATGATAATGGAGGTTTTGAGGCAGGGTGGGATGGTGGACAGGGACAGGGACAGGTTGAAAATTGTGGTGAAAACTCCACTCAGCTGGTCAGCACATGCTCTGAGTACCCTGCCTGGTATTCCGTCAGGGCCGGCTGCCTTCCTTGGGTTCACTGACCTTAACACACGTCTCACTTCATGCTCCTGAAGTGTCAGTATGCCTTTGCTGGGGGTGATGGGAGTGGTGTGTCAGCTGGGGGCCTGATTGTCTCGAAGCGCGCAAAAAAGTGGTTGAGCTCTTCTGCCAGCGAGATGTCAGAACTAGTTGTTTCCTGGTTGCTGCTTCTGTAGTTTGTCAGGTGATTTATCCCCTGCCACATCCTTCTCGGGTTGTTGTCTGCAAAGTGGTCCTCAATCCTCTTCTTATAGGCTGCCTTGGCTTCCCTGATGCCTCTTTTCAGGTCTGCCCTGGCTGCTCTATAAGCTGCCCCATATGTGTAATATGTGCCCATAAAATGCCAATTTGTTCCCAGAAATAAGGAATTTGTTTGGAAAAGATTTGGAAATTTTTTTTGTGATTTTTGGCTATATAAATAAAATTGCATTGAAATTGAATTGAAGATGTTGATTTGTAGCTAAAAAAAACATGAATTTGTTTGCTCAAAATACTAATCTATATACACATAATACTGATTTGTGTACTAAACACTTATTTTTGGTGCACAAAATACTTATTTAACACAACATACAAATTTGTGTGCACAAAATGCCTTTTTTCTGCACAAATTACTAACTGTTGCTCACAAAAAGGGAATATAGATAACGATGTGTTTACTGAACACTAATTTGCACACACAAAGTACTAATTTGTAAACAAAATATTTATTAACAGAACATACTAATTTGTGTGCGCAAAAAAAAAAACTAGTTTGTTCCCACAAATTACTTATTTCTGCACAAAAAGCTAACTTGTGGTAACAAGAGTAATAAAATCCAAATTAGTTGCCATGAATTTCAAAATTGTGGCCACAAAATTTAATTTAAGTGCACAAAATGTTCATTTGCAATCACAAATTATTAATTTAAGGAAACACTGTTTTTTCATGTCATGTCAAGGGGTCCAACAGAGAATAGTTTGATTCTAGGACAATGCTGCCCTCTAGTGTTCATTCTCATTCTGACATGATTGAGTTAATGAAGAATTCATTTCTTGTGTTTATTTTGTTTAAAGTTGATCTCCTTTTTCTAATCTCTTTGTGAAATGTCAGCAGTAAAATGTGCGAGTAATTCTTTTTTCTTTTAATATGAGAAAAGTTCACAAACTCTGCATGATGAGAGGATAGTTTCAGTTTATTTGCAGTGAGAATTCATTTGTTTGTTGACCGGTGCAGGCAGATATTATCACTTCTTTTTCAATTCATCTGTAGAAACATACATTCTATCAGTTTAAGGGATGCAACAGATTGTATTTTACTGTTCTGTCCATTAGTCAAATGAAGAAAAAGAACAGACTGACTTGGTAAAGAACCTTTTCCAAGGAACAGTCAGGAAATTAAGGTCAGGTGTAAGGAGAGAAAACTGAGTTGTTGGAAGAGTTTCGTCATTGTAACAGCTAAATCGGAAAGTTAGTCCTTTGAAATGTGCGCTTCACAGTTCAAGAGCGTCTTGATGAACGTATGATGATCTGAAAGAATCGAACATCATTCATCCAGAGTCTGCTCTCGCTTCTGATGCATCCAGTTTCACCTTCTGGGGGACACATCCTGGAATGTAAATATACTTTCTTACAAACTTGTTCCATTTTGGAACACAAGGCAAAGAGTCTATGTTTTGTCTCATGGTTGTAGGAGCAGACAAACTTTAAAAGTGTGTGGACATTTCTACACACAAACAGAAGTATGTATAAAAAAAAAAAAAAAAAGAAGACCTCCATTCCTGACAATGTTAGGAAAGCAGGTCAAATATTTGTGCGACAAACAGGAGAAGCCAACGCCAGCATTCATCTACAGACATGGCTCCAGCTGGTTGGTTGGGATTGTGGTCACAGTGTCATTAAAGCGACAGATTGTTAGTGTTTTTTTACGCCTTAGCCTGAAGACCTTACAGCAGTTTGATGCAAATAACTGGGCTCCTGGTCAGCAATGAAAGGCCACACGAGAATCTCTAGAACACTCAGCTTCTTTAATCTCTCTCAGACATTGTCGAGGAAGCCACCCTCAGCTGGGAGGCTGCGTTTGTTCGCTGACGGAGAGGCTCTGAAAGGTAGAGCAGCGTGGAGCGGCCGTCACCTTTTCACCGAATGTCTGGAGCTCTGCTTCCCTTTCTTTGTCGCGTCTGGCAAAGGGAAGCCGGCCTGCCGCCTGCGCCTTCCCTTCGCCTCGGGCTCAGAGTCACTGAGCTCCAGGTCGGGACAGTAGCCATCACTGTCCTGGAAGGACTTCATGCTTTTCCCTTTGTGCTCAGACGCAGGTTTGGTCCAGAGCCTCTCTTTGGTTGAGCTCTTTTGGGACAGTTTTTCTCTGGCCCACAGGTCCTCTGTGGTCCGCACCAGGTTAATCGTTGCCTCTTTGAAGGACCTGCCGAACTGCTCCATGGCCGATTTTTGGAAGCTGTTCTTGCCCAAAGCTTCCTTTGAGATGTCCTGGTCAGCGGCTGTTTGGCAAGACCTGTCCTTATGAGCCACCAACTTCTGCAGGAGACCGTTGGATTTGGTCCCGCGGTTTGGGTCCCCGTTAGTGCTGGAAGAGTGTGCCTGAAGAGCAGCGTGCACGGATAAAAGCTTGCCGGTGGCTTTGACAGCCAGCGGCGTGCTGCCTGCCGGGATGGAGGAAGACAGGCAGCCGTTTGATCGATCCTCCTTGGGCCCGTGCAGCGGGGGCTTCCCCTGACCGCGCTCACACACTTTGCTGCTGTGGTCTTGGAAGGGAGGCCCGTTGCCTGATTTGGAGCTGGAATAACAGTTCCCAAGACCAGCAGCTTTGGGCATTTTCAGCTTGAGAGTGATCCTGGGGGGAGGGTGAAACAGTGTGTGCTCCACGGGGAATGAAGGAGGAAGACCTTCATGGAAAGAGAAAAAATTAGTTCTTAAGAGACATCAGAAGTTACAGATTATTAAAAGTAAATCCATCTTCTTGCAACTGTGCTCTTCATCTCTACCACAGCTATCCAAAAACAACAATAAATGAATAATTATTCCTTTACTTCCTATTTTTTTCTACAGCAGAAAGTTTATTTTCTAGAAGTTCAGAGGTCTTGCTATTACATGCTGTTTTACAGATTTTTTTAAGGTGCCATTTCTTTATAAACTCATTGCGTTTTCTGTCCTGATTGGCTGTGGATGCTGTCAATCAATCGCGTGGTGCTGTGTCTCGTACAGCGTGTGTTCAGTTACATAAGACTTCATCATGATCAGGTCTTTGTTTTCATTCTAAAATAATGGAATTATATTTCTAGGGTTTGAACGTTGAGAGTTTAAATAAGAAAAAAAAGTATACATAGATGTAAAAATGTTCTTTAGTCTTTATAGTTTAAATAAAATCCATAACAAGGATTCATATAAAGAAAGTCAAGTACAGTGCAGGGAGAGGCAAAAAACCCAAATGGCTTATTCAAAGCCTCCACCCAAAAGAATCAAACATGAAATATATATCTGTCATATATACATGGATATTCCAAAAGGTTTTAAAGATGTCTGTCTGAGAAAAGTGTTTAGTAAGGAATTTTACAGCCTTAAAACACTTACAACTAGATTTGCAACTCCTTTAAAGAAATTGCCTCCGATTAATGAAACCAATCAAGATGTTGAGCATTTTGAAGGTGTTCAAACACTGTTTAAATAACCACTAGGTGACCCTGAAATGTAAAAACATTGTGTATTATACTGGACCATTGATGAAACCAAAACATCAAGGTTTAATGTAGGAACTACAGTAGTTTTAGAGATCGGATATTAAATGTATTAGTACTTTAAACGGTTCAGTCTGGGGAAGTTTATTCCATTTTTTAATCTGAAAATGAAAATGAACCAATTTTAATGGCAATGATGGCACTTCTATGATATTATCATTAAGCCGTAAGTGGAATTTGTTACGCTTTCACTAGATCTCCTTAAAAGAAACAGGGACTTTACTCATTGTTTTGAGGAATTGTGGGTAATAGCTTGGTCCAATTCATTTCATTAAACATTCTTTTCCACTCTTTTAAATGCAGGTTGTTTTTGACAATTACTTTTCACCTTTTTTAAATTGTTCTATTTAAAGGGTCGGAGGATACAAACTATTTGTATTTCTATCAGGTGGGGGTTATTATAGTTACACATTTTGAATTATTTTTGTTTCTTCTTCCTTTTGGTTTGTAGACTGTTTTGTATTCACTTCTTCACTTTTTATTCAATTTCAAAGATTTTATTTTTATAAACTGTTTGTCATTTAACTGAAAATATTGTCCTTATTTTGTGTCATGTTTATCCAGTAATTGAAAAAGGGAACTTAAAAAAAAAAAAAAAAAAAAAAACCTTCACTGCGATTTAAAACAAATGAGGTTTTGAGGTTTCATGTAACATCCACTACATCTATGGAAGATATCGGTATAGATATCGGCGATATTTGACAGGTATTGGATAAATACCCAAATGTTCTGTATTGCCCAGCCCTTGAGACTTTATAACAACATTTTGTAGCCTTTAAAATATTTTTTGTAGCTTTTATAAGCCTTTATTAGTCGTCAGAGGTCCTAAAAGCTTCACCAACGTTTGCAGCTTCCAGTATGTTCACTTTAATAGAAACAGGCACTTCACCAGTGATTTTGAGGAATCATGAGTAAAAGCTTTGTCTCATTCATTTTGATATACATTCATAATTAAGAATTGCTTATAGCAATCATACAATTATAAAAACATAAAATTGACCACTTTGCAGATTTAGCCTATTTTCAGGCTAATTTTAGATCGTAATGTCTGAGATAAACGAGGGAACACTGTAAACAAGACTGAGTCCTCTGGGCACAACTTTAACAAAACTTGTGTTTTTTATCAATATATTCCATTATTGTTCTGCAATTACATCTCAACTTCAAAACTGCTACAAATTGTAAATTTGGAGTAGCTGGAAGAGAGTAAGCTGATGTTGCATTTTCCTCATCTATACTGCAAATACGTTTATAATAATATAATGTAGGAGCTATCACTCAAAGTGCATGATCTTTTAAAGGTTTTTTCAAAGTATTATTGTTTATTTGTAGGTTGATTAGTGTTTAAGACCTGGTTTGATTTTGCTTTAAAGACATTGTAGAGGAAATAAACAAGAAGTGCCATCTGCAGCTTTCATTTCTTCTTGCCATATTTATTTTTTGACAAGTGTGAAAATGTGACAAATTAAGAAAATAAAAGCCCAAACAAGCATATGGCCATGGTAGTCATACAGCTGGATATAACCACAATGATACTGAAGAAACTCCCTTTAATATCGCTTCATGTTTTATATTTAGTTTAAAAAGTATTTTATTTTCAAAATGAAGGGCATTTACTCATTTACTCATTTTTGACTAATTCAGCATTTACTAAGATTTTTTAGGCTATTTAAGAGTTTAGCAAATATTTCAACTACGTGCTAGCAGTTTTGGCTAATTTATGCATTTTTGCATTTTTTAGGCTGTTCAAAACTCAAAGGCTTTATTGTAACTATTAGTAACAGTTAAATTGTGGCCCGGTCCAGTCCGGTCTGGACCACTCTGTGGAAACGCGGTATTTTAATACTCAATCTTGCATATGAGCAACAAAAAGACCTCATATTCTACGTTAGAGTAACATTTTTCTGTACAGCTAGTTTTGGAACTAAAATCTGTTGTGTAAAATTAAAAATATATTTTAATAAAAAATAAAGCAAAAACTTGGATTTCTGTTTTTAATTTAAATCTAAGGAGAATGGCTAGTGTAATATCTTTTTAATCATTGCATCTAACATTTAAACGTTTTGTGCTTTTACTGTATCCAACGGTTGAACTCATCTTGTTTGCAGATCATTTCTTTTGCTTGTATACAAGTAAATTTGAAAGAGACAGAAAAATATCAATGAAGTCTCTAAGTCAAGAACTGACATTCTTGTTTTAATCTTTTTGGTTTCAGTTCAGCACTAAACTGTTTTTTTCAGTCACAAAAACACAGTCATCAATATATATTTAGTGCGTGCTTACCAGCTGACAGTTCCAGGTCCATGAGCTTCACATGCAGGTTGAACATCTGCTCCTGATCTTTGCTCTGCTTCAGCTTCAGCTTCTCTCGCCGACTCACCATGTAGCACAGATTCCTCACCTGAACGGAAAGGTCAAGTCTTGAGTCAGGAAGAGGTAACAAACAGCTTCTAAGAATTAGATTGATTCTACATACACAGTTTAAAAACCCACTCAGATGAACATTGGGTTTTTAACATGTCCTCATGATGGAGGACATATATATAGATAAATAGGATTAAAATTGAATTTCTGAGTATTTCTTTTTCAAATTGTTGTGAATCAGGAGCATATGAAAAAATGCAGTTTGAAAAAGATTGTAGCAGTGACGTGAAAGCTATTATCAAGCTCCCTGCTCCAACCCATTCTGATACATCCACTTGCAGATGAACTGATCCATGTATGTCTTTGTTTTCCTCGTCTGGAACCTGGATCAAAACTGTACGACTGGATAGCTCCATTACTGCTCAGCACTTTTTTTTGCACCAGTAATGTTAGGTTTGGCTAGTGAGGCTAGTAGGAGAGTGTGAACAAAAGGGGTGATGATATGAGTGCAGGCTTACTCTATGACAACAATTCCACCAAAACTCAGAGATGAATTTCTAATGAACTCCTGCAGCTCTGAGAAACTACATACTGGGACTTTGAATCCATCAGATGAGTTTCTTTGATCACATTTCTGATAAATAAAGCAGAAATTTGTTTAAGTAAATCTGCAAAATGAACAGAATGGCGACATTTGCTGGATTTGAGAGTCTCTGTACTTCTGCAGCCTCAAACACAAAGACTCAGCATTAGTCGTCTCTACACAGCAGGATAAAAAAAGCACCCACCCGCTCTAGATCCTGCCGCAGGTGCATGAACATCCGCATGCGTGTGTGGACGCTGTCCTCGTGAGGCTGCAGCACCCCGTTCTCCTCCTCTTTCGGGGGCAGCAGAGGCTTATTAAAGTTGGATTTCCTCTTGAGCTTCCAGTACTGATAAATGAAGTCCAGGATGCGCTCCGAGAGCCTGAGGAGCCGCGCCACCTCCTGAAGCTGAACCAGGGTGTAGAATTCTTCCTCCAGCTCCTGCAGTCTCTGTGCCCGCTGGCCCACCTTGCCCACCTCTCCGGGGGGCTTGGAGCGTGCCGGACTCAGGCCAGCCTCCCCAGACTTAGACTTGCTGTGCTTAAGGCAGTAGGACTTGAACTTGACCTCATCGCCCTCATGCAGGATGGTTTTCATCTCCAAGCTGTGCTCAAAGGCACAGGTCACGTGGAAGGGAATGGTGCAGTTCTTCACAGAGCACTGAAAGAAGAGTGGAGAGGTTACACATTGATAGTCTACATGAACCAATTCACATTTGGATAAAGCAACAAATACAAAAAAATTATGAGAACTCTAGACTTCATATTTATGTGGCGAGAATTATTTTACTTTTGATCTTGTTGCAGCTAGCTTAAGACAACCTAAAAAAAAAACAATATTGTATTTTTCTGAGAATAAGTTGCAGCTTTTTTGCACAGTAAGGCTGAGGGTGCGACTTATGTGGGATTTTTAAAAAATATCTAGATTTATATCTATGTTGTCTTCATCTAAACAACCACTAGAGGGCACTGTAGGCGTCTGTCACTATTTGCTATTGACAGCAACGCAAAAAAAGAGGTGATGCTCAGTCTGATCCTCAGGTTGAGTCCAAAACCAATAAGTAGGAAATTCTGATCATTCTCCTGAATTTTAAGATATTTTTCTTATTTGTATTCAAACACGACTAAAAAGTTAGTCTAATTTTATTCTTTTTTGTCTCCTTTTCGGACTATTGTGGGATAGCAAGTTGTCAAACTGGGTCACAGAAAGATGAAAGCAGGAGGCAGCTCCAGCAGTAGATGGTGAAGCTCACTGTACCGGGAGAGTCTCTGAATGATCTCATGAACCCAGACATAGAGAAGTGATTACTGAAGTTTTTGTAGAGATCTTCAAAAGAGCTTCCACGAGGCGAAACATCTGCTGGGAGCTCAGATTTCATGCGGGACCGCAAATACACCATGTTAGCATTAGCATGGTGGCTAGCAGCATCACTAACGACTTTTTCTTCCGTAGAGGATGTCAGGTAAAGTTACAAACTTTGAGAAAAAAACTTCACAAATATAAACGAAATTCCGAATCAAACCTTTAAAGTGTTTGTTAAAAACTTTAATAACAGTTAAAAAGCTGCCCTCCCCAGCTTTAATGGTTGCGTTCAAGTAAAGTCGGACAATTTTAGTTTGTACATTTCAAAACAACCAAGGTGTTAAACTCAATTGCAAAGTGGGCCAAAATCCAAAATGCACCTTAGGCTTTAAACATAACATAATAACAAACATAAGAAATAAACATTTATTAAACACACTAAAACTAGATTTTTAAAACTTAAAAAAAAGTTACTTTTTCACAGACAGGAATATTATTCCAGAATCAATCAATTTAAACCTTAAATAAGTTTCAATATTTTACTCTAGATAAAAATATATTGTGGTAAAAGAATTTACAGATAAAAAATAGGCAAAAGATAACATTGGGCCATTAATAAAAATAAAATAAATAACCTGGAGGGCCGGATATAAAAACCCAGAGGGCTGGATTTGGGCCTTAACTTTGAAGGGGTCAGCAACATTTATGACTTGAAGTGCCAATTCAAAATATTCTCCTTAACAACTGTGTCATCACCAACTATAATCAGCCCTGAACGCGTGTGAGCTGCGCGGGTGACGGATGCAGTATGGAGCGTCTGTCATATTGTGGGCACACAGCTGCTGCACAACATGATGATTATGAGAGAAAGACAGAAAGAGACTCTGAAATCTGGAACCATTTCACTTCATTGATAATAGAAGGAAGAATTAGAGTCTGCAGGAAAAGAAATCCTATAGAACCTCCTCCACAAGAAACCTACAGACACCTGAGAGAACCTTCTGCCAAACAGACCAGATCACTAAAACCACATCAAACTCCTCTAAAGTCTTGCGTCTCTCCATCAGCAGCTCACCTGTGATGCTTTTAAATAGATAAAGAGAAATTCTGACAACATGGAGGATTAAAGTAGCCGGGTTAGGGTCCGGGACCCCTGCAACCTCGAAAGGGACAAAGCGGACAAGAAGATGAATGAACGAACATTTTTAGGCACTTTTTAAAAAAATTATATATTTAAAAAAAAATTGCAACTTTTCTCAAAAGTTGCCGCAACATCAGTCACTTCAGGCCATAATAATCATAAAAATTTGCTGTCAAATCCTGGAGACTCTCAACAGATTTCCTTTGAATCGAGACTCGATTTGGAATTGAATCGGCACCCCAAGAATCAGAATCCAATAGAATCCTGAGTCGTTGTAAGATCACATCCCTAAAAATCATAAATCTACTTATAAGGGAAAAATACACCAGGGCAATCGTATCAACCTTTAACTGACATTTATGTGATGTGTTCTTACTCTGAATTGTCAGAATTATTATTCAGATTTTTGTTGCAGATTTTTCATTTTCTAATCTTGAAAAAATAAAAAGATTGAGTTTTGAAATAACAGGTTAATTATGGAATTAAGTTGCATAAAGAATCATTAAGATTGTATAAATATGTTTGGAGGAAACCATTTATCGGGGAATTCTACCTATTGCATGGTGAGAGGAAGAGCTTTGACTTTAATATTTTTGTTTATACACTCATCAGTGAAATCCTTTTAAAGGATTTCCTTTTAAAGAAAGAATTTGTTTAGCATGACATTATAGTTACAGGTACATGGCACAGGAATCAAGATGATATATTAGTTTGATGGAGGCTCTTCAGTATTCCAACTAGAATATAAGGCTTTGGACCCCTCTGTTTGGAGGGTGAAATTAAATTAAACTATTCAATATTCCAACTAATGTTTGATAAAGAAATAAAATCACCAGGCAAGTGGGGAAGGCTTCTGGTAGACGCCCACTTTGACTGTATGACTGGGTAGCATGTCTACCAACCCACCCCTGCTACTCACTACCCCCAGCACGGGGGTATGGTATCACCAGGGATCTAGCTTTCCTAGGTTTCCAAGTGGGGAATCCTGACAAATAGCCTGACCACTAGAATAAAGATCACTAGACCCCTGGTGAGTATGGGATCTAGCTTTCCTAGGTTTCCAAGTGGGGAAGCCTGACTGGTAGTTGACTACCAGCTTGACTGGTTGTAGACACTCATTTGACAATGGACGTATAGTGCTGGACACGTCCATCTATGGATGCCTACCAAGCCTCCCCTGCTGATACCGCTCCCCAGCACGGGGTCATAGTATCTGCAGGATCACCTAGTACAAACAACGAAAATATAGCGCCCTGTATATAAACCTCAGCTATTTCCATACATGTAAACAAATGGTTTGAAGGTTTAATTCCCAGTGCTTTTTTGACAAATTTGGATTACATACTATATATTTGTTACTTGTAAAAAAAAAAAATGAAGGAAAATAAGTATGACTTTAAATGTATTTCCTTTTACAAAAATACATTTTGAGCCGCAATGCATGCTGGGAACCGTGTGGCATAATTGCACCAGGCTTGTGATAAGTTTGCTTTACTCCGCATCTACTTTTAATCAAAAAGTTATGAAAACCAACCTTACTTTGTAAAGTTTACTTTGGTGTATTTTTCTGAACGTTTGTGATCGCCATGTTGGAAAAACGTGAATAACCGGCTGTGTCAAACTAGGACATCGCTGGAGTTAGCAACTATTCAAAGGATGCTGATGGTTTGGTGACCGACGTCTTTGAGGAACTATTTCCGCCGCTGCCGCTAACTCCAAGTAAGCCACCTGTATCAAAGAAAAAGGCTCCGAACCAGACTGCATCGTCATCTAAACATGACATAGTCAGAACTGTTGAAAATACAGCGATCTCCTACCGCATTTTGTGGTTGTAAATAGTGATGTGATGTTCTGGATCGAGGCTTCGAGAAGTGTGACTAGTAGTAGAGGAGGAGCTTCCGCCAAGCGCGTGCTGCTTCATCTAGGGGAGGAGCTGAAAATGATGACGTCCGAAGCTTCGTTTCCCGGCTTTTATGCTCTAAAACAGGGGTCACCAACACGGCGCCCGCGGGCGCCCGGTCGCCCTCGAGCACCACATAAGTCGCCCGCGGGTCTCTTCTAAAAATAGCACAACTCATGAGCTGCTCAAAATTTTAATTTTATTGTGATGTATTTTTTTGAACTCACACTTGACTTGACAAAGAATTAAAACATCTTAACATATATGTTTATTATTGCTGAAGCCAAAAACGGCCTATCCCACTTTTTTTTTTAATCGTTTTCTCGTTAAAACGAGATAATCAATAACAAAGAATGGGGCGTCCCATTCTCCTTTTCCCGCATGGAGACACTGAGACTTTACCTGTGTTGAGATTCTTTATTTTGTGGTTAACGACAAAAACAGTAGAAGAAAACACTCCACAAAAGTTGTTTTTGGTCAGTTCTTTTACTTATTAGTGGAGCTGCGCTCTTCAAATGCCCGAGTGACCCAGCCCCCTCCGTTTATTTCCCCCAAACCCCGGCTGCTTTCACATTAACGCTGACATTTCGCGAATTGGGTTTTTGATTATTAATTTTCTTTAATGGAAATACAGTTTATTAAAAAAAAAAAAAAAAAAAAAAAGACAAATGCATTTTTTTGAAGAAAAAAAAAGTATTTGCGCTTAGAGGAGCTGGTTTTGAAATTGATGGACATTTTTCGAAAAACGGTAATGGAAATTAACTCTTTTCTGATTAAATGCGCTTCTGGAGTGTCTGTCCGAGTACAGCACAGCGGGCGCCACAAGAGATCCCACAGCGTCACTGCTAATCGTGCATCTCCTCTGTAAAATCAATAGGATCTCCTCATCGCTTCATCTGTAGCCGCACTTCTGCAGCCTGAATACGATGTAAGACTCATTTGAGGATCAGCTCGAGCGTAGTGACAAACTTCAATGGACCTAGTCGTGTTTTCAAAAAGAAGAATGTTCCAGCTGCTTACTTGTTATGGACATTCTTTTAAATACCACTGAACAGACTTCTGACACCTGCACCTGGGACTGAGCGAGTCAGCGCGGCAAGCGCGCACCACACTCCTGTGACGTCACCCAAATGCTCCCTTTGTTAGTGAATCAAATAAAAAAAAGCACACACGTCGCCGTGTTTTTAATGACCTATCGCTTGAGTTGGTTTGTGTTTTGTCGCATTTTTATAAAACCGTGTCATTGCGACACTGTGTTTTTTCGAAATTCCTAGAATTTGGTTAAAGTTTCATGCTTAACGGAGACAGAACACAGGGCTGCTGAGTTTCTGCATGGTGCGTTCATGGAGCCTCGGATATTGGCAGCAAAACGAAGCAGTTTATCAGAGAAAACATGGAACACGGGCACTGATCCATATATAATCGACTGATGAAACAGTGTTGATGTTTTCTCTGAAGAACGGATTTGTTTTGCTGCGGATTGTATAAAAATTACAAAGTTTTTAGCGCACTGAGTTGAGCGGCTGTTTGGATTGGTTTATTTCCAGAGCTCAGTGAACGCACCATGCGCAGATTCTTGTCTACCGTCAATCAATCTGTGCGGAGGTTTAATGAGAATAAATGGACGAGTGCATGAGACTAAATTAAAGAGTTTGAGGAGCGTAGATCCACTAATAAAAAAAAACAGTTAAAGAACAACTTTTTTGAAGTGTTCTTATGCTGTTTATGTTGTTAACGACTAAAAAAAGAAACAGTTTTCTCGCTTTCTCCTTATAAAGATTTAATATCTCGTTTTGTTTCAAGAAAAAGATTTAAAAAAAAGAAGTAGGGCAGGGCGTTTTTGGCTTCCTTACATTATACATGAACTTTAGATAAGCTTAGGTGACCCTAAACCTAGTGGATATTCAGAGAAAAAAGTGCTGCACTTTCCCTCCATGCAGTCGGTGCTGAAAGACAATGATTCTGCATCCCAGGCATTTGACAGAGTGGCAGAAAAATACTGTGATGTCATCAACAGACTTGGGCAAGAGTTTGAGAATAGGTTTTGTGACATTGATCAGCTCGAGCCATGTGTGGCATTCATATCCAACCCTTTCATGAATGTGGACACGACATGCTTTTCTGAGCAACTAAGTTCAACGTATGACTTGGAAGCTGGACAGGTGGAGATTGAAATCATAACACTGCAAAATGACCTCCACCTCAAAGCCCACCGGGGTGCAGCAAACTTTTGGTGCCTTGTTGACTCAGAGAAGTACAGAGGAGTATGCACAGCAGTTATGAAGACTGCCAGCCTGTTTGGTTCAACCTATCTCTGTGAATCAGCATTTTCTGACATGAATTTCATCAAGTGCAAACACAGAACACGCCTCACTGATGCACATCTGAAAGACTCGCTCACAGTTGCAGTATCAAGCTACACACCAGATTACACTAAACTGGTGAACAGCATGCAATGTCAGTCTTCCCACTGACAAAGAAACATACAGACGTATGTGGTAACATGGCAAAGTTAAATTATAGTATTGAATTTTGTTCAATTCAAAAGTGTGTTCATAACACGTAGCAGTTGTAATTTTGTTAAAAACATTGCATTTGGTCATTACCTCAAAATGTGACAAGATTTGTTGAGATTAATCAAGTTTTGAATATTCATATTTGTTTCCTGGCTTGTTGTCGTTATTGATAATTACGATGAGAAATCAGTGTCTTCACATAGAGGAGTATCATTATTCATTATTACTAATGTATAACTAAAGGCAAACTAACCAAATTTATTATTTCAATTTGGTAGCCCTTCGTATGACTCAGTACCCATGAAGTAGCCCTCAGTTTCAAAAAGGTTGGTGACCCCTGCTCTAAAAGTTATTTAAAAAGATTCAAACCTGATATTGATACTTTATGTTCCTTTTGTAAATCTTCTCAAGAAACAGTGACTCATCTCTTTTGGCATTGCCCTTTCTTAAAATCTTTCTGGCAAATTTTCTGTGATTTCTTCTGTTATAAGTTTGCTCTGTCATTTTCTTTACTTTGGAAACATGTTCTGTTTGGCTTCCACCAACATAGGAATTTGACATTTCAATTTTTAATCAATTTATTCCTTTTTCTTTCCAAATTTTACATCCATAAATGCAAATTCTCTAACAAAATCCCTAAATTTTCTTTGTTTCTGGTGGAGGCCAAGCTATATATTGAATCGATATTTTTTTCAAAAAACCAAAAGGCTGTGAAATGTCTTGAAATTTGTTTGCAATACAGAATATTTAAAAAAAAATGTAACCTCTGCAAATTATCTGACTTTAATTTTATTCACTCACTGTATGACTTTTCTTATTTAATTCTACCCCTGGCATTCTAATTTTACTTTTTTTTCTGTTATTTTGATTTATTTATTTTTATCTAATAGTTTATAATGTGTGTATACACATGCAATGGCTATTTTGCACCTTTTTTGTATTGAAAATAAAGTTATTAAAAAAAAATGCTCTAAAAGTTATAATAAATAGTAAATTAAAAATAATCTATTAAATAAATTTGGAACATATTATTACTTGTTTTAGATTTGATAATAAAAAATATAGAGAATATTGTCAATTTATTATTATATCATACCAAATTTTATTTACACAAATGTAGAATTAGAAAAACCTTCTCCTAATTTTTTTGGTTGTATAGCTGAACTATATCAATTTTATAGCACCATCAAAAGGATTAAAACTACTTTGTGTCTTAATACTTGAAGACTAAATTATTTTGTCTTGTGTATTTTGTTCAAATACCACAAAATTGCTTACTAATAATACACCAAACAGCACAGAGACAAATCTCCAAACTTCTGGACCAAAGTCATTTGGAGCGATGAGATTGAACTTTATGGCCATGACCATAATGGCATATGATTAAAATAATATGCCATAAAAGGAGGCAATACAAAGTATTACTGTAAGAGATGGGGTATGAAAACTTTTGAACAGGGTTATTTGGGAAGTTTCTTTTTGTCTACTGTTGATTGCTTTAATATTGAGGCTTATTTCGGCTTTAAAATACTGAGTAGCAACCAGGTAACATTAATAATAAATCACCTACGGCTTAAAAAAAACAAAGAAAACAAAAGTGATTTGACAGTTCACACTCGTCCATTTAAAGATTTATAATCCTTAATTACAGCTACAGTGACCTCAAAATTACAAACCAAAATAAAAGTCTTCACCAGCAGTTTCAGTAAGAAACTGTTCATTTGGTTTTTCTGCTCCTTTTATCTTCATCAGCAGGTCAATAAACCCTGAAACAGCATTAACCAGTGAGGTGCTGCAGACGAAGTGCTTTGGGAGCAAAATAAAATGTTCTGCTGCCTTTTTAACTGGGAGTTAGGAGACACTGATTTTGACAGAAATAAATAAAAGCTGAGAATCTGGAAAACTATTTTGTTCATTTTGATAAACCCACATTTTTATATGTTCAAAGTCCTGGACATGACATAAAAAATCATTATTCCCTCAAATGTTTATTTTTATTACTATTTTGCATGCATAGATTAGTATTTGAGAGTCTTTAATTCCTGCTACAACCATAATTTGTGGCCACGCTTACAATACTGATGCATGGCTGACAATACTGAAATGTCTGCTTGAAATACTTTTTTTGCCCAAAAATAAAAATTTGAGCATCATTACTTCTGTTTGTACAAAATAGTAATATGTGCCCCCAAAATGCCAATTTGTTCCCAGAAATAGGAATTTGTTTGGACAAGATTTGGAATATTTTTTTTGTGATTTTTGGCTATATAAATAAAATTGCATTGAAATTGAATTGAAGATGTTGATTTGTAGCTAAAAAAGAACATGAATTTGTTTGCTCAAAATACTAATCTATATACACAAAATACTGATTTGTGTACTAAACACTTATTTTTGGTGCACAAAATACTTATTTAACACAACATACAAATTTGTGTGCACAAAATGCCTTTTTTCTGCACAAATTACTAACTGTTGCTCACAAAAAGGGAATATAGATAATGATGTGTTTACTGAACACTAATTTGCACACACAAAGTACTAATTTGTACATAAAATATTAACAGAACATACTAATTTGTGTGTGCAAAAAAAAACTAGTTTGTTCCCACAAATTGCTTATTTCTGCACAAAAAGCTAACTTGTGCTCACAAGAGTAATAAAATCCAAATTAGTTGCCATGAAATTCAAAATTGTGGCCACAAAATTTAATTTAAGTGCACAAAATGTTCATTTGCTCACAAATTATTAATTAAGGAAACACTGTTTTTTCTGTCATGTCAAGGGGTCCAAACAGAGAATAGTTTGATTCTAGGCAATGCTGCCCTCTAGTGTTCATTCTCATTTCTACTATGATTGAGTTCATGAAGAATTACATTTCTTGTGTTTATTGTTTTAAAGTTGATCTCCCTTTTTTCTAATCTCTTTGTGAAATGTCAGCAGTAAATGTGCAGTAATTTCTTTTTTTCTTTTAATATGAGAAAAGTTCACAAACTCTGCATGATGAGAGATAGTTTCAGTTTATTTGCAGTGATAATTCATTTGTTTGTTGACCGGTGCTGCAGGCAGATATTAATCACTCTTTTCAATTCATCTGTGGAAACATACATTTCTATCAGTTTAAGGGACACAACAGATTGTATTTTACTGTTCTGTCCCATTAGTCAAATGAAGAAAGAACAGTTTGACTTGGTAACAAGAACCTTCAAGAAACAATAAGGAAATTAAGGTCAGGATGTAAGGGAGAGAAAATTGAGTTCTGGAATAGTTTCGTCATTGAACACTAAATCGGAAAGTTAGTCCTTTGAAATGTGCGCTTCACAGTTCAAGAGCGTCTTGATGAACGTTCAGATCTGAAAAGAATCGAAATCATTCATCCTTTTTCTTTATATCTAAAGTTCACAAACTCTGATGACTCATATTTCAGTTTATTTGCAGTGATTATTTGTTTCCGGTGCATGCAGATATTATCACTCATTTTTCAATCACCTCATAAGATGACCAGACATTACCTCTGTCCGTCAAACAATGAGAAAAAACAGACTGACCGTAAAGAACCCCAAGAAACAATAAGGAAAGGTCATGCAGGTGTAAGGAGAAAAACTGAGTTGTTGGAAGAGTTTCGTCATTGTAACAGCTAAATCGGAAAGTTAGTCCTTTGAAATGTGCGCTTCACAGTTCAAGAGCGTCCTTGATCGAACGTATGATCTGAAAGAATCGACAATATCATCATCCAGAGTCTGCTCTCGCTTCTGATGCATCCAGTTTCACCTTCTGGGGACACATCCTGGAATGTAAATATACTTTCTTACAAACTTGTTCCATTTTGGAACACAAGGCAAAGAGTCTATGTTTTGTCTCATGGTTGTAGGAGCAGACAAACTTTAAAAGTGTGTGGACATTTCTACACACAAACAGAAGTATGTATAAAAAAAAAAAAAAAAAGAAGACCTCCATTCCTGACAATGTTAGGAAAGCAGGTCAAATATTTGTGCGACAAACAGGAGAAGCCAACGCCAGCATTCATCTACAGACATGGCTCCAGCTGGTTGGTTGGGATTGTGGTCACAGTGTCATTAAAGCGACAGATTGTTAGTGTTTTTTTACGCCTTAGCCTGAAGACCTTACAGCAGTTTGATGCAAATAACTGGGCTCCTGGTCAGCAATGAAAGGCCACACGAGAATCTCTAGAACACTCAGCTTCTTTAATCTCTCTCAGACATTGTCGAGGAAGCCACCCTCAGCTGGGAGGCTGCGTTTGTTCGCTGACGGAGAGGCTCTGAAAGGTAGAGCAGCGTGGAGCGGCCGTCACCTTTTCACCGAATGTCTGGAGCTCTGCTTCCCTTTCTTTGTCGCGTCTGGCAAAGGGAAGCCGGCCTGCCGCCTGCGCCTTCCCTTCGCCTCGGGCTCAGAGTCACTGAGCTCCAGGTCGGGACAGTAGCCATCACTGTCCTGGAAGACTTCATGCTTTTCCCTTTGTGCTCAGACGCAGGTTTGGTCCAGAGCCTCTCTTTGGTTGAGCTCTTTTGGGACAGTTTTTCTCTGGCCCACAGGTCCTCTGTGGTCCGCACCAGGTTAATCGTTGCCTCTTTGAAGGACCTGCCGAACTGCTCCATGGCCGATTTTTGGAAGCTGTTCTTGCCCAAAGCTTCCTTTGAGATGTCCTGGTCAGCGGCTGTTTGGCAAGACCTGTCCTTATGAGCCACCAACTTCTGCAGGAGACCGTTGGATTTGGTCCCGCGGTTTGGGTCCCCGTTAGTGCTGGAAGAGTGTGCCTGAAGAGCAGCGTGCACGGATAAAAGCTTGCCGGTGGCTTTGACAGCCAGCGGCGTGCTGCCTGCCGGGATGGAGGAAGACAGGCAGCCGTTTGATCGATCCTCCTTGGGCCCGTGCAGCGGGGCTTCCCTGACCGCGCTCACACACTTTGCTGCTGTGGTCTTGGAAGGGAGGCCCGTTGCCTGATTTGGAGCTGGAATAACAGTTCCCAAGACCAGCAGCTTTGGGCATTTTCAGCTTGAGAGTGATCCTGGGGGGAGGGTGAAACAGTGTGTGCTCCACGGGGAATGAAGGAGGAAGACCTTCATGGAAAGAGAAAAAATTTAATCTTAAAAGATGTTGCTACCGAAGGCCAAAAACACCAGTTTAAATATGGGTGCACCTGTTCAAACACTGTTTAAATAACCACTAGGTGGCCCTGAAATGTAAAAACATTGTGTCTTATACTGGACCATTGATGAAACCAAAACATCAAGGTTTAATGTAGGAACTACAGTAGTTTTAGAGATCGGATATTAAATGTATTAGTACTTTAAACGGTTCAGTCTGGGGAAGTTTATTCCATTTTTTAATCTGAAAATGAAAATAAACCAATTTTAATGGCAATGATGGCACTTCTATGATATTATCATTAAGCAGTAAGTGGAATTTGTTACGCTTTCACTAGATCTCCTTAAAAGAAACAGGGACTTTACTCATTGTTTTGAGGAATTGTGGGTAATAGCTTGGTCCTATTCATTTCATTTTTAAATATTCTTTTATAGCTTTTGAAAGTTATTTAAATGTTAGTTAACTTTCTAAAACTATTTTGATATCTTTTAAGGGCTATTTTATAGGATTGTTTTTTATTTAAAAAAAAAACCAAAACCTTTTTGGTGGTTTTTAGTGCTGGGCGAATCGATCTAAAATATCGACAGTAACGATCTCAAGTTGGTATCAGATCGATACTGACCCACAGATATCAATATTTCCACTCTTGTTTGAGAAGTTTTTGTATCAGCAAATAGGACCCATTTGAGTGGCAGATCTCACTCAGATCTCAGTGCATGCATGTATGCAGGCGGCATGCAATGTTCACCCTATTTCCACTCTATTTAAATGCAGAGTTGTTTTTGACAAGTTACTTTTCACCTTTTTTAAATTGTTCTATTTAAAGGGTCGGAGGATACAAACTATTTGTATTTCTATCAGGTGGGGGTTATTATAGTTACACATTTTGAATTATTTTGTTTCTTGTTCCTTTTGGTTTGTAGACTGTTTTGTATTCACTTCTTCACTTTTTATTCAATTTCAAAGATTTTATTTTTATAAACTGCTTGTCATTTAACTGAAAATATTGTCCTTATTTTGTGTCATGTTTATCCAGTAATTGAAAAAGGGAACCTTAAAAAAAAAAAAAAAACCTTCACTGCGATTTAAAACAAATGAGGTTTTGAGGTTTCATGTAACATCCACTACATCTATGGAAGATATCGGTATAGATATCGGCGATATTTGACAGGTATTGGATAAAAACCCAAATGTTCTGTATTGCCCAGCCCTTGAGACTTTATAACAACATTTTGTAGCCTTTAAAATATTTTTTGTAGCTTTTATAAGCCTTTATTAGTCGTCAGAGGTCCTAAAAGCTTCACCAACGTTTGCAGCTTCCAGTATGTTCACTTTAATAGAAACAGGCACTTCACCAGTGATTTTGAGGAATCATGAGTAAAAGCTTTGTCTCATTCATTTTGATTTACATTCATAATTAAGAATTGCTTATAGCAATCATACAATTATAAAAACATAAAATTGACCACTTTGCAGATTTAGCCTATTTTCAGGCTAATTTTAGATCGTAATGTCTGAGATAAACGAGGGAACACTGTAAACAAGACTGAGTCCTCTGGGCACAACTTTAACAAAACTTGTGTTTTTTATTAATATATTTCATTATTGTTCTGCAATTACATCTCAACTTCAAAACTGCTACAAATTGTAAATTTGGAGTAGCTGCAAGAGAGTAAGCTGATGTTGCATTTTCCTTATCTATACTGCGAATACGTTTATAATAATATAATGTAGGAGCTATCACTCAAAGTGCATGATCTTTTAAAGGTTTTTTCAAAGTATTATTGTTTATTTGTAGGTTGATTAGTGTTTAAGACTTGGTCTGAACTTGGTTTAAAGACATTGTAGAGGAAATAAACAGGAAGTGCCATCTGCAGCTTTCATTTCTTCTTGCCATATTTATTTTTTGACAAGTGTGAAAATGTGACAAATTAAGAAAATAAAAGCCCAAACAAGCATATGGCCATGGTAGTCATACAGCTGGATATAACCACTATGATACTGAAGAAACTCCCTTTAATATCGCTTCATGTTTTATATTTAGTTTAAAAAGTGTTTTATTTTCAAAATGAAGGGCATTTACTCATTTACTCATTTTTGACTAATTCAGCATTTACTAAGATTTTTTAGGCTATTTTAGAGTTTAGCAAATATTTCAACTACGTGCTAGCAGTTTTGGCTAGTTTATGCATTTTTGCATTTTTTAGGCTGTTCATAATTCAGCTCACAGAAGGCTTTATTGTAACTTTAGTAACGCTTAAATTTGGAAACTAATTAGGTTTTTAAAAAAGGTTTTCTTATGCTGTCTAGCCATTTTGGTTAATTTTCTTTTTTTGGCTTTTTTGTCAGTTCTTCAGAGGAGAAACCCGGAGGAAGAGCAGCTCTTCGGGCTGGAAAAAATCTCCCCTGCGTCCCCCGATCACGGTCAGGAATCAAAGCAGGAAAAGTTCAACCCCGGGGCAAAGAAAAATCCATCCGAAAAGAAGACAGAACTTTCGGTTTGGATCTTGAGTCGGGAAAAGCGCTGGTCGGACGCTTCGTGTTGTCATAAAACCTTTTCACCAATCAATGGGTTACATGGTGTGACGACAGAAGCTCCGCCCTCACAGGCCCAGTCCGTTCCAATGGACCTACGACCAACGCGGGTCTAAAAATGGTACCAGTCGGACCTGCTTACCGGTCCATTTTGTAATGAAAACACTAAAGTGTCGAGTCTGGCCCGGTCCAGTCCGTTCTGGACCACTCTGTGGAAACGCGGTATTTTAATACTCAATCTTGCATATGAGCAACAAAAAGACCTCATATTCTACGTTAGAGTAACATTTTTCTGTACAGCTAGTTTTGGAACTAAAATCTGTTGTGTAAAATTAAAAATATATTTTAATAAAAAATAAAGCAAAAACTTGGATTTCTGTTTTTAATCTAAATCTAAGGAGAATGGCTAGTGTAATATCTTTTTAATCATTGCATCTAACATTTAAACGTTTTGTGCATTTATTGTATCCAACGGTTGAACTCATCTTGTTTGCAGATCATTTCTTTTGCTTGTATACAAGTAAATTTGAAAGAGACAGAAAAATATCAATGAAGTCTCTAAGTCAAGAACTGACATTCTTGTTTTAATCTTTTTGGTTTCAGTTCAGCACTAAACTGTTTTTTTCAGTCACAAAAACACAGTCATCAATATGTGCTTACCAGCTGACAGTTCCAGGTCCATGAGCTTCACATGCAGGTTGAACATCTGCTCCTGATCTTTGCTCTGCTTCAGCTTCAGCTTCTCTCGCCGACTCACCATGTAGCACAGATTCCTCACCTGAACGGAAAGGTCAAGTCTTGAGTCAGGAAGAGGTAACAAACAGCTTCTAAGAATTAGATTGATTCTACATACACAGTTTAAAAACCCACTCAGATGAACATTGGGTTTTTAACATGTCCTCATGATGGAGGACATATATATATAGATAAATAGGATTAAAATTGAATTTCTGAGTATTTCTTTTTCAAATTGTTGTGAATCAGGAGCATATGGAAAAATGCAGTTTGAAAAAGATTGTAGCAGTGACGTGAAAGCTATTATCAAGCTCCCTGCTCCAACCCATTCTGATACATCCACTTGCAGATGAACTGATCCATGTACGTCTTTGTTTTCCTCGTCTGGAACCTGGATCAAAACTGTACGACTGGATAGCTCCATTACTGCTCAGCACTTTTTTTTGCACCAGTAATGTTAAGTTTGGCTAGTGAGGCTAGCAGGAGAGTGTGAACAAAAGGGGTGATGATATGAGTGCAGGCTTACTCTATGACAACAATTCCACCAAAACTCAGAGGTGAATTTCTAATGAACTCCTGCAGCTCTGAGAAACTACATACTGGGACTTTGAATCCATCAGATGAGTTTCTTTGATCACATTTCTTAAATAAAAGCAGAAATTTGTTTAAGTAAATCTGCAAAATGAACAGAATGGCGACATTTGCTGGACCAGAGAGTCTCTGTACTTCTGCAGCCTCAAACACAAAGACTCAGCATTAGTCGTCTCTACACAGCAGGATAAAAAAAGCACCCACCCGCTCTAGATCCTGCCGCAGGTGCATGAACATCCGCATGCGTGTGTGGACGCTGTCCTCGTGAGGCTGCAGCACCCCGTTCTCCTCCTCTTTCGGGGGCAGCAGAGGCTTATTAAAGTTGGATTTCCTCTTGAGCTTCCAGTACTGATAAATGAAGTCCAGGATGCGCTCCGAGAGCCTGAGGAGCCGCGACCTCCTGAAGCTGAACCAGGGTGTAGAATTCTTCCTCCAGCTCCTGCAGTCTCTGTGCCCGCTGGCCCACCTTGCCCACCTCTCCGGGGGGCTTGGAGCGTGCCGGACTCAGGCCAGCCTCCCCAGACTTAGACTTGCTGTGCTTAAGGCAGTAGGACTTGAACTTGACCTCATCGCCCTCATCCAGGATGGTTTTCATCTCCAAGCTGTGCTCAAAGGCACAGGTCACGTGGAAGGGAATGGTGCAGTTCTTCACAGAGCACTGAAAGAAGAGTGGAGAGGTTACACATTGGTAGTCTACATGAACCAATTCACATTTGGATAAAGCAGCAAATACAAAAAAATTATGAGAACTCTAGACTTCATATTTATGTGGCGAGAATTATTTTACTTTTGATCTTGTTGCAGCTAGCTTAAGACAACCTAAAAAAAAAACAATATTGTATTTTTCTGAGAATAAGTTGCAGTTTTTTTTCACAGTATGGCTGAGGGTGCGACTTATGTGGGATTTTTGAAAAATATCTAGATTTATCCACCTTATTCCTGGGGCCGCTGATGTAAAACGGGTCATGGGTGCAACTTCCGGTATAGTAACCGGAAGTCACACAGCGCTATTTGTTTCCATTGAAAGTTGGCGGTTTTGTTTGCTTCAGCGGTGCATACAAACTTTAGAAGCTTTTTTACTTAATCCCTCAAAAGTTTCAAAAATGGCTTTGCGCAGCTCGTGGTTGTTCTAACACTACTCCAGGCCACCAGAGAAGAAGAGACCCCGGGTACTGCAGAGACCTGACAGTGCGGTTAAGTTGCTGCAGCGTCACAAGAACAGGGACGATATTTCCTGTGTAATTGCTACATCTCCCTGGTATTAACTATTCAAAAATTAACGATGTTTAAATCGCAACTGACTTTGTCAAAATATGAAACAGGCTAAAGCTACGCCACACGATGCAACCCTCATTGGCTCTGGCAGCATGTAAACACAAGCACGTAAAAGATAAGGTTACAGTTGCACTGTGTGCTAACTCCGGCAGAAATAAGGTATGAAGGTATTGATATGTCTCGGAGCTTTAAGATTGTTCAGAGCTTCGCCATCTGCCACAACCAAACTGAGAAAGTAGCTAAAAATGCTACTATATATGTTATGTTTGGACATTTTTAAGGTCATCCTTCAATTTTAACAGGCACCGGAATTGTTACGTCGCCTCTTTTAAGACATGACAGCTAGTGTTCCCACATTTATATGTAGTTATAGATCCAAAACTAGAGGAATTGCGCTATCGGCTCTACAGTTGTAATGTAAATAAATGTAACTTCCGGCGTCTACAGGAAGTATCACCCATAATTCACGCAAAGGCTCATGGAGCATAGGAATAAAGTGGATATGTATGTTGTCTTCATCTAAACAACCACTAGAGGGCACTGTAGGCGTCTGTCACTATTTGCTATTGACAGCAACACAAAAAAAGAGGTGATGCTCAGTCTGATCCTCAGGTTGAGTCCAAAACCAATAAGTAGGAAATTCTGATCATTCTCCTGAACTTTAAGATATTTTTCTTATTTATATTCAAACACGACTAAAAAGTTAGTCTAATTTATTTATTTTATTCCCTTCTCGGGCTATTGTGGGATAGCAAGTTGTCAAACTAGGTCACAGAGAGATAAAAGCAGGAGGCAGCTCCAGCAGTAGATGGTGAAGCTCACTGTACCGGGAGAGTCTCTGAATGATCTCATGAACCCAGACATAGAGAAGTGATTACTGAAGTTTTTGTAGAGCTCTTCAAAATTAATAAACCAGATCTCTCAACATCATATGTGACTTCAGTGTATTGTAAATGAAATATAAAGACAATTCTTCTATGTATGAGTGAGGCTAAAAACTTTTAAACACAAGCGGAGTATCTAGTTATTTATGAACACATTTTTAGACAAGCGTTGAGCAGTAAATTTGATGCTTGATTTTAGTTTGATGTAAATGCAGCACTACGCCAGGCTTAGCGGAGTTGTTCCGAAGCATTGCACTTTTCTACTAAAAGTGTGACTTATATATGATTTTTTTCCCTCTTTATTATGCATTTTTTGACTGCTGCGACTTATACTCCTGAGCTACTTATTGCCAAAAACATATGTATTTGCTTTATAAAAGAATTTTAAAATGTTATGCGCTCTCTAAGCAAGTGTCTCACACCTTAAAACCTTAGAAAGCAAATAAGAGTTGGGGTTTAAGGTAAGCTTTTCCAGACTTCCTGATCTGAAAGAAAAGACCCATTTCAGATCTAGAGGACCAAATATTCAGATAATAAATTCAGTTTATTAGATAAGGTTTAGTTGGGTATATTACCTTTTATCAATATGTCTAAACTAGGTGTGGAAAGACAACACAATTAATTAATTTCCCTCTTAAAATGAGCAACACCTTGATTTAACATAATTTACATTTAATTTAACGTCCAACGAATTTAAACTTTTTTTTGTTTAACGTTCTTATATGGGAGAATTAATAGAGGGACGCAAATCACAAAAAAAAACCGTTGTGAATCAGAAAGCCTTTAACTGGTAAAACGGGGTCATTTCTAAACAACTAAAAGAAAAGCTACAATATGTATAATGATGAAAAATAAAAATGTCCACTTTTATTTAGTTTAGCTTTTTAAGAACTTTATCCACAGAACTCTTTCAACCAACTGCATTTGTAATAGTGTGCTTTAGCCCCGCCCACCTGGATACAGGCGCCCGTCTTCAATTTACACAGACTGCAGATGAGGGACCAACGGCTGGTTGGGATGTGGGAGATTTTTGTGATGGGCTCCATCCGCTCAGGACACGCAATGCTCACCTGCACAGCAACAACATGCAAAGCTGATTGGATAATTTCAGGAGGCAAAGCAGACAGCGGTGGCGGGGGGGTTCAGTTACCTCTGGTATCCATAGGGCACAGCTCACGTGAGCCCACTTTGTGCCGGCTCGGGTCGCCTTCATTGCCCCGCCCTTCTGAGGACACAACAGGCACTGGGGGAGGATGCCGAGGACGCATGTCCTGCACAGCCAGTTCCCAACGGGCACTTTGACTATGCCGTAGCACGCCTTTGAGGAAACGAGCAGGTTTTTAGTCTGCAGTTGCAATCTGAAAAACCGCCATCTCTGCATATACTTGCCTGGTGTACACAGATGTTGCACTTGTCACAAAACACCATATCGTTTCCCTCTTCACTGTCAGGGGAGCGGCACACGTCGCAGATGACGTCTTCGTCGTACTCGATCCCCAGGCCTTCCACCGTCTCAATGGCGTGCTTCATATTGTCATGGCAATGCTTCTCTAGAGCCTCCATGGCTCGCTCCATTGTGAGCTCATCTATGGGCTCCTCCCCTGTGGTGGAAGCATGACACTGCCCTTTAAAAGACAACTGTAACTCGTTGAGATTTATATTCCAACAACCCTAAGGTTTCTGGTTTTAGGACAAAAACCTAAATCATCTCTTACCCATGCGGACGAGCTCCCGGTTGAGCGCTTGCAGCCAATAAAGGTCCGTGTCGTCCAGATCATACGGACACATAGCCTCCGCCAGCTCTCTGATGTTCACATAACCCGGTTCTGTAGACTCCTGACCCGAACACTGGATGTTCTTCCTCTGGTGGCTGTAAAGCAATTCTTTGGACTTCTCTGCAATCACCCTGAAACATGAATGACGATAACCCAAACGTGTCAGCAGCCTTGAAATGAGCATCTGGCCAGTTTGCACATGGAAGCGGGACAGACGCACCGGACTGAAGGTTCCGGGATGGTGTCTGGACTCGCTGGCACCTGAACTCCTTTCTCCCACTTCTGCTTCCAAGCGTCTGCCAGCAGGTAGAAGTCCTCCGGGGAGATGTGGTGGGAGTCGGGCAGCTTCATGGCACTAATCAAGTCTTTTCTGAACACCTGCGGGAGACAGAGGCCACGAGGAGTCAAGTCACGGTCCTGATTCGTCTCCAGTTAGCCTACAGTCTAACTGTACGAGCTGCCCATACTTCAGCGGGTTTCTTTGGGTTGGAGGCGGGGGTTCCAGGTTTGCTATCATACTTGTTAGAAGAGAAGTAGGAAGTTGAAGGACCTAGATAGAGATTTTTAAATTAATTGTGAATAAAGTGCATGTTAAAATAAAGCTGTCCAAGAGAGGTGACCCACTTTCATTGTCAGAACTGTCGCTGGTACTAGACGACCTGAGACGTTTCATCCTGTAACATCCTGCAGAAAAAAAAGAGGATGGAGAACACATCAGAAGGTAGTTACTGACTAAATAAGGAGACACTCATGTACAGATTATTCATGAAAAAAAACACACATAGCTTACCATAAATTTCAAATTGAAAAGCATGCTAGTAGATTCTTCCAGTTCCAGTTTGTTTCTTGTCTGCAAAAGAAAGACACGAGTTACTCTCAGAATAAGAGCATAGGAGTCAGTGGCGAGTTTATGACGACCATCATTTTATTGCAGAAAACTCACACAAAAAAAAGACGATCAGAAACCTTTAAAAAAATAAGACGTCATACAGTAACACCTGTAGCCAACTAAATGAGTGATATAGACTTCAAACTGCTTAAGGGCTGCGTACAGTACACTGTTTGAACAGACAGGACATGCCTCACATTCCCCATGAAGAGTGAATGACGATGAGGAGGAAGACGAGGAGAGGGCCTGCAGCCAGCTCTGCTCCACACCCCACCACAGTAAAGTTATATTGCAGAGAAAAAAGCACTCATGGACAGTTGTTCCCTTTCTACACATTTAACCACGGTTGGTGTTTACATCTGCAGGAGGTAAATAGGAGAGGATGTGAAAAATCCAATTTAAGATTCAAGCAAATAAAAGATCAACCTTAAATCCTTTTACTAATAATACAACACATTGTGTGTTTTTTTTGTTTGTTTGGTTTTTTTTTTTGTATAACTGATTTGAAAGACACCAACCGGATTTGATTACTCACATTTGTTTATATCTAAAATGAAAGTGTTCTACTGATCACTGCTAGCTCCATGGAGAAAGTGAGTGTGTTAGCCCGGAGGGAAATGCTGGCAGTGCAGACTCTTCCTGCAAGGGGCTGTTCTTACTTGTCTACTGCTCAAAGAGAGGACCCACTTGTCTTTGTGGATTGGAAGGGGCTGGTGCTCAGAGAGCAGGGTTTTAGAAGAATGCTAAGAGATGCACAAATAGAGCAAAACCTTGGTTTGGGGTCGTTTTTCATGAGGAATTACCATGAAGGAATTTGCATGATATAGGGCAAGGGTGTCCAAATCAAGGCCTCGGGGGATGGGCTCCTGCTGGTTTTCCAGAAACCCCGTCTTATCTGCTGCTGATTACCAGGATCAGGTGTGTTTGGCCAATATGAGGCTTCAATGGAAGGTTGGTTAGAAAACATCAGCCCTCCAAGCTTGGATTTGGGCACCCCATTTAAAGGGCCTTTAATGCATAAAGCACATCAGAATTTTCTGCCACACAATTTACAAAGAAGATTAAAAAAAAAAAAGACTATTTAAAGGTTAAAGCCCCACTCAATTTCTTTTAATCTACTGTAAAAGCGTTCTCAGTGGTCTTTTAACTATGATTTTGCCATTTTAAGGGAAAAAAAGACACAGAGAGCTGTGCAGAGCTGTAAGAGTTCATAAGGAACTCGTCACCGAGTTGTGGGCGAGACTGTTGGCCCAGAAGTAAGCCTCTGCTGACATCCCATCATCCCTTTGTTTACATCGTCTCCCACAAGCTTCCAGCCCCACACACCCCAACTTACTATTAGCAGTGCAACAACAATGGCAAGAAATATCAGTTACTGTTCACACAGTTCTGATCCAGATTCCAGCTCAGATAAGAAAAACAAAGGCATACATAGATCTATTTGTGTGCAAATGAATGCATCAAAATGGAGTGGAGAAGAGAGCTTGCGGCCCACCCATTATATTTTCAACATCACTACTCAGAGCTTCAAACTGCTTTTTTTTTATATCATCCAGACTCACCACAATTTGAATAAATACTCAGAAATTCTGTTTTACTTTTAATTATTTTATACATGTCCTTCATCACGAATACATCACTGGAGTGAGTCTTTGAAGGGATGTGAGATTTTTCATTGGTAAAATTCCGGGGAAAAAAAAAAACACAAAGGAAATCACTGTTCCAATTCAAACAACCAAGATATGGAAATCGATCAATTCAAGAAACCAAATCATCATTAAAAAAAAAAAAAACTGCTAAAGAATTGCTACAAAAACACTATCGATAAACAATGTCACTTATTCCTGTTGTCAGAATTTAGAAATAAGATACAAACTTCTCTTTTGATTTCTCAGGGATAAGAACTTGTGTAATCTTTTTTTTATTGTCTTATGGAATTGAAAAGCAATAAAGGAAATCTACATGTGCGCATGCTCCAGACTAAAGCGGGGTCGACCAGGGAAAATAGACATCAAAACTCAACAATTAGGACCAGTAATGAATGATATGAAGTTCATAATACGTTATTAAATACATAAAACGTTATATACAGGAAGAAAAGATGTGGATCGAGCAGATGTGAATCAGAAGCATGGAAATGTTGCTTCTTCACTGATCCCAGCACGTTTAGCAGAGATCAGAACATCAAAGAAAGCTTTAAACTGTAGGAAACTTATGCCGCCATATTTAAAACTCCCATCCAACAACGTGCTGGTCCTGATGCCGCATATGAATTGGTAAACTTTACTTGTAAACTAGTCAAACTTGCGCAGAAATCTGATTAAAGTCTGGGCTTGCTGCTTAAAGAGCAATATTGGCGCCAACGTGCGTCCTACCCAGCCTCGCGCAGGCCCAAAGCGACCAGGCTGAAATCAAACATGGCGCCACCGTCATACAAAGATGTCACTTCCGAGCGACGGCGAGCCAAACATCGGGGTGGCCCAACAAGAGAGAAAAAAACACATAGCTATGAACTCAAAAACAAAAATAATTCCCAAGTGGTTGCTAAAATATAACAGAGGCGTGTCGGGAAGTAGAGTGGGTTTAGGAAAAATAAGGAGGAGCAGGCCCCGTGGCCCGGATAAATGAATCCGGGGCAAATCCAGGCGCACACACGGGCATATTGTTCACATTCCCCCCCGTCCTACCTTCGCTCCACGCGGTGCGGCTGGCTTTTTCCAGGTCCACATGCGCTCAAGTGGACCGTGCTAACAGAAGGTCATAAAAGGAGGGGCTCCCGGTCCGGACTGGGTTTTAAATGCTGGATCTTTTCGGGTCCAAATCCCACAGTGGGAGAATCTTTTGGCAGCAGCCTGTCCACCAACACGGCACAACGGCACTATTGAACCGCGCCCCCTCCAGGTCCTAAACTCCGCCGATTTAGTACAACCCCCCAAAATCTCTTGAACCTTCCAAATAAAATCCACAACAAATCTTGTTTCCTTTAATATGCAGAAACAAGAACACGCATTAAATCATGGATCAGCAACTGCAAACATGATCCAGATTTAATTCAATAAACTATCGTATATGCTTTTATTTTTACTGTTTAATTTAATAAAAATTCCACTGTAATAATTAGAAGAAGCCCACCAAAATAAATGTATTGCTGAACCGACAAATTTAGGTATTTAACTGTTAAATGTATTTACAGTGAATATAATTGCTGAAAATGTCACCAAAATGAAAAAATCTATTTCTGTTGGCCAGATTTCTGTTTGTAATTTTTACAAGGTAGATTTTGATGTCTGATTTAGAACAGTTTACCCATAAAAACAAAGATAAAATTACAAAGATCAACATATTTAAAAATTATTTACATTAGTAATGAGAAACTGACTCCAAAATGATCACAGAAAACCACTTCCATGTTTTTTTTCCAGTTTCTCTATTTATAACAGCGTAAAACACATGGACATTGTACAAAACAATGGACATTACATTTTTATACAAAAAACATAAGTATAAAAGAAACACATTTAAAAAATGATCACAGGTTCTTTTTACTAAAACATTCATACATTCTTGATTTGGCTTATCAAATCATCTATACAGCAAGTTTTAAATATACACAAGATAATGCCAAGAAAGTTCATTTATCCAAAAAATAAAAACTACAAGTTGAGAAGAAAATATGAAATTATTTAGAGATATGTATATATAAATCCCAGCTCTTCCAAAAATCTGCTTCTGCTTTTATATTTTTATCCATGTGCTATGTGTTTTTATACTATTTTTCTTCAAGCAGCAACGTTGAGGCATAAAAAAAAAACTAATTTACAGCAGAGTGTTTCAATGATCACCAACAGATAAATCAAATCATTATTCACAGTAATTTTTGCAGTTGAAATTCAAAGTTTACATAGCATGATTGAAGGTTATAGACAGAAAATGATTGTTTTGGTTAAAAAAAACAAAAAAAAAAACCCTTTATGTTTACACATGTAAACTATTCCGCCTGAATCCAGATCATTACAGTTCTACATTTAAGCTTGAAATCACAGATTTAATAAATGCATGTTTAAAAGAAATTACAATTATCATAATCTTTGATTTTAATTGTAGTTAATATTTAAGTGTTGGTTGATCCTCTGAGCCTGAACAAAGAAGAGGAAGGAAAGGTGAGTCAGAGAGTCTCTTACATGACGCTCTAGACTGGAATTTGGCTAGTTTGTCATTTACCACAGTATTTTTGTCCAATCTCTCAGCCTTCCTGATGAGAAGGAGAAGCTGAAAGGAACATTAGATACACATTTGGACCAATTTAAGCAACTGATCTGTGTTTGGAAGCTTCAAAATAAACAGCCTATTGACATTTAAACTGACTATCAAAATGAGGAAGAAAGGTTGTGTGAATGATGAATAACCTGGTCCACATTTTAGTCTGTAAAAACTTACGAATTTTCATCAGAAGAAGAAATCTCAAAGTCAGAGGTGATTCAGGGGTTGAATATATCTCTGACAGCTAAGGAAGGGTGGCCAGACTGGTTTGAGTTAAAAAAGAAAGAAAAAATGAATGAAAGAAAGAAAGCGTCCACCATGGCGTTGAAGACACCAAACCTTTAAAAATAATAAGGCTTGTAGAGGGAAACCACACAGGATGCCATTTCTGTTAGATAAAAAAAGAGGAAACTGGGGCTGTAATGCACATCATCTAGAAATAGCTTAAATAAACAGCTCAAATTCTCTTTCTTCCTCATTCTTTTGTTCAGTTTAAGTTCAAACAGATCTGGTTCACCTCTCTAAATAAACTACTACTGGCTCATGAAACACTTCGGTCATCGGTTCAGAGCATGATTTGGTGGTGGACGAGGATCTCCTAAAAGCAAACGTCGAGCGCAGCAGACGTTACCCGTTAAAAGCGATTGCTTTACCCGTCTGCACTCATGGATGTTGAAATGGATTTGGTGGACTGGAGGGCGTGAGAAATATTTTTCCAGTCTGAACTATTTTACAGCATCTGAGCTGGATGGACACAGTGGATAATCTCAGGTAGCTTGACAGGATTTCTTCGAAGGCCAACGGTTTAAAATCCCATCTGCATGTCGGCGAAGTTGAAGAAGTTGTCCACGTCTCGAGTTGAAGTATTTTTGTTGTCAGAAACAAAAACCTGTTACAAAGAAAAAAAAAAGTTAGATCTTTCTTTGGAGCTATAAACAAAACAGAATATAATTTAAAATCCTGGTTACCTTGGTGCCACTGAAGACCTCACTGGCGATGTTCCTGCAGGCCTCAACCACTCCATCACCGTTAAGCTCCAGAGCAACAACAGGACCTTTAGTAAAACAAACAAAAAAAAAAGGTCAAAGCCTCTTTATCCTGTTAAGTTTAGTTCAAAATACATTCTGATAGAACAGCTAAGTCACCACTCACTCTGATTAAAATTGATTTTTACGTGTTTTTGTGACATTTTTCTGATGATGGAGGACATATATAAAGAATATTAAACTTTAAATTGCATTTCTGAGTATTTATTTATTGACATCATTGTGAATCAGGAGCAGACAGAAAATTTTGTTGGTAAAAGAGCTCATTTGCAGTGTAGTAAATACGCAGGGCGGGCCACAAGCTCCAAACTGCCAGTTACAGGGAGGGGAGGGTGGGCACTGTTGCTCTGTCACCCCACCTACAACTTAGAAGCAAATTTCTGATGAACTCCTGCTGCTCTGCACAAACTATGTCCTAGAAAACAACACAGATTTTTTTTTCTCAATTGTCCTAATAATGACATAATCATAATCAAAGACCAATGAGAACACTTTTACAATAAAGGTGATCAAAGTGGGACGAGTTTCTGGTGATTCAAAGAAAAAAATGAACAAACAGTATGTTAACTTTGTCACTATCAAGACAAAGGTTGTGTAATAACTATAGCCACAACTCATTTAAGACTTTTGAGACAGCAGTGCAGTCCCTCAGTGTGGAGTTGTGTTCCTTTCACATATTTGAATGAAAGGAGGAAGGACAACAAACCAGGAATTCTGGGCATTTCAAGACTCGCCTTCTTTCGCTCTGCTGAAATACAAACTCTACCTCTAGTAATGCTTTGTGATTTCAGCCTGCATTATTAACACAAACCACGGCTGCTGATGCTAAAAGCATGGCTTAAAGCATCCGCTAGATAAGAGGAATAACAAAATAAATATCAAAACCCACCTTTGGTGATCCACTCCACAATATCATCTCCACTGTTGTGGAACACTCTCTTCACATCTTCAGGCCGCATCAGGACCTCCTTTGTCTGGATCAGAACAAAACCTTTAGCCACCGCCTGTTAAAAGATAAAACCAAAAAACCAAACAAGTGGATTACAAGACAGCCGACAGACAGACAATCAAACAAACAGAGATTTTTTTTTTTTTTTAAGATGTGTCATCCACTTGTGGATCCGTCTCATGCCTTTGTTGTGACGCACTTTTTCAGCAACTGCAAACGTGTCTGGAATGTTTATACCCCAGCAAGGCCAGTTACGCATCAAGGCTTGGCATTTAGAGAGCAACCTCTCTGATATCAAACTAAAAAAACTGAATCTTTGGAAAGCAAAAAAAAAGACTTGTTTCAAGACAGAAATGTCTTATTTTCTGTTCAGCCGGGAAAGCTATCACACTAAGAAAGTTTTTCCAATATTGAAATAATCTGTTAACAAAAATGCGTCCTAGTGACTAGAGTATCTTTCTTAAAATAAGAATTCTTGGTTAGATCACTTTCTTACCACATTACCACACTTATTTTTATTATTATACCTATTTAAAGAAAAACCTTCAAATTTAAGAATTTTTGACATATTTCTAAGAGGGTCTGTTTTTGCAGTACATGCACTTAAGTGAACATCAAAACTGGACCAGTGTGGAAGGTCCATGCAGACGAGTCACTGGCGTTAAGAACACTTTGCAACTTCACCTAAATGTGTAAATGGATTTACATGATAAAAATCTTTTTGTTCTAAGCAGTTTCACTCAAACTTTATTTAAGTTTACTTTATTAAACATTTTATTTCATACTTTTCTGATTTTCCCACTTTATATATACATTTGCTTCTACTCCCTTTAGTTTCGTTTGTTGGCGAGAAATTCTGTTGCGTTTGGAACCCTTTTCGCGTGTTTTAAATAAGCCTATCAAAATAAATCCAGTGCAATATGTTGCTGTGAGCAACAAAATACTTGACAAATGTCTTGAAGTGAAAAATTCACTGCCTTTTTCACAAACAAGTAAATGCGTTTTCTTTTTTAAAAGTGCCACAAAGCCAGTGGAATCACTCCGAGGAACATCTGACGCTTACCTCATCTATGAGTTTGCGGGCATTTGCAGTGGTGTATTCTCCAGCAAAGAACACAAAGAGACAGGACTCCTCACTCTCCTTCCGCCTTCCTCCCTTTGTCAGAGGAACGATACTCCGAGAAGACTCAGCAGAGATCCGGACAGACTTGAAGTCGGACTCTGGATCTGGCAACGGAACAAAATCCAGAACGGACGACGCCTCCAGCAGTAGGCTCCAGTTGTTCTCCCCCGACACCGGCGTGAAGTCGTGGATGTTGCTCCAGTTGTTGTTGAATATGCTCAGCCCGGCATCCTTAAAGTGAAAGGCCAGTTCGGGGTAAAAGTACTGAAAGCAGCCAAATTCATTCCCGTGGAAGACTCAATGATGGGCTGAGTGGCGCAGCACAAGAACACGTCCATCTTTTGACAATCCCGTGTGCGGAACTGCTGACAGGCCACCACACACTTGATCTCTTTGCAGTCCCTGAAAAAGACACTTCCCTTTACAGGTCCCAGCACAATGCGACAGTTGATGCAGTCGTCGATGGTGATGGTCGCAGAGTGATCGAACACGAAGATGTTGCAGTTCTCGCACTCTTGGATGACAAACTGTTCCCCGTTTAATGTGCCCGGAAGACGGCCCACTGTCACGTCTTTGAGTCCTTTCAGCGTGTAGTGACTCGGGTCAACCTGTACAAAGACAAAAGTGGCAAGAACAAGTAATAAAAATTTGATTTGAACACAAACATAATTCAAGAGTCCAGTTTGTGATCAAAACTTAAGACACAATTATATAAACTGATAGGTTGGTCCTTTCTCCACACCAGACGACTTTATCACTGACTTCTTGTTACCTCTCCAGCCTCATGTATCGTTCCCATAACAACTGCCATCTGAGGTCCAACAATCTCTATGCACTTACTGTTGCCAAGTTTCACTTTTTTGCAGGAAAAGTCCCTCCAAAACTCCCTTAAAGACCCACTCCAATATATATATTTTTTTTAACATGTTCTTGCATTTTTCTCATGATGAAAGGCATAGTATTTACACTTAAAACTACATTTTGGAGTATTTTTTATTTGAATCGCTCTGGATCAGGAGCAGATGAAAACCAGCGGTTTGAGAAAGCTCAGGTTTGTGCTGTGGCAATTGCCATGGGCGGGCCTCAAGCTCCCACCTCCACCCCATTCCATTCTGATGCATCCACTTGAAGACAAATAAATCCATTAACATCTTCATTTTACTCATCTGAGCTGATATCTGGATCCAAATTGTACAACTGGTTAGCTCCAATATCGCTCGCCATTTTCCCCTTTGTTGTTATGCTAATGTTGTGTGGTGCCATAAACTGGCAGAAGAGAGTGTAAATAAAGGAATAATGGGAAATTAGTAAAAGCTAACATTTGCAAGTGACATTTCGTGAGTCATATTGGAGATATTTAGCTATACAGTTTTTATCCAGATTCCGGCTCAGACCAGGAAGATGTACATGGATCTAGTTGTCTGCAAGTGGGTGCATCAGAATGGAGCAGAGCAGGGAGCTTGTGGCCCGCTTATTGTTGCACCTTCATCACACCTACAAGCTTTTTCAAACAGATTTACAATAACTTCAATATAAAAATACCCAGAAATCCAATTTTAATTTTAACTGTCCTTATAGATCATGAGAAAAAGGCACGTAGGAACATGTTAATAACACAATTTTCATTGGAGTGGGTATTTAAACTGAGAAAAAACAAAGCTTTCCTTTGACCCAGTTTGAACCTCCTGATCTGTTTTTAGGCTGTTTTTGACAAGAGTCAAGGTGTAGGCTATGGTGTGGTTAGCCACATTTGAGCCCCACATCCCTCAAGTCAATGCGGAAACCGCCCTGTGACCAGTTTACTCTCGTCTGTCTGAACAGGCTAAGTTTAGGCTGCGTTGTGTGTTAATCCGATAATGAGATAACTCCGGCTGCAAGGAAACGGGGGGAGAAGAGGCCAATAACACCTATATTTACACTGTGATGTCCACTTATGGAAATCCGAGTGTAAATGTGGAGATCAAAGCTGGATGTTTTGATGTTGAGGGATGATCCCTTCAGGTACTGAGGCTTATAAATAAAGCTTCCTCTACAAGATATGGCAATTGGCTGACTCAAACCAGGTTCTAAAGGGACTATATCTTCTATCTCCACTTTGTTTCACAACATTAAAGCAATATATTTGAGGTTAAAGTTACAGTATAAGACAATATGACACAGCAATTGTCATTGTATGCATGTTCCTCCATCGCCCCACCTTTTCTCTTTTATCCCAGCTGTACTGCTTCGGTGCTTCGTCGGTGTTGTTGCCAAGGGGAACCGCATTACTTTCGCCCGTCGAGGTATGCTCTTCTTTTGCCCCCGACTTTCTTTTGGATTTCTTCGAATAGAAACACCCCATCTCGTTCTTAGTGGCAGTGACCCGGTGTGAGGAAGCCCGACAGGTAGCACTACTCCGGAAAAACCGAGCAAATGCGAAGCTCACCTACGTATACTTTAATTTACAGCCCCTCTCCCTTCCCCTTTCACAGCTCCGCCGCCCAGCCAATCACAGGCCCGGTAGTAGCGGTAGCGGCCAATCATTTGGCAGAACGCGAGGACGTGGTGACACAGAGGAACCGCTCACGCATGAGATATTCAAATGCAGGCGGAAAAAGGATTTCCGCACAGAAGACGTACTCCCACACAGGGTTACCAAGTCAACTATAATATATTAATACTAACATGTATGACATAATTTTAAATTAAATAGCATTCCGGAATAATTTAGTATTATACAAAAAAAAATAATATTGAAAAAGTCGAAATAGTTTCACAACTTGTAAATCTAGCATAGCATTCGAACTTTTAAAAAAAAAAATTATCATCAACTTCTAGGAACATAAAAGATAGAAAAAGGTAAAGCAAGAAAGTTGACAATTCACACGACTTGTCAAAGAGTTGTCTCTGGGAACTACAGAGTGTTAGCTTTAACAAGTTGTCGCGAACGCACCACTAGCAACATACTGGACACACCCCTCCGAGTGTGATCATTTTAAAAAAGAAAAAGGAAACTAGTTTTACAAAAAAAAAAAAAAAAAACGGAAATATTTTTTTCATGAAAAATTTTCCAACCACAACTTATGTAATAAAATATAAACAATTAAATTTGTGTTACTTAACAGCTTTTTCTAGTCTGTGCTCAGCGCTCTGTAACCATTCAACTTCCATATAAGCCTCCAACTTAAGTCTGCTCTAATAATAGATAATCCCCGTCATGCACTGAAACCTGGTCCTTAAGTACTTCTCTTTTTCACACTGTCTTTTGTTACAGCTTGCATTATGATTTCTGTGAGGCCCAAAAGCAACGCTTCTGACCTTTGCTCCAGTGAAGGGCCTGCTGACTTATACATGTCAGCTGAAGTGAGTCCAGTAATATCTGATGAAGAATGATGTTGTGTTATCAGATAGGAGCGTTTCATCAGAGTTCCATTTGTCCTCACATTAGCCATGTCTTACAGTCACGGGGATGACAAATCCTCATGTTGCTGTGGCGTCTAACTGGCTTTTCATTTAAGACACATTAGCTGTTTGGGTCTGATTCCTCCAGAGATTAACAAAGCTCTCATTAAAGGTTACTGTGAATAAAAATGTTGGTATAAATAGGCTCTGCAGAGGGCTCGTGAGTGTCAGAATGTAATTTTGTCTGCTGCTTTGAACACAGTTTTAGTAGAACGAGATTCTAACAAAAACAAAAAGTAGTGATGTGGATGGTAATTTGTGAGGAAAGAAGACACAGCCCCAAACCCTCACAAATCAGACCAGCATTGTCAAGTGTTTTGATGGGGCAGCTTTCTTTCCCCAGACTATTCCATCTTTGGTTACCATGGTGATCAGGGCAGCATCACTATGTATTCCTATAGGATTTGTGAGATCGAGTCACAAACATTTGTTTGGAGTCTGGTAAACTCTGATACTTGAATCATGTTCCAACAAGGAGGAGAAGCAACAGTTAGGGTAGATTATCCCTTTTAGCATGTTCTTGCTGCATTTTTCTGATGATGTAGGATATACTTAAAGAAAATTCAGCTCAAAATTGTATTTCTCCCTGCTCCATACTGATGTATCCATGTGCAGTTAAATAGATCCATGAACATCTTTGTTTTCCTCGTCTGATCTGCAATTGGCTCAAAACTGTATGGCTATATAGCTCCAATATTGCTCGCCATTTATGTTGCACCAGAAATGTTAGGTTGGGGTTGTGAGGGGCTGTAAGCTATGGAAGGAGAGAGAGTAAACAAAGAGCTCTCAGTCATAGGGAACAGGATCAGGGATGGGGTTGCTTCACACCAATTATACCACCAGCAACTCAGAGGTGAATTTCTGTTTTAATACTCTGCAGAAACTATGTCCTAGAAAATTACAAAAAAAAAAAAAAAAGTCTAAAAACAGTATAAGCATAATTAAAATTCTACTGGGAACGTTTTTAACATAGATAAAAAAAGATGATCAGAGTGGGACTTTAAATCAATGAATGTCTTAGGTTAGGCCACAACAATTGATGACTTGAGCAGTAAAGAGTTGTAACATAAAAACAAAATTTTCAGTCTGCTGAGACACAGAAAAAAACACAAAAAGTTACTCCTGCAGCATCCATGTGTTTTAAATGTATAAAGCCAATTAAAAAAAAGCTTAAATTACAAGATGCACAACATGCAACTCTTTCAAGATGGGCCTGGAGGCGAGGCCTGTAGGTTATGATGTTTAGTAGATGCATGTAAATGCTGGCTCGCATAAAATCATGATGCTATACACACCTGTACTCTGAAATTATCATTTGAAGTTATTCTATGAAATAATTTATTTAGAAAACATGACAAATGAAAAAATTCTAGGTTTCTTTTCTTTTTCGCGCATTTTTGATGTGATCTTTTTGGAAAATGAAACCATGTGGACTCAAACACATTGGTGGATCAGTATTTTAAGTAATCAGATTACAATTGGCTTTCTTAACTAACCAGATTTCTTATAAGTCATGAAAACAGGAAATCTTGTTTCCATGGATGAGAAATCTGGTTTCCGCATAGATCAGTTTGACTTAAATAAACATGTTTTGTCTCTGCAGAGCAGATGAGATGAAGCAGGTGTGTTGGACAATGGAGGAACAATTATGCAGAGAGGGTATTGAGGACCCCTTTTCTGCATAATAATGCTCTGAGCACAACTAAACGTGAAGAAAGAAGGGATTTCTCTGATTGATCTCTTGCAGGATCTGTGCTTCTACTTTTGATTCTAATGTGACTTGAATTTCCTGTTTTTAATGACCAAGCTGCACAATCAGCAGAATCCCTGCGCAGTGTTTTAGTATTTGGCGGCTGCGCTCCTCCACATGTGCAAAGACAGAGCTGCGCCTCCAGGAGAGCTCCCGACGCTCACTCTGTCAAGTTAGAAACAATTTCACACATCCTGACTTCCGGGGTAAGAAAATCACAAATTAAACCATGTGCATTGAGAATGACTTATCTCATTTCATTTGTAAGGATGCAAAGAATAAAATACATTTTTTAAAAGAAACAATCAATCTGTGGAACTTTTACTATATGGTCTTGACGCGCAGGGACCGCCAATAAAGTGCAAAAAGGCAATACAGAAAATCCAATTAACCCATAATGAGTTGATATGGTGTGAACAAACAAGCTCAATATCCTACAATAATCAACCTTAAGAATTATTTAGCATATTTTAGTGAACTATTGACTTTCTTTTATAGCTAAATCAGGTTAGTGTTCCTGCATTTTCTTGTAAAAGATGTATAAAAAGAACTTGTATTAAAAGACCAACAGCATTGTCCTAGAGTAGGAAGAAAACAAAAAAATAAAAGCAACTTAGAATATATAGTCAACCAAATCCACATTATAAGTTAGCTGATGGATCTTATTTTATTAAAAACAAACATTCATACAATTAGAAAACCTTGATTGTTTAAACTTTTTGGATTCATTTGATTCGATTTATTCAACAAAGTCCAAAAAAATCATCTGCTCTGGCTCAATTTAAAAATAGTTTTTTTAGACAGGTTCCTGCTTTGCAGTATGTGTTCAGATAACACACATAAAGTGACAAGACAGAGAAAAAAAAAAAGAATTAAATGGGTTCATGGGTGTTTAATTTGCCCCTAGGTGTGACTGTGAGCGTGTGTATGGGTGTGTGGCCCTGCAACCGACTGGTGATCTGTCCAGGGTGTACCCCAACTTTACAGTAGCTAGGTTGGGTTCTGGCAGCCTCGTAATCCTGATAGGGAAACAGCGGATTAAGGAAATAAAGTCACAATTTTGATTTATTTTATCCTGATTGGCTTAAATGCAATTATCACATGTAAAAATATTAAGACACTTTCACTCCTTGAAAATGTCAAAAATTGTCAATTTGTCCAAACTTGAGATTTGTCATGATTAAATTTTTACAGATTTCTTTTTTCATCATGTTTCTTTTCTTTTTTTTCCATTATGAAGTGGAAGAGGTTTGTAAGAGTCTGGTTGTGATGATGATTTTATGGTTCTCATCATTAGAGTTATTGATCAATATTAATCAATTATTTTGATCATAATGTTACAATCAAGCAGTTTCAAAAGATATAAATTCGAACTTGTTGAGTGCATTGTAAATCTTAATGTAGTTGGACTAAATTGATAGACTGTAGAATCAAAATGTGTTTTTTTTTTCTTCCTTGGGGAGCTTGTGGCTTGTGCAGTGTATTTCCTACATAACCATTTTTTCTTCTGGTCCTGATTCATAACAGTTTGAATGAAATCAATAACCAGGAACACAGTTTTAACTTTAATATTCTTCATATTTGTTTCTTCATATTTGTCCTCCGTCCAAAAGTGCTTCTAAAAGCCGCCCCCCCCCAAAAAAAAAGAAAAAAAAAGAAAAAAACTATTTTCTTTGAGTCTTTAAGTCGAAAGACATTTGGTAAAACTCTGCAATCTTTGTGTTGAACAAAAGTCACAACCAATGACTTCTATAATAACTTCACAATTCTACCAAATTCAATGAATTGATTGTTTTACAATTTTTGTATGAATGAGGAGTAAAATATCATAATCAAATAATATATACACTCAGGACAACCTTGGTGAATTTTAAATTTGCCACAATAAAAAAAAATCACATTTTGGAAAGTTGTTAAACTTGAGAAACTCTATTTTAATGGAGTTAGTTCAACACATTTTAAATTGTTGAGATTTTGTTGACTTTTCTTCAACACTTTTTTTTTAGCTTGCGCTTTGTTGACGGTCCCTGCGCACAGAGGCCAAACGCTTAATAGAAACTCAGAAAGATCATTTTTAAAAAAGGGGGCGGGGGGGGGGGGTATCTTGTAGCTTATTCCCTGCAACCTTACAAAGGAAAACACATCATTCCTCTCTAATTCAAACGTTTTTTTCACGAGCTGTTAATCCCGGAAGTGGGAAATGTGAATGTGGGTCTAACTTTACGCACAGCGCGGCGCGTGCCGTGTTCCTTTAAAAGGCTGAGCTCGCCGGCCCGTGTTTGGCTCAGCTGTGTGTACGTGGGAGCGTATTTCCCAGCAGTGACATGGCATAGACGCGGAGTGCACCAGGAGCATCATCACCGGAGACCATGGAGGCTCTACGGCCGAGGCGGAGCGGAGCCAACGCCGCGTTGCGAGCGGCGGCGGCCCCCGCCTGGATCCTCCTGAGCGCCAGCGCCTTACCGGGACTGCGGGCGGAGAACGGCGGAATGGAGGAGCTCGTCACGGAGAAGGAGGCAGAGGAAAGTCACCGACAGGACAGCGTCAGCTTGCTGACATTCATTCTGCTGCTGACACTAACCATCCTCACCATTTGGCTCTTCAAGCACAGACGGGTTCGGTTCCTTCACGAAACCGGACTGGCAATGATTTACGGTGAGGCTACTGGACTGGATCCGACGCAGACTCCATCTTTCTCTCTTTCCCCTCTCCTTCATAGCAGCGCCACCACCTTCCCGCAGGGTTTGCGTGATTGTGCGTGAACGGGGGGAATGGCGGGTGAATCTGCAGACGCACACGAGTCAGAACAAACGCAGCTTTCCATGCGTTTCTCCTCACTGATGGAGTTTCTGCAAGGTGCTTGATGGGGTTCACTCCTCCACCATGCAGCTGCAGCTGCACGTCACCAAGACCAGACTAACCCTCATGGTGGGATCACAAACTACAAAAAAGAATTTATAGAGCACATGACATGCACCATTTATTTATATATATATATACCGTAACAGTTTTGTAGATTTCACTTTTAATTTAAATTAAAACCTTTATTTGTGCCTTGTTTGAAAATAATCTCTTTTTTTTCTAAAAGCAACCAAAATAAAGTCAGAATTAGTCTCCAACACCTGAATGAATTGCATAAAAGCAACCTTTTTTATGATGTATGTTTTAAAACTTTGACAGATGGGGAGCTAGGTTGCAACCGTAGACTTAATAACTTGTTGCAACACACCTAATTTCTAATTTTTGGGGGTTTCGAGCTAAAGGGAAGTCACTTTTTGTCTGCATGTAGAAGAGTTAGGTTTAGGTCATTGGTGTCAAACTCAATCACACAGAGGGCCAAAATCCAAAACGCACAGTGGGTCACGGGCCTAACATGATAAATATTTATTATATTAAATTAAATCTAAATTTAAAAAATCTAACCTAAAAAAAGCATAAATATGAATAAAAACAGATGGGAATGTTATTCCAGAATAAACCAACTTCAACCTTAAAGAATTTTTACACAGTGCTTTCCATAGTAAAATATTCTGACAATATTATACAAGTTAGAAATAAAGTAAATATTGATAGAAAGAAAACCTTGAAATGTTTTTACTTGTATGTCATTTATATCAAAAATAAAAATTACAAATATCCCAAAAGATTTCACTTTCCATAAAATGTATCCAGTTACAACTATGCAAGATAACACAAAGCCAATAGTGATGATATAAAATGATAAAATGACCCCTTGACTTTGACACATGTGGTTTAGGCTCAATAATAATAATAATAAAAAAAAGTTTTCACAAGTAATTGAAGTTAAGCTGGAAATTTAAAGTACAAGTGCAAAACAAAGGATAAACAAATTGTTATTTTTAAAGATTAATATGATGAGCAATACACCTGAAGAATGAGTTTATTTTCCTCCAATATGACAGACAATACAAAAACATCTTACAGGAAAAATAAAATAGATTTGTCATTAAAAAAACCAAGCATTAAAGCACTTTTGACACATTTCATTTTCATAATGGTGTTTTTTCCCATTAAACACTGACCATTGACATAAAATTCAGGACAAGTTTATTTATTTAGAAAAAAAAAACAATCTCAGCCATTTCCTTAAATGCTGCTAATTTAACAAGCTTTTTGCTGGAGGGGCTACTTTCAGACTCCCAACAACCAAAACAGATTTCTTGTAGAAGAAGTCTGCCCCTTTGAGTCTGTTGGTCTCCAAAAACTCAACCCTCCAGCTAAAAGTCTCTTTTAATTGTAATTATGCATGTTTGCAGAAAATGAAACCCAAAAACTTGTATTTTTAAGGAGAAAAAACTTCACCATGTCAAATTAAAGTTTGTCTATGTGTTCCAAGAAAACCACAAAAAATGTGAGTGTGTGCCAACAGACGGTTCTGTTTCAGCCAGAAGGGTCCCGTTCAAATGTCACTCATTAACCAGAAATCTCTTCGTCAGAAAGCTGGCTTAGATTTGTTTTTTTGGTATGAAAAGCAAAGGTTTCCCTTGTGTTTTTCCTAAAGGGTTGAGTTTTGTTCTTGCAGACTAGAAAACACAAACTGTACAACAGCTTGTTCTTGTGAAGCTGCTGATATTTAACCTTTGCATTGATAGTACATTTTATTTATCAATTGTGTTAAGGGTTCTTTCAACTGGAACACATTGTTATACGATCCGTACAGTCGGTCTGAGTGAGGGTTTTAAACCTTGAACATGAACGTGTTGATTAGCTGATTGAAGCAGAGGCACTTCCTCGCCAAAAGCCATGGAAAGAACCTAAGCTTTGTGGACTGTGTAATCTGAGGACAGGTTTCGCAAGAAATCAAACAGACGGTTTCATTCTGTTTCTGCGCTGGATCAGTTCTGTATCGCTGTGTGCGTGCATGACCACATTTGATAAGCTCGGTCACTTTTTTGAGGTTAGGATTATTTTTAAGGTCAGGTTTAAGTTTCTGAAGGGGTTTGGGTGAGAGGATTGTCTATTTTCTCGAACACTTCTTCACTTAAATTAATTATAAATCCAAAATACATGTCTGTAGGATGAAAGAAAAACATAAAAATGAGGCCAATATTGAGGATTGTCAATTTTGTTCCAAAAAACAAACATATTTTTCCCATTTTATTTTGAAAAAAAAGCCCTAAATGCATGATCAAATATGAAATCATTGATGGTTTTGGGAAATCTTAAAACAGGAAGAATCTTGGCATAGGTGACTTTTTGTCAGAGAGGAGACACCAAAACGGACAAAAAGAGTTTAATACTGGAACATCTGTTTAACACGGAGAAGTAATTGCCTGCAGCAGTGACACATTCGTGGACAAGAAAGAAAACATCTGCAGCGAAGGAAAACATGGCCGTTTCATCCTTGAGCAAACCCCCAGTAGTTTAAGATTACAGCAGCATGACTAAAGGAGCGTCTCAAGGTCACACAGGCCACTCTTAATGACAAACTTTATCCCAAGGAAACATTCAAGGACAGTGTCTTCTGATCTGAAGCGGAGTTTCTTGAATCTTGTAGGCTTTGCTTTCCATTCTAGTTTTTGAAACAACCAGTAAGAGAGGGAATAAAGAAAATATGGAACTTTGAGTTAAGAAGAAACTCGTCTATTTGAGCGTTTGATGCCTATAAAGAAGTTAAGTTTTATTCTTGTTTACATATAAATGATGAAAAAGAGATAAAACTGTGAAATACTAAGTCTGGCATTTTCTGAATCAGCTGAACTTTATTTGCAGTTTAAACCAAAGGTCAAGGTTCACCTGACTTCCTTTGTTTGTGTGCAGTTTTGCAGAAAATGATTGTTTTTCTTTCTGCTGCGATCAGGTTTGCTGGTGGGTGTCATTCTGCGGTACGGCATCCCCGCCACCAGCTACCACAACAAGACCCCGCCGAGCTGCTCGCTGAAGGAAGGCCCCGCCAGCACCTTGCTGCTGAACGTCAGCGGCAAGTTCTTCGAGTACACCCTCAAAGGAGAGATCAACTCTCGAGAGATTCACAACGTGGAGCAGAACGACATGCTGCGCAAGGTAGCCGAGGAACTCCATCACCTCCACCCGCACTTCTGCCAGATTCAAAACCCACAATTATATACTCATTGTCATCCCCAGGTGACCTTTGACCCTGAGCTTTTCTTCAACATACTGCTTCCTCCAATTATTTTCCACGCTGGGTACAGCCTGAAGAAGGTGAGCTGACACCGTGATGCTGATGCAGGTGGACACAGCTGCTGTCACTATAGTGGACAAAGACTCACTCCGATCTGATGAGAATGGGGTTTTTAGCATGTTCTTGTAGCATTTTGCTCATGATGGAGGACAAAAAAGAAGAAAATTAAGCTCAAAATCGTGTTTCTGAGGATGTCTTTATCCAAGTTGTTGGGAATCAGGAGCAGACAAAAAGGAAATTTGTCGACCTCAAGTTCCCTGACCCTCAATGAGATGGGGAGGGGGGCGGGGTTACTCTACCCAGAGCTTGATCTATTATGAATTTGTCTTTCAAGTAATTAAACCTACCTGGATTTTCAATCTACCTAGATTTAAAATAGAAATACAAAATTATAAAATGCACATGCACAAAATTTCAGGATTTTCTAATAAACTCTTTCCACTCTACAGAAACTGTCAATGAAAACACAATTTTTTTTTGTGCTAATAATGTCAGAATTATAATTAAAAAACTATTGGGAATACGTTAAAATGGATAAAAACCTGTCTGGTCAGGCTGAGAGAGCTGTTTTCTAAGAGGAACATTTGAGGGGAAGTCTGTTGCAGATGTCTCTCATTTCCTCTCTTGCATTTCTGCTAGCAAAGGTTTTTTTTTTTAAAGCTGAAATGTGAACAGATTCTGCCTCTTTTAAGCCATAAAGAACATTTGTTTGATTTCATGTAATTCTCCGTTTCCTAAATCTAGTAGAAATAAATTTTCCTTCTGGACCAGTACCTTCATTGCAAAAAAATCTTGACAGAATATATTTTTTCTCAGTTTTAGACTAAATTAACTTTTTACCCTTGAAATAAGACACGATGACAAGTTTCACTGCAGATGAAAGGACTTTTAAGAAAATACACAGCAAACAGTGAGAATATTCACTTGTTTTTTTTAACAAGTTAGATTGTTTTAATTACACTTTTGGTGTCGCTCAACACATTTTTCGATCTATCATAAAAGCATTCCCAGTGGTCTTTTAACTACAATTATGACGTTTTTGGCCAAAATAAAAAAAAAAAAAACAACCTGTGGTGTTTTCTTGGACATATTTTTTTGCAGGGCGACAGAAGTTTCGCCCCTCTTCCCTTCACCTATCTGTTAACATGCTCTCCTACTAGCTTACAGCCACTCACAACCCCAACATTACCAGTGAAACAAAAACAAAAAGCAATTTTGGAGTTATCCAGCCATACAGTTTTGAACCAGATTCAAGCTCAGACCAGGAAAACAAAGACGTACTTGAGTCTAGTCGTCTGGAAGTGGATGCTTCAGAGTGGCGCAGGCAGTTTGTGGCATGCTGTAGTAACTTGTACGTCACACTTTCAAGCTTTTTTTCAAACAGCACTGTCTCGTCTTCCCCTGATTCACAACAATTTGAATGTAGAAATACTTTGAAGTGCGGTTTAAAGATGAATTTTATTTATATATGCCCTAAATCGACAGAGAAATGCCACGAGAACAAATTAAAAACACCAAAAGCACAATTTTCTTCGGAGTGGGTCTTTGTTTTGTTTCTTTATGGTTCAAAATAATTTTCGTCTGCCATTTAGTGAAAGGTTTATCAAGCATTTTATTAGTCTGGCTAGAAATCAGCTAGAAACACTTGGTAAGAGTTTGTGTGTTTAATTGTTTTTTCAAGATTACAAAACACTTCACGGTAAGACAAAAAGGAAGACTCTATGTTCTTCTTGTGTTTAATGGGTTGAAAAGTTTTTTTTTTTTTTTTTTTTTGGTAAAATAAAGGAACACGTTTTTTTTTTCTTCTCAAAAGCAGGAAAATACCCTTGACTGTTGTTAGAATAAAAAGATATTTTCTATTTTCAGACTTTAACGCAGAGGTGTTATTGGGAGGTCCGAGAAACTAAACCAAACCCTTAACCTCCTTTGGACATTTTTAAACTTATTTTTCATATTAGACAAACTCAGCAATTTTATATTTTATGGTGTGAAATTTTCTGGAGGCTTTCCATTTGATGTGTTTGAGGATGCCATAAGAGTTCATATTTGTCACAGATCAGGACTTAGTTCTCAGAGTTCCTCTGGCAGGATCAAAGCATCATTTGTGATCTCTCTGAATCGATTGACGTCCAAACAGAAAAGTTTAGGAGTTCATAAAGTCGATAGTCCCCTCAAGCTTGATGAAAGGCCTAAATGTTTCTTGGATTTAACAGACATTTTTATTGTGACATTTTTAAACTTGTGCCTCTTGTCATGCCCCAACAATGCTGCCAGAGCTATGGAACAAAACACAGAAAACCTCAATGAACCCTTATAGCAAAATGTTCTCACAGCAAATCAAAAAATAAATAAATGATGCTGTCTTAATGATCTCCATGGCGTCAAAAGGAAATGGTCCATTTAACTTTATAGTTTCACACAATGGGCATTACCTTCTGTATCAGCCTTCATGACCAGGTGATTGAAATTAATGAGCACCGAAGGGAAAAAAAAGTTAAATTAAAAAGCTGTAATAATTCCTGTGTTTATAACTGGTGAGATGACAGGAGTGGCGATTTGAGCGCGTCTGTGGATGGAACGTGAGCGCATGCGTGACTGGGAAGAGCGTGAAGCAAAAGTTGATGACTAAACAGCTTTTTTTATGTTCATGTTTTTGGCGTCACTGACATTAATGAAGTTCTGTTTCCACATGGATATCTTTTGTATCAGTATTTGCTGGTTTAGTCGTGTTTATATTCAAGGGGTTCTTTGTTGTTGGAGCGGTTCTGATCCAGCATGCAGCCTCGCGGCTGTAGTGGACCTGTAGCTGTCTGGTTCTGGTGGACTCTGTGGTGATGATCTCTGGTTGATTTTCTTTTTTGCTATATTATCATGAAAGTACAATTTTGAGCTAATATGTTCAAAAAAGGTCTTTGACCTCCTGTTTGTGAATTACTTTTTTTTTCTCAGATATATTGAATTTTTTGCATTTCTTTGCATTAAAGTTCCCATTATAGTTGGAGGTGACTGGATAGCTCAGTTGACTGGTGTAGGACCTGGGGTCAGTTTCCTGACCGAGCAATCAGCTAAAATCCTAGATAAGACCCTTCATGCTGCATAACTTGATCTCTCCATACCTTGAAAATACAGAATTGTGTCAGGAAGAACATCCAGCGTAAAACTATCCTCCAAAACCACCTGTCAGTGAAAGCTGATTCCCACAGGTGATCCCTGACAGGATGAGCCTCCAGCTCCTCTGCGCTCCGTGGAAACCCCTCTTACCCCGCTGTGCACCACCGGCACAAGCAGTGCAGCTTCAATACAGAGCGTCACATCACTGATTAAAACTGGAGCTTTGCAGCCAGAAGACATCTAGAATGACCTGTATTTTGAACAAATAAAGCTGAATCTTTCGCGGATATTATCTATCACTGGTCATTTTTACAACATAACTTTTAGATTATAAAATCCGGGAAGGGAAGCTTCGGACGTCATCATTTTCAGCTCCTCCCCTAGATGAAGCAGCACGCGCTTGGCGGAAGCTCCTCCTCTACTACGAGACACACTTCTCGAAGCCTCGATCCAGAACATCACATCACTATTTACAACCACAAAATGCGGTAGGAGATCGCTGTATTTTCAACAGTTCTGACTATGTCATGTTTAGATGACGATGCAGTCTGGTTTGGAGCCTTTTTCTTTGATACAGGTGGCTTACTTGGAGTTAGCGGCAGCGGCGGAAATAGTTCCTCAAAGACGTCGGTCACCAAACCATCAGCATCCTTTAAATCAGGGGTCTCAAACTCAATTCAGTCGGGGGCCGCTGGAGGCAGAGTCTGGTGGCCCGGCCGCATCAGGATTTCCACAAGAAAATCGCTGATAAAACATTCCAATGTTCTCAATATCTCTTATTTTTAACAAAAATAATGAATGAATTAAATTAATTTAAAAAATGAATCAGAAAATCAATTTTTATTAATTAAAATAATAACAATGACCATACAGCAGACACAGACGACTGAAACCACATATTGACTGACTGACTGACTGATCAATGTTTCTCAAATGGTGGGGCGCGCCCCCCTGGGGGGAATGCGAATAAAAACATGTTTACATTAGAGATGAATATTGTGCATAATCCTACATAGTAGTTGATCATAAATTCAATATAGCAAAAACAACCTAAAACTCAATTTACAGTTAACCAATGCGAAATAATTGAATATCAAGACAGAATCCTAGCACTACTGTGGAGGGAAACATGGAAAGATTGTTTTTTTTTTTACTTTGTCTGGAAGTTTTGGAGGTATTCTAAAAAAAAAAAAAAGAGAGAGACAATTAATAAACTGATTATTTAGAAGTTTTTTTATTATTATTATTATTCTTTAATGATAATAAAAGTATGATATTTTGAGGAGATATACGTTTAATTTGAGCAAATTAACGGATACTAATGATGCTTGCAGCTGAGGGGGGGTGTCTACGAGAAAATACCTGTGAAACACTAGACAAGAGAAAACTATTTTTATTCAGTTTCAAATGTCTGTATTTACAGAACCTCCTTCATTTCTGAGCTGAGAGCAGCGCGCTCACTGAAAGCTCAATGCAAACGCGCACACCAGAATTCCTGGCCTCCGCGTCGGGAGCGCGCGTTGCTACGCAAGTTTTAAATCTGGTCTCAAGCTCTGCACCATTGACTGTATATAGGAGAATACAGTCTATGCTCTGCACACAAATCGTGCACGCACTGAGCGCGCGCTGAGTCTTCAACCCGTTTCAATATTTCACGCACAGTCGCAGCAGCGCTAATGAACAAAAAATAAAAAATAAAAAAAACACAAAGAAGAAGAATCTCCTCTCTACTGCTGCGTGCGTGACCGCGCTGTCTCCGGTGGATACACCTGCTGCGCGTGCGTTCATAAACCCGCGCAGACATGCGGCCGGTGTGGAAGCACCTTGAAGATTCTGCTCGCCGCGGGCATCACTCACGCACGCGGAAGTAGTCAGTCTCTTTCGCGAGACTTTTTCTGATTGTGGAGGAGGAAAAAGCGCTCGAGAGGTCTGATTTGTCTGGAATATTTGATGCGTGCGCGGAATTGTCGCGTGGAACACGCTTTTTGACAAGCTGCAGGCTGTGTATCACGTGTTGTCACGTGGCGAAAGAGGAGCGGGGCCCGCGAATCCCGTTCAGTGAGAAAGCACTTCCAGCAGCTTCATGGCTCCTCCTCCACCCAGCTGACTGGAGGAATGAATTAAAGATGAGGAGGCTCTGGACAGCCCGCCGATGTCCCGCCTCCAGAACCATATACCTTACCGTGATTGTTCGTTCAGCTCAGCACACAACAACTGTCATTCATATCAGCCTTGCGGGCCGCACTAACAGTAATCTTTCATATGAAGGCGGGGGCCGCAAATTATCTTCCCGCGGGCCGCAGATTGCCCGCGGGCCGCGAGTTTGAGACCCCTGCTTTAAATAGTCGTGGCCAGCGCTAGCTAGTACCCGAGCTAACTTCAGCAATGTCCTAGTTTGACACAGCCGGTTATTCACGTTTTTTCAACATGGCGATCACAAACGTTCAGAAAAATACTCCAAAGTAAACTTTACAAAGTAAGGTTGGTTTTCATAACTTTTTGATTAAAAATAGGTGCGGAGCAAATCAAACTTATCACAAGGCTGGTGCAATTATGCCACACGATTCCCAGCATGCATTGCGGCTCAAAATGGATTTTTTGTAAAAGGAAATACCTTTAAAGTCATACATATTTTTCTTCGTTTTTTATTTACAAGTAACAAATATATTGTCTGGAATCCAAATTTGACAAAAACCCACTGGGAATAAAGCTCAAAACCAGTTGTTTGCAAGTACGTAAATGGGTGGGGTTTATAAACAAAGCGCTGACATTTCTCATGTGTACTAGGTGATACTAGTGTTACTCTGCACCCCTGCTGGGGAGTATGAGTAGTAGGGAAGACCAATCGGCCATCCCCACTGGTGGATCCTGGGAAAGCTAGTCGCAAATTGATACCCGGTGCTGCTCGACTCCAGTGTTGGGGAGAAGAGCAGTAGGGGAGGTTCGGTTGACATGTTACCCAGACCTATCAGGCGGTCAATGAGGTACCCCAGCACTCGATGGGTGTGGCAGGTGAGCTCGAAGAAGAGTGATCACGACGCCCTGGTATCTCCATTGACTATCATGTGACAGCTCCCATGTGAGAGCTCCGCATGTCTCTGTTCAACGTGGGCGTCCTCCAGTAGCCTCCCCCACCTGCGGATTCAAGCGATTGGTGATTTTTTTTTTTTAATTTTATAGTTTCAACATTAAATAGTCTCCATTTAAGATCTGTTTATCATTTTTTTATTTCACCCTCCAAACACAAGGGTCCAAAGTCCACTATCGCGAAAGTAAACTGCGTCACCCAAAGAAGCCTTTTTCTTCACGTTGGTGCTATGAACCAAGTATGTTCATAAATGTTGTAGCGTGACCTTTTTAAAGTTATAAACTGCTGTTGTTGTGTATATTCAAGCGCTGGAAGCTCCGAGCTGATGCGAGCTGACCGGCGACCGTCATCGAATGAAAGTGACGTCTGAAATATTAGACACTTTTTTCATCACCCTCTGTTTGGAGCAAGCAAAGGGAAGAGAGAAGGGGATAATTCGGATCAAACTATCATCAAACCATCATCAATCTTGATTCCTGTAACCAATCTTTTTCTTTAAATAGTTATTAAAATTATTAAAGTCAAAGGCCTTCCTCTCAGAATTTTAAATTGTTTCCTCTAAACATATTTCTTTATTCTTAATTGATGATTCTTTATGCAACTTAATTCCATAATTAACCTGTTATTCTAAAACTCAATCTTTTTATTTTTTCAAGATTAGAGAATCTTCCTCTTTATCTATTTCAAAAGCATCACAGGTGAGCTGCTGATGGAGAAAGACCAAGACTTAGAGGAGTTGATGTGGTTTTAGTGATCTGGTCTGTTTGCAGAAGCTTCTCTCAGGTGTCTGTAGGTTTCTTGTGGAGGAGGTTCTATAAGGATCTCTTTTCCTGCAGACTCTAAATTCTTCCTTCTATTATCAATGAAAGTGAAATGGTTCCAGATTTCCAGAGTCTCTTTCTGTCTTTCTCTCATAATCATCATGTTGTGCAGCAGCTGTGTGCCGCACAATATGACAGACGCTCCATACCTGCACCGTCACCCCGCCGCCAGCTCACACGCGTTCAGGGCATCCCCACCCCATAGGGTGGGAATGTGCTGATTATAGTTTGTAATGACACAGTTGTTAAGGAGAACATTTTGAATTGGCACTTCAAGTCATAAACGTTGCTGACCCCTGCCTTGGTCATATTTACCTGTCCTAGAGCTTTAACATAGCAAAGTAATTATGACGATAAAACAGTGAAATGCATAACTCACTGGCTGTATTGATTCAAGAGGAAAAACTTGGGGAATATCCGTCTTTATTTTTCTGTAACTTATCTTCAGCACACATTTCACAGGCATGAAGACACTGGAGATACTTTTTCTGGAGTGATGACTCAAACTTTTTCATCTGTAAATCTGATGAACCAGTCTGGGTTTGGAGGTCGCAGGAGAACGGTACATTTCAGACTTCATTGTGCCGAGTCTGACGTTTGGTGGAGGAGGAATGATGGTGTGGGCTTGTTTTTCATGGTTTGGCCCCTATAGTTCTAGTGAAAGGAACTTTTAATACTTGGATACTAAAACATTTTGGACAATTCCACACTCTTGTGGGAACAGTTTGGAGCGGTCCATTCCTCTTCCAACATGACTCTGCACAAAGCGACATCCATAAAGACATGAATGACAGAGTCTGGTGTGGATGAACTGGACTGACCTGCACCGAGTCCTGATCTGAACCCCATAGAACGCCTTTGGGATGAATTAGAGTGGAGACTGAGAGCCAGACTTTCTCCACCAACATCAGCGTGTGACCTGACCAATGGTCAAAATTCCTATAAACACTCTCCTCCACCTTATGGACAGCCTTTCCAGAAGAGTTAAAGCTGTAATTGCTTCAAAAGTGAACCCACAACATATTGAACTCTATGGGTTAGGAATGGATGACACTTCAGTTCATATGTGAGTTGAGGCAGGTGAGTCAATCCATTCAGAAATATAATCTGTGTTAGTCGATAATATGTTGGTTTGTGCGGCACCGTTTGAATAAGCTGTTGCTTCATATCCAGGACACTTACAGGCATACTCAAAAGTAAAACATATGCAGAATACATCTGTCATCAAACAAAATGTGATCTTTTCTTTTTCTTATCGTCAGACTTGTGGTAACAAAGACTTTTAAACTCCAGAGTGCTTATAAAGAACCACAGACAGATTTTGTGGCCAAAGACACTTTCTTGTTTCACAAAGAAGGTCCTTGAATGTATAACTGGATAAGTTCTGTTTGACCTGAGCAGAAAACTAACAGTGCAGCACTCATCCAACATCAGTGCCTGACCTCCACACAACAAATTCTGAAGCACTTCAGATGGAAAATCTTCAAGAATGCTTGTGCACTCCAAAAACAAGCCCATTTGGAAAAAGTAAAAAAAAAAAGTCTCATTGGCATATTTTCTTTAAATATTAAAAAAAAAATCTGCCAAAGGGGAAATAATTTTTAGAAAAAATATTCTAGTTATCAAGACATATTTACTCAAATTATTTTGCTATTGAAAAGCTTTCGTGATGAGGTTATTTTTCTTGCAAGACAGAACATGAAAGTATTTCTCTTGAAACAAGGTTTCAAATAGGTGCAACAATAAGGTGTGATGATTAGGGCTGGGCATCGCCATTAATTCCCAGAATTAGTTCAATTTGATTCACCAAAGCCTGGATCAAATCAATTCTGTTTTTTTTTTTTTTTAGATTCTTTCAATCCAGTAGTTTCAATTTGATTCTATTCAATTTTGAGTTTACAAGGTTGTACCTCTTTAGACATACATTGATGATCTATATATGTTTAGAAGATTTTCATATTAATCTGATACAGTTAACATAATGTAAAATGTATTCGAGAAAAACCAATCAGATTGTCAATAGCATACAGTGTTCCATGGATTCTCACACAGAAAAGTTCCAACAATTGTTCTGCTTCTCCTGGAGGGCGGTCCAGTTTGGCCACTAGGTGGAGATCGCACTATAGCATTACACATTATTCCAGAAGAAGAAGAAAGTATGAGCATAAAACTGTGTTTTAGGCCACAAGTGATTATTTTAAAATGTAATTTCCTTTAGAAATTCATTCCTATGTGAGTGTATGAGTGTATAATGTTCATTTAGGCATGGGTAGGTCGACTGAATGTTAGCATTAACCATCCCACGGGAAATTCCATTATACGGTGGCATAAAGCTAGCGGACTTCAGCGGTGGGTCGCAATTGTTGATCTATCGAGCTAAGATCGATCCAGATCGATTAATCGATTTTACCTACCCAGCCCTAGTAATGATGTAGATCTGTGTAAGAAGTGGATTAAGGTCAAAGCCTGCTAATATTTTATAACTTTTTTTTTTTTTTTTTTAAGTTTTGAAACTACTGGCTGGGTTGTGATTAAATTTTGGGTTTTAGCTTGGAGGCTGTTTGAAAAAAGTTTGTAACTCCTTGCAGGTTTTGGTGTTTTTGTAGGAAGAGTTCCCCCGGATGGCATTTGCTTTGTCAAACAGTCTTCTTCAGGAAATGGGAAAAGAGCCCCCCTCGACACTAACAAGCATGCACAAAAACAAATTCTCTAAAGGAAGATTTATTGTTAATCAAACTGTCAGCCAGATAAGATGGAAAGGTTTCATCAGTTTGCCCAAATAAACCAGCTAAACTGTCATGCTTGGATTTCGACACTTAATTTTTTCCTGGAGTCTGTGTGGAGAAGGCCTGTTTCCTGCTGAAAATCTGACTCGACATTTTTTGTGTCTCTGCACACATCAGGCGGATAACAACCCCGAGAGACTTGTGGGTTCAGCCGCCTGCTAGTTTTGCAAACAGTCCATTAAAAGTTAAAATCGCATTAGCTGTCACGCACCTCACTGTGTGAAATTTGTTTTCTGCTTTTGACCATTCGGGGTGAGTTGCAGACACAGCCCCATTCGGTGGCTTAACCCCCCCAATTCAACCATTGAATGCTGAATTTCAAGTAAGGAGACATTGGGTAGCACTTTTAGAGTTTTAAGTTTGACTCTGTCTGTCTAGATTTGAACTTTCTACCTTCCAGCCTGAGAGCGGACACTCTACTACAGGGCCAGTGAGCTGGTCATCAGCTTCATGTTTGTGTTTCTAACTGATCTAATTTCTGGCAGTTTTTAACGTTGCCCCTTCTTTATGCTCCAGAGACACTTCTTCAGGAACCTGGGCTCCATCATAACATACGCGTTCCTCGGCACTGCCATCTCATGCTTTGTCATCGGGTAAGTCCTCTAGTTAGTCATGAAGCAGGAGTCAGACATTTGTTATAGAAATCTGTGGCTTGTCTGCCTTTTGATTGCATCTCCTCTGGTTGTCCTCCTGCAGGAACATGATGTACGGCGTGGTGATGCTGATGAAAGCCGTCGGTCAATTGACAGACAAGTTCTACTACACGGACTGCCTTTTCTTTGGTGCCATCATTTCTGCCACAGACCCGGGTACGACACACGCTGATCTGATCAGGGAAAAGCTCACGACGGCACGCGCTCAATGACCAGCAACAGGGGGAAATCTATGGCCGTGAAACAGACATGAGTCATACTCCAAAAAGAGGTGGCCTAAAATAGGAAATTAACATTAATCTAATGAAGAAAACGACTAGAAAATAGTTGATTTATTTGTCCAAGGAGCAAGTCCTCTTTACTTTACAATTTTTTTAAGTAATCAAACTAAAAAAAATCACAGAAGCATTAAAAAAAGGAAAAACAAACTAAAAACCCAACTGATAGATTTACTCAAATTGAATGTTATACAGCTCAATATTACATATGCTTTTACTAGTTCTAAGCAAATGGTTTCTATTTTTGAGTTTGTATTTACTTAATTGTAGTTCATTTTGATTCTTGACACAAACCAGTGTAATATATGGAAATGAGTCCTTTTAGAACAAAATGAGAAGAAAACCTTAGTATAAGTTGGCCTGTCTTAATATCATAAAATCTAAAACTAACATTTTTACGTAGAACATAAATCCACATTTTTGTTTCCAAAATAATGACAATGAACACCAGTCGAACATGTCAATGTTTATTAAACTTTAAAATAGCATTCTTAAAACTGAGCCAAGAGTAACAGGACTTCAGAAAATAACAAAACACATTTCAGCACGTAAAGATGCAAATAAAAGAGCGTGCAGTTTTTCTGTACCATCAAATAGAAATCATCATAGAAACATATATATAATTGTGAAGTGGCATGTTGAAACCTTCGAGCAGATCTCTTGTAAAAAGTTTGCAGTCATTAAACAAACAAATTACGACCAGAAGGATGGTCGACATTCACTTTCTTTAGAATTCTATATTTCCATTCAGCTGTTCTTCTAATCACCAGTGGCAGCTCTGGCATGGATACTGTTTAACTGAATTGATTTAGATGTCTTATAAATATTTCTGAAATCGAGAAAGTTGAGTTTTTAATCTTTAACAAAGTTTTTCTATTGTCAAGAACATAAAGCTAAAGGATGTTTACTAATTTTACTAATTTCCTTATTTCTGGATCCTAGCTCTAGAAGTAAAACAACTTAAAACCTGGAAAAAAATCTTGAAAGTCTAAAACAAGCTTTAAACTTTTCCATTTTTGTAAGTATCAAATCATTTGCTGTGCAGATTTAGAGGAAGTTGATCAAACCAGAGAAAACATGACAGATTTAGAATATTTAATTTATAAAATAAATACTTGATCAAAAGGTTATTAACTGGATTAAGAGTCATCTTGAAATTGAGTTCTGGTATAAAGACTGAAAGTCTGAACCGTTTTCGCTCTCGTTTAAGTTTAATCATCATGAAACCATGACTCAACTTCAAGACAGCATAACCTGGATAGTTGAGAATCTTCCCGATGGGTTAAGAGATGCTTACAATATGATTTGAGCAATCATCAGATGGGCGTTATTACAATAGAAAGTGGCGTTCTGCACAGTTTAGTGTTGCTGTTATTGTTTTCAAAAAATATTAAAAATGACTTTCTGATACAAACATGTTCTGCTCTGGTTGTGATTTACTGTAGGATTTATCCAAAAAAATTGACGACCTTTTTCAACAAATGCAAAACACTTTCATTTTAAAAGTTTAAAACTAGACTAATTGGGATTTATAAAGCTAGTAAGCACAGAGACAAAAATATGCTTTTAAGAGTCATATTTATATTAAGAAAAATCTTGCTGGAAAAAGGAAATTATAAAACAATATGATGTTAAAAGAGTTGAATGGAAATTTTAAAATAAATGATTATTCTTCTTTATTTACATTTGCTAAAGTTTGTGTACAGAGGTTCAGAACAGCAATGTTAAAACTTTATCAAATTGATTAAAAGTAATTTATGCTCTACAAAAATTGTTAATAATAATATACTAGTGTAATATCATCTTTTTGTTCTCGCATGCAAAAGTAAAACATTAGAATAAATTAACTTTCAGACACATTTAGTTTGGATCCCATCAGGGAGTGAATGTCTTCACATTTTGTTTGGTTCAAAGAATTTTGACATTTTTTGGGTTTGTTTGTTTGTAGTGACAGTGCTGGCCATCTTCAACGAGCTCCATGCAGACGGGGATCTTTACGCTCTGCTGTTTGGAGAAAGCGTGATGAACGATGCAGTGGCTATTGTGCTTTCCTCGTAAGTCCCAGCTCTGCTTTTTCCACTGAACACAAGTAAACACTTCATTTATGTGTTGTTGGTTTTTTTTTGTTTGTTTTTTAACCTATACCATGACACAATGAACATATTTTTCCATAGAGCAAAGAATTATAGTTTCAATTTGTCCCACACCATCACACTACCACCACCGTGCTCTTTCTGAGATGTTTGTTTAGTTTCATTCTGGATGTAACGGAGCACATCTACCTCTTCTGTCTCATAAATCCACATAATCTTTTTCTAAATATTTTAGAATAATCCAGATGCTTTTGTCAAATGAGAAGCGTATCTTTTAATGTCTCTCACGTTGAACTCTCCCATTGAAATTTTTGTGTCTTTCCGGCTGTTGAATCATGACCTTGACTGAATCAAATGAAGCTCCGTTTTCCATGATCTTCTCCTACGCTGCAAAAAGAAGTAGTGCAAAAATAGGAAAATGAGTCTTAACTTAAGAAGAAAGTTGGGAAATTAGTAAAATGCAGGTACATTTTAAAATCTTGGAAAAAAATAGGTTCCACACAAGCATTCAAAAGGGAAAAATAAGGCATAAAAGTTGAATTTTTGAATGACTAAAAACTGAATGTTATATAGCCCGATATTAAGTACTTTTTACTAGTTCTAAGCAAATCATTTGTATTTTGCGGTTTTTAAATCTCTAATTTTGATTTATTGTGATTACAGGGATGAAAAGCTAGCATCATAAGTGGAAAGGCTAATTTTAGAATAAAATGAGAACAAAATAAGAATATAGTCTTAGTAAAGTTAGTCTATCTTAATAAATCCTTATGTAATCTAAAACTAGAACTTATTCTTAGAAGATAAATCTAAACTTTTGTTTCTAAAATGATGACAATGACTCTAACTCAGGGGTCGGCAACTTTTAACAGTAAACGAGCCATTTGGGCTTGTTTTCTACTGACCAAAACCTAGGAGATGATTTACTTAAGCCTTTAAGAAATTTGGATTTGCATTCTTTACCTTCACCTCTCCCTCATGTGGGAATCTCTGAGGTTTCTTCTTTTTTCCTGACTCAGGTTTTTTTGGAGTTTTTCCTTACCGGGAGGGAGGGTCTAAGGGCAGAGATAACCAGTTTTATTTTATGCTGTTTAGTCTTTAGCTATTTTTTCATATTTTATGACTAACTTCTGCATCTGTAAAATAACTGGCATGAAGCCCAATGAGGCAAATTTTCTTTGTAATTTTGGGCTATATAAATAAAATTGAATTGAAATTTAATTGAATTATCTTCTTTTTTTAATAAATATGAATTATGTCTCTTTTTTTGCCTCGAACCAAAGCAAAAATAGAAAAAAAATCTCTCAAAATGTGATTTTTAATTTTTTTTTAATTTTTACATTTTTCCCTTTTACTTCAGATGTCAAATTAGCCAAAAAGCTAGCTTGTTGCTTAATTAAGAGCTAAACTCAAAAATAGTCAAAAACTATAAAGTTTATGAATACCTAAAATACAATAAGTAATGTTCTAAACAAGATGAATAATTTGATACCAAGATTGGTAAAATTACTTAAAGTGTTATTATAAAGAATCTTAATTAAATAATCCTTACTTTAAAAAAATACTATTTTTCTTCAGCCAGAGAGCCACCATGGAGAGATAAAAGAGCCACATGTGGCTCTGGAGCTGCAGGTTGCAGACTCCTGCTCTAACTTGTCAACATTTATTGAACTTTAAAATAACACCCTTAAAATTGAACAAAAATTTACAGTGAAATTTGAGTTTTTTTTTGTTAATCTTAAATTAAGAGTTCTATCGTCAAGAGTGTAAAGCTAAATAATTTAGACTCATTTTGATAATTTCCTTATTTCTAAATCTTAGCTCTGACTGACAAATAAAAGTTTCTTCTGTGCTGATTTTTGAGAAAAGCTTTGAAAGGTAAAAGAGCAAAGAGAAGGTAAAACAACTAAAAACATGGGACATATCTTAAGTGTCCAAGGTTTAAGATGCAGCTATCAAATAATCTGAAATGCGTGGCTTCCTGACTGAGTTCTAGTTGATTACAGCTCTCACTCTGGTTCTGTAGACTCTAAAGCTGCAGAAAAAGCTTTCCTTTTGTTAAGTATTTAAGGACTCTTATGAGAATTACTCAGTAAAGTTGACTTGTGGAGGCAGCTTACTGAGCTTTCCAAGGCAAAAAAAAAAAAAAAAAAATCCAGAAACTTTAATTTACCTCCACATGGATTTTAAGAATGTGGAGCAAAAATCAAAGGACAATTGAAACTGTTTGCAGTTCCAAAAATGATGCTCAAGTTTGGATTCCTGATGTTGACATCACGAATCTTTAAAATTCCAATGAGAAAGAAATTCTAGTTTTTTAATGTGGGAGTTTAGACACAAGTGAAATGGAGATTACGGAGAATTTTACAATAGACTATGAAATCCTAAAGATTTTCCCCGAAAAGGAGCAGGTCTGCACCCCAAAACAGAAGTCCATGTGATCCGTTTCATCTTTTCTCTGCAGATCTTGACTGTCACTACATAAACTCAAATCTTTCATACCTTTTGATGATTTCTTTACATTTCAGCTATACTTCCAACTTGTAGTTTTTCAGAAAGGATTTTACCTTCAGAGATTTTTATTTTTTATTTAAAACATCTTGAGTGGTTGACTGTGTAAAACCCCAACCTTGAATATTTTATTGTTTCTTTGCATTTAATTGAGAATTTTCCCAGTTTTTGTCACATTCTTTTATGCAAGTGGCTTAAATAAACAACAAAGTGTTTTACTCCAAAATTCAGCAGCATGTCTTATATTTTTTAGTTTCTGCTGAATTTGGCACCAATTTAAAAGCAAACACTATGGTCTCACTCTCTTCTTTTGCTGACAGAGGTATGGCGCACCGGCGCCTCCTACTGGAAGCTAACAGTTTGTTTTTTAACAAAAAAAAAATTAATTAGACTTTTCATTTAAAAACCTTTCCTGTAATTTGTGATAAAAAAAATTATATAAAACATAAAAACAAACAAAAAAACCAATCTGATGAGTTTGTAATACATTTACTTGTCATTAAAGGATTTTTTTTATTTGTAAATTCGGCTGTTAGAAAAATGTTTAACTCTTCCTTTTTGTGTGTGTTTTTAGATCTATTGTAGCCTACCAGCCCAGCGGTGCAAACACGCACATGTTTGACGCCTCCGGCTTCTTCAAGTCGGTGGGCGTTTTCTTGGGTATTTTCAGCGGCTCTTTCGTTATGGGGGCCACCACAGGGGTCGTCACTGCTCTCATATCTTTCAGTTGCAGCGTGGACTAATTGTTTTGTACAATATCAGAGAAGAAAGTTTGTGTTGTTCTTTAACCATAACTGGCCTCCACGTTAAAACCTAAGTTGACAATTCTGCACTGTCTTCCCGCTGCTTGAGACGGCCTGTTTTCCAGTTGTCGTGGACACTCTTCCTTGCTGGCTCGAGGCCTGCGGCTTCACGGGTGAGACCAAGTCTGCATAAATATTTTACACCTCCTCAGTGATGTCATACACGTTTTCTATGGTCTTTCAAGTTTTAGGATGAGGGAATGTTAAGAATGACTTTTTCTGTCTACTAAAAATTACTCAAAATGTTCTTAAGAAAAATCCAAGGACCAGGTCCATGTCACAGTCTTTTATTACACTTGCAAGGGAAAAATCTCACAGACAGAACCGAACCAACGAGTCACGTCAGTGAGAGTTCTCACAAACTCCTCCAAAGGCAACACTTTATACTCTTTCCTGGGACAAAGGGAAGGCTTCCTGTGTAAGTGGGACTTCCTGTGTCAGATCACAAATCCTCAGCCCATGTGGCCATGCCAAGACATTCCAGCAGCTTCAGTCTTTAGGGGGAGGGGTTGCTTCAAAGACACACACTTTCGATCCACACAATTCCTGTCAAAATTAATATTCTTAACAGGGAACTTACTATCAATTTTGCTGGGATGTTTGCAGATAAATTGTGCGTTGTGGTGTCAGCATTTGCATTCTCTTCTTTTTTTTCTGTTAATATTTTTTGGGTTTAAAGACCCTCTCCAATGAAAATTGTGTTTTTAACGTGTTCTTGTGGGACTTTTCTCATGACGTAGGACATATTTTTTTTAAATTTAAGCTTAAAATTGTTTTTCTGAGTGTTATTTATTCTAATCGTTGTGAATCAGGAGCAGACCAAAAAAATGTAGTCTTAATAATAACTTATTTGTGATATAAAAGCTACAATCTGCAAGCCTTCAGCTCTCTTCGGCTCAGCTGCTCTGCAGAAACTTGTCCTTGAAATACTTAATGTTTTTATTTTTTTGTTATATTTTTGGCTTAAAACGGCTCAAACATAAATTTAAAGCCTGGGACTTTTACTGAGTGAACAATAGATGATTTAGTTAATCATTTTAAGCTATTTTCTATAAAATATTAGTGATAGTAAAAAAATTGCAAAAACATAAACATTTTATTTATTGTGCTTAGTGTCACTTACTTGAAAGCTCACAGTTTGTTGCAGTTAAATGTTTTTTTGTAGATCAGAGTGGAGGGTTAAAAGGCAATGTTTTTTTTTTTGTGATGCAGGCGTCGTGGCGGTGCTGTTCTGTGGCATCACACAGGCCCACTACACCTACAACAACCTCTCAGGGGAGTCCACGAAGCGCACCAAACAGGTACGCTCTTAGCCCCTCCCTCATGCTGCCCCTTTAATCTCCAATTCCCCCCCTCCCAGAGTGTTTGAGCACGACGCTGGAGCCAGATGGCGCCGCGCTCAGCCTGCTGTGACCTTAATCGGGGGAGTCTGAGGACATCCCTCCTGCGTGACGGTTCAGGCTAGCAGAGCGGGGGGGTGTCAGTCTTGAGGACAGGATGTAGATTAGCAGGAAGATATCATGACAGATTTAGGATCAGTGAACACACACAGACTGATCAGTTTGTTACAATAGTTGGATCAATGTTGGAATGAAACAGACTTCAATCTGTGGAGATGTGTCTTCTGCTTCTATTAAACTCAATGTTTGTGAAGAATAAAGTGAGACGCATGTGATTTTGTACCTGCAGCTCTTTGAGGTCCTTCACTTTCTGGCGGAGAACTTCATCTTCTCCTACATGGGCTTGACTCTGTTCACCTTCCAGAACCACATTTTCAGCCCCATCTTCATCATCGGAGCTTTTGTATCCTTTGTGAGAACTGTTGTTTTAAATGACTAGAAAGTATCATTCAGAAACTCTTTGACTCAACTCTCAGCTGGCAATCTTCATTGGACGAGCTCTGAACATCTACCCGCTCTCCTTTCTTCTCAACCTGGGGAGGAGGGTCAAGATCAGAGGAAACTTCCAGCACATGATGATGTTTGCAGGTATGAAGATGAAGCGCGTCTCATTTTGATCATCAGATCTATGTTCTGCTGGGATTGTTGGATTTTATTTTATTTATTTCTTTGTCTGGTGCAGGTCTGCGTGGGGCAATGGCGTTCGCTTTGGCTATTCGAGACACCGCCACCTACGCCCGCCAGATGATGTTCACAACACCACCTGCTCATCGTCTTCTTCACCGTTTGGGTGTTTGGCGGTGGAACCACACCCATGCTGTCCTGGCTGCACATCAGGTGATTACTCCTCATTTTTAAAGATTTTATAACAAACTATGAAGAAGAAAAAGATGACATCTATATGTTCCTCTTGCTGGTAGATATCTTTAGAGAATCCAACAATCTAAAACTGTATTTTGTTCTTTACTTCTATGAAAGTCTCCTTGAGTGTTTAAAGCTCTTCTTTGGGGTCTAGTGTTAAATTTATGAATATTTTTTACACTTTGACAACACTTTTCTGCAATTCTTTAAGGCAGAAATGAAGACTTTGGGAACATTCTTCTTACATACTTTCAGATATGTCAAAAAAAGGTTTACTTTATTATTTCCATGGCCTTTTTGAGTGTGTGGTTTAGCAGAAATGACTTACCACTTTACCATACAGTATACTACACTACGATACGACTTTTACTTTTATTTTTTTTTTTCGCATTTTTTGTTTCAAAATACTATAAAACAAGCTCTCTTTAAGGCAAGACTTACCAAAAAAGGGTTTTAAGTTACTCTCCGATCATCTTTTGATCTATTTTCAAAGCGTTCCCAGTGGTCTTTTAAAGTAGGATTATGCAGCTTTTAGCAAAAAAAAAGTTGTTTTCTAATGAAAAATGCAAGAAACTTGAGATTTTCTATTATTAATTTTTTTGTACCTTTTCTTCGTTTACTAGTGATTAAAAACATGACATTTGTGTCGAATCCTATTTATTTTAAAATCTATACATCTAAATGTAATGAGAAAATGTTGCTCTGATTATAAACTACTCTGACTTTAGATTAAACCTTTTACCGTCATTTTAATCAGTTAGGCCTATCTGACATGTCAAAAATCTAAACATAAATTGATTAATCAGATAAGTTTGAAGTTTTCTTCAAAACCAAAGAGCCACAATGGTGGAATGAAAGAGCAGCATGTGACTCCAGAGCCTCAGGCTGCAGACCCCTGCACTAGCTTGTAGCTCCTCGCAACCTCAAGCAAACATTAGCGGTGCAACAAAATTGGTGAACAATATTGTAGCTATCCAGCCGTACCGTTTTGATCCAGATACCAGCTCAGACAAAAAAAAAACCAAAGATGTTCATAATTCTATTTATCTGTAAGTGGATGCATCAAAATGGGGAGCTTGTGGCCGCCAATTGCAGCTTCAATGTTACAGCTTCAAGCGTTCTCAAACAACCCAAGTTTAAGATGAATTTTCTTATTTTGTGTCCTCCATCATGAGAAAAACAGCAAAACAACATATTAAAAACACAATTTTTTTTGGAGTGAGTCTTTAAGCATCTCTGCTTTATTGGGGTGCTCAAAACACAACTGATAAACAGAAGATAAGCATTTAAAGAAGACTGAGTTGATATGAAAAGAAGCAATATTATGGCAGAAATCTGTATCTAAATCACAACAAGACTCTTGTCTTTTTTCATTTCAAGTTCAGGGATATATTTATTTCTAAATTGTCGCTTATCAGATCATCTTTTCTTTGTTGTTCCCTCATCACCATCATGGGTGAAATATCAGGCAATTCCTGTAATGTCACATCTTTTGGAATTCAAGTTATATAAAAATAATGGCAGACTAGTGTTTGTGCAATTGAGAAATTAAAGTAGTATTCACAACATGGTTGCAGTGCCATCAGGGAGTGATCTGGTGCTTCGCCACACACAAAAGAACTGACGTAAACAAAGCCTGCTTGTTTTCTGAAGTAGTTTAAATCGTGAATAAAATGTTTGAAATTGGAAATCACAAACGAACTAAAGGTTCCATCTTTTGCGATTTGAAACATTTTCCCATCAATAAACGGGATGATTTTAAAGTATATATCTTCTACAGTTTTCATTTTCATATTTCTGAAACCACTGTTAAATGATCATACTTTGGTCATCTAAAAATCAAAGTTGAACCGTTCAACTGGATTTAATATCTTCTTCTGGATTTAAAATCCAGTTGCCATGACTCAACTTCAAGCTGATAATATCTAGTTTAGTTGCTAGGCAGCCAGCAGATGGAGCCATAAATCTCCATCCTGCTGCCCCTCACTTCTTCATGCAGGGCATGGCTGCAGCTCCAGTAATTTGATTTAATGGCTGCGCGTCCGAATGAAACTCAGCCTTTGCTTCATTTCCTGTCCAACCAGGATGAGAGCATCTATTTATCACGATAAAGCGGATTATCTGCTTCACAACAGCAGCAGCCCGGGTGACTGAGCTCTGCTTAACACCAGGAACCTCAGGCCAGGCAAAATACACAATAGGAAAATGCATCCAGCAGTTCCAGTTGGTTTCAATACCTGCATCATTTCAAAAGTGAAGGCATTTGTAGTTCTGTGAGATTTTTTTTTTTTTTTCTCATGTGTCGCCGTGAGTCATCAGTTATTCAGAGATTTTCTTGTTTTTTGTGTACATTCATGGAATCCAGATTATTTTCTTCTGTTGCTTTGATTGACTGTCGGAAGGAGCCATGAATCATCATCCAAGAAGGAAAAAACACTCCAACAATTCACGCCTTTGAGCGCTTTCTTTTTTTTCTTTTAGTTATTTTTAATGATTTATTCATGTTTTTTGTGATCCAAAACAGGCAAAATTTTCTCAACTTTGACTTTCATTATTTTGATAACTTTTTATGTTTGTAAATAGTGTATTCAAAATTTCAAGCGAATATATTTCTCTGAATTCCTAAAGTAGCTTCTTGTGCGTCGTTATTTCTGCAGCAGTGTTGTTGCATTAAAAAAAAAAAAAAATGTAACTTGAACCTTAAAGACTTTGGTGTCATGTTTGGACTATAAATATCTACTCTCACTTTATTAGACACACCTGTCTAACTGCCGGTTAACATATATTTCTAATCAGCCAATCATATGGCAGCAACAGATGTATTTAGACCTGTAGCTAGATCTGATGGATCTGCTGCAGTTCAAACTGAGCATCAGAATGAGGAAGAAAGGTGATTGAAGTGGCTTTGAACGCATCATGGTTGTTGGTTTGTTTCAGAAACTGCTGATCTATTGGGATTTTAACCCACAACCATCTCTAGGGTTCACAGAGAATGGTCAGAAAAAGAGAAATGGAAAGAAAAAATATCCAGAGAGCAGCAGTTCTGTGGGTGGAAATGTCTTGTTAATGTCAGAGGAGAATGTCCAGACTGGTTCCAGCTGATAAAAAGACAACAGTAACATAAATAACCTCTGGTTACAACTGAGGTCTGCAAAAGAACATTTCTGAACATCCAACACGTTTAACCTTGAGACAGATGGACCACATGCAGCATTAAAACACATCGGGTATCACTCCTGTCAGATAAGAACAGGAAAGGCTATGATTCACACAGACTCACTGGACAATAGAAGATTGGAAAATCGTTGCCTTGTCAGAGTCTCTATTTCTGCTGCAACATTCAGATGGTTGGGTCAGAATTTGGCATCAACGACATAAAAACATGGATCCATCCTGCCTTGTATTAATGGTTCAGACAGGTGGTGTCATGGTGTGGGGGATATTTTCTCCAAGCGTTGGGACCCTTCATACCAATTGATTAACTCCACAGTCTACCAGAGTATTGTTGCTGACCATGTCCATCCCATTATGACCATTCTTCCTTCTTCTGATGCTACTTCCAGCAGGATAAGACTCCATGTAATAAAACTGGAGTCATCTCAGACTGGTTTCTTGAACATGACAATGAGTTCACTGGACTGTAATGACCTCCACAGTCACCAGATCTCAATTAATCACATTTGCAGTGTGGTGGAACAGGAGATTGGCATCATGGATGTTCAGTCAAAAAATCTGTAACAACTGTGTGATACTATCATGTCAATATGGACCAAACTCTGAGGAGTGTTTAAAGTATCTTGTTGAATCTATGTCACTAAGGATTAAAGCAGTTCTGAAGGTAAAGGGGGTCCAACCTGAAACTAGCAAAAAGTACACAATAAAGTAGCCGGTGAGTGCATTTTATTTAGCATTTATAGGTTTAAGTTAAGGAGAATATGCTAAATAGTTTTAGATTTTAACTGTTGAACAAAACAAAAAAAGATTCTTATCACTTCTTTTGTTCAGCTGACCTTATAACTGCTGATTGAAATTAGTTTCAGTCGATTAAAAAATAAAAAAAATGTTTAAAAATCCTTAAATTATAATAATTATAGCAATCAATCTGATTGTAATAATCATTCTTGTCTTAAACTCTTGACTCCTGAGTTTTTTTCCAGCAATTGAAAAAAAAAAAATTCTCAAGTAAAAGCTAAATTAAGGTAATTTTGGAGCCAAAAGCGTCAAAGGGTAAAAGTCAAATGAAGTGAAGAAAACCATAAATGGGAATACTTTAGTCAAATATTTTCATCTGAGGCAAGAAAGTTGGTTTATGAAAAGTTTAAAAAATGAGTTAATTTGATTTATTTTGTGTTAATAATCTGGATAAGTTTTAAATTGAACAAATCAAGCAGCAATAAAATCCAGACATAATTTTTCAGACATAAATTCTAAATGGTTTCAGCTTCATGTCTGTTAGCAAATGCTGCGACAAAATCCCAGCTGCTAAAAATAAATGAGTGCAAATGTGGTTTTTGTCTTCCTTCTGCTTTTATTTTGCTCTTTCCTGTTGAGGTGACAGAAAAGAAGTCGTCATCTATAAAGGAGCTAATTGTCATCTGATTACACTCAAAATCTGAAGTGAAATCAAAGTATTGACAGGAAAAATAGAGTTTCATCAATGGAAGCAGATAAATGCATTCAATCAATGAGTGATGAGAGGAGGGGAAGTGTTGAGATGAAGCTCCACATGCATCTGAATTATGTCATCCAGTAAAAATGTTCATGTCTGCGTCTGAACATCTGCTTAGCCTGCAGAGCCCAGATTGAGGATTAGTGGATGTCCCCAAAGCAGAGGATTATGTTCGGCCCGGATCGTTGCCACTCGCTGTTTTTGGTCACTTTTCTCTGCTCCTATACCCCTGGTGTGTGTGCGTGCTGCTTCTTCAGAGTGACATGAATATGCTAGTTTGTCTATTTTTTATCCAGAACCCCCTCTTCAACCATATAATCATAATCTGATGGGAATAAGGGTGTCTTAGAGGCTTGTTGATGCACTGTGAGCCTCACAGCTTGCAATTTATTTTCACCCCAACTTTCATTACAGAAGATTTTAAAGTTTACTTTAATGTGTTTAGTTCAAACTCTTTAGATGCTCCAAGATTTTCATCTAGTTGATTTATTTGCTCCTAATTGCTAACAGCCCCGCTGAGGAGGAATATGTGATAGATTAAGGGAGACGAGTCAATATTTTCTCTGTTTGGTGTAATGATTTGCTGTAAAATTATAGTCTACAACTTGTTGGAGTGTTTTTGGTTCTTTTTTTTCATGAAGATGACCTTTAGCTTCAATCCTCGGAGCTTCTCTGATGTTTGAGCTTCTCTGGTGGGCATCACGAGGTGAATTTTTCTGCTCGTTGACCCTTAAAGGATCTTTCCCGTGTGTGACATTTGTGGAAACATCTTAAGATAACCCCACGCTCTGCAGACGCTCCAATATGTCAGATATAAACTACGGTTTACGTCTGACCGAGTCCACCTCGTTCCAAAGGTTATGTTTTGCTCAGGTGAAGTAGAAACTACTTTAAAAAAAATATCTTCTCGTTTTTAAATCTATGCTTTTAATGTGAAAATCAAAAGAGGAAACTGTTATGAAAGAAGTTGTAGTCATTTAGCAGCTGAAAAAATAGCTTTAAACAAGAAAATGCATCATGTGGAGCATTTTTTGTTAGTAATAGTATTGTACAAGCACTCATAAATACATACAAGAAGATAAGGAAATGCTCTATCAAAATAAAAGCATCACATTGTCCTGTAGCTGCTGCAGGTTGGATTATCTGAGCACGTTGCAGCATGTTGACCTCACATCCTTTGTTCTTTCGCTGAGACTTGCTGCTTTCTCGTGTGAAGTCTGTGAAGCTCCCTCTCTTTTTGTAAACCTACTGGTGATCCTGGGTTGAAGATTTTGGAGATGACATCTACCTGCCTGGAATGTATGTCCGCCTCCACATTAGAGAAACCGGTCATTTTCATTTAGGGTTGTTTTTCTGTTGTGCCTGCTGAGACTCGACTCATCTGCCTTTTAGTGAAGTTTCCTTCATGTGTGTCTTTAGCGCCGCCATTTGGAGGTCACCACATTTAACATTTGATGGGAGCAGTTGCGGATAATTTTGAAATGTATATTTCAGTGTAAGTTCTTCTCTAATCATTCCTTCTCAAATGATTTGTCTATTTAAAAGACTCATTCTGACGAAAATCGTATTTTTGGTGTTTTTAACATCTTCTTGTAGCATTTTTCCCATGATGGAGTTCATTAATAAAAAAAAGAAGTTAAACTAAAAATTGCATTTCTGAGTAACTATTTTTATACAAATTGCTGTGAATCAAGAGTAGGTTAAAAGGTTAAAAATACCATCTAGAAAAGGAGCTTATTTGTGACATAGAAAATACACTGGGCTCCTTTTCCAGATTGCATTGAGAAAAGGAAGAGGGGCGGGGTTGCTCCACGCCATCAATCCCACTCATAACTCAGAGGTGAATTTAGAAAACCAGCGATCTTATTTTGGGGAAATAAATTGCTTACTTGTAATTAAAAGACCACTGGGAATGCTTGAAAATGGTTAAAAAGATGATTAGGGTGGGACTTCAAGATGTTTATTTTATTTTATTATTTTATTTTTTTGTTGAGTTCCATGACTGCACCCCGACTATAGCTGGGGTTTCTCTTCATAATCTGTTTTATTTGTGTATGTTTTCAAATGGTTGCAGTCATTCTTTTAAAGTACTTTAAAAAAGTTGTTTTTCTTTTTGTGATGTAGATGAAAAGAAGTAGGTACCATCATCAACAAGACAAATTCCTCATATGGGTAAAATCCTACTTGGCAAAAAAGTGAATTCTGATTCTAAGTTCTGATTAAAGCTGAAGGGTTAAAGCTGTTTCTACTTAACCACTCAGAAATATTCCCCCATCCTGGAGGTTCTGGGAATTCTCAGAAACTCTTCCTTCCTGCTGCAGCCTTTTTTAGAGGGAGACATTTCTGCAAGGACTTTTAAATATTTATAGATCGACAGTCCTCCAAATTTTCCTAATGTCTTTCCTACCCTCAAAATATGTGGAATCTTTTATTTTTCCAATGGTTTCCTTTTTTGTTTTCCTTTTTCTAATCTCTATGTTGTTACAGAGTTGGAGTGGACCCAGATCAAGACCTGCAGCCTTCTGCAGACAGTTTCCAGGTCCTGCAGGGGGTGAGTTTCCTGTGTTCAGCTGCTTCATGTGGTTTCAGTTTAAAACCTAAACACAACTTCATAGTAGTTTTTTCCATTATTCCTGAGTTCTAACTGTTAAGATGACTTCATGTGGACCTGCGACACATCCTCCACTGCGGGGGTTTCATGACGGATCGCCTAGAACTTCAGAACCTATCTGTATGGATGCTTGTTGGACGGTTGGCGCTCTGGGCAGAAAAATCTGTCATCCTATAGAATTTATTTCTCACCTGGTGTTCTATGGCATCAGGCAAGATAAGAATGTTTGAAGAAAGTTTTCCATTTGTGACACGGTTTAAATAAAAAAAGAAGTTTGATGGAGCGTTGCTTTGTTCTTCAGCACTAAAGCATAGAACAGACTTTAACTGACTAGTGGTTGTATAACACTGCTGACTAGAAATACAATGGAGGATGAACAAAACATATGCATGTCTATAATTGCTAATTCATTGTGTTTACTTTGCTCATAAAGCTGTTTGTGAGACGACCGCACCGCTGAGGAGAGGATCTGCTATCTATCTAAATTAATTTTCAACCTAAATCAATGATGATAAACATTTATTCAAATGAAGCACATTTGGCCTGATTGTTGCCCACGGACCCCTGTTTCAGAAAAGAATATTTACCTAGATTTTTAAAATATCTGTAAAATAGTATTCTGTAAGTAACTCTCAAGTTAGGACTTTATTTTGTGCATTAACAGCCCATATTTTTTGAGACTGACGATGACATTCTGCCACGCTGTATTGAGCTGGCTATCATCCTCAGCGATTTCAACGATCAGCTTCAGCGTTTTAGCTATCAGTTTCAGCATCTTCAGCTATTAACACTAGCATCTTCAGCAGCCAAATTCAGCTTACAGCATTCACACTAGCATTATCACAGGTAATGCTATATATCTAGTTGTAGTTAGTTTAAGGTTAATTATGGTTAAGATGTGTGTTTTACTCCCAGTTTGTGCATGATCCGATTAGTCGACTAATCGGACAAAAATAATTGATTATTTAGTCGACCATTAAAATAATCGTTTGTGGCAGCCCTACATCATATGAATGTTGTCTGCTGTGATGACACTTTTTTACGTTATAGTAAAATAAACTCAAATTCAAATGGTATTTTCCAATATCAGTTCAATTTATCTAATTTTGAATCTATTTTTGATGGTATGGTTCGATTCTGCATCAGACAGATTGATCTGTTTGGATTGTAGGAAAAGAAATCGATTCATTGATTAATCGTTACAACCCTAGTTTGTAACAACATAGCGTTTTGGCCGCCATCTTCAAAAATGGCCACCATTTAGCATTTTTATCGATGGCTGTCAGGATTCCATATCTACTTTCTGTTTAGTGCGTTGTTTATTTTGTAGTGCTGTCTGAATCTACAATTCCAAAATCAAGTACATTAGAAATTTCCCAGAAGTCTTTGCGAAAAAGCGTACATCCATGCTCACTACAGTAGCGAATATAGACCACAATGCATTGTGTTTGAACTATTTAAAAAAAAAAAAGTTTAAATGTGAAGTCCACATTTTCATCATCTTAACAAAGTGGAGTCATAAAAAGACGTGAAATATTCATATCGATTTGATTTTCAGTTTGTGAAATTGGTGACTTCATATCCGCCATTCAGGGGAAAGAAAGTAGTGAGCATGGTATTAGAATTGCTTTTAAAATCAGGGCACTACATAGTTTTCTAGTAGTTAAGAATTAGAGTGAGAATTCAGACATACCCATGATATTTTTTCCTTTTTTCAAGGTACACTCATGGCAAATTTAGTACTTAAATCACAAAATGCACATTTTATCTGATCAACCTAACCAGCTTTGCTATTAGCTGATTGAAAAATTTAAACTTTTTTATTAACTTTAAAGAAGTCTTTTTCATCAATTCTATGAGTCTGAAATAATTGTTTAGGTTCTGTGAATGGTTTTGTAGAATGAAAATGTTGTGCTTGTTATTCTCTTCTCCAGGACAGCACTCAGGGGGATGGACAGAGTAAAACCAGGCAGGAGAGCGCATGGCTCTTCAGGTTTTGGTACAACTTTGATCACAAGTATCCTTTTGTCTGTTCTCCAGCATGATTTATGAGTCTGTTTTAGACCTCAAGGTAAATCTTTATCCTATTTTCTGCCTTGATTAAGTCAGATTGATCACAGATGTGTAGTTTTTATTTTTCATTTGAGGTTCAAACCTAAATGTCTATTCAGACGTTAGAGCTGCTCCACCTCAGCACCTCGGCTTGTAAACCCCCTCTCTGTTAAAATATAGTTTGGAACAGTTTTCTGTTGAGCCACAGCTGACACAGTTATGACACATGACTTTATTTCTGGACAGCTGAGCTTGAAGCGGCCCTCTGTTTCCCTCCGCACATAAACTCTGAGTCTCCGCGTCCAGAAAAATCCTAATTACGGTCCAAAAGTAGAGAAACCCGCATCTTCTCCACCGCGTAGCAGCTACAACCCAGCTGTTGGCTGAATCTAAATATACCTTGTTGCTGACATTCTACAGGCAACTAAATATTTGTGCTTTAGTTCATTTTCTGTATATATTGGTTTTATGTGTGCTACTAATTTAAACGATTTCAGTTATTTGAGTAAAAACTTGAGTAAAACAGTCCATTTGAACCTCTTAAGACCAAATGTCTGCATCCGTTGACCTCACATTTTGGGTTCTATTACCACAGTAGTTAATTCTGCTTACTTGAAACCCTGTGACTGTGTGTGTTGAGGTGTAGCTCAAATATTAGCTCGGGTTTTAAGAGGTTAAGAATATCTTACATTAAATGTTTCATTCTATGAATCTCCCTGTAAGGACTAATTTTAAGTCATTGGAACATTTTATTTAACTAAAGGTTGAATTTTTTCCTTATGAGCCCCTCAGCTACCTTAAGCCCATTCTGACCCACAGTGGTCCCCCCCTCACCTCCACCCTGCCCGGTTACTGCGGCCCGCTGGCGAGCTGCCTGACCACTCCGCAGGCTTACGAGGTGAGCGTCCCCGTGCACGATCACCACAAAAAAAAAAGCATTGCTGTGTGTGGATAATAAACTGTTTACAACACATTCAAAACAATAGTTTGAGTAGGAGCTGTTGGGAAATTAACAAAAAAAAAAAATAGAAAAACTGATTGAGTTCTCTTTAAAAGTAGAGAAAAAAACATGAAGATGAAGCTCGGTTTGCTTCACATGTTTAGAAAGGGAAGTTTTTTTTTAATCCCTTTAAGAGGGGAAGCGTTGCAAACATTTACATGATCTGTTCTAAACTAATCTATGCTGATAAAGAAGGTGGTTTCAAATGTTAGTGCTTAGAAAAAAAAAGGATGTTAATTTTGAGAAATGAAATCATGCAGCCACCGACTGATAAAACAGTGACGCATTTTGTGTTTTGTATGTTTGAAACTCTGTAGATGCGGCTTTATTGATGACATTTAAAGCAAACTCACTTTCTTTGAAAGTTCACTTTCAGTCTGCTTTGTGTTAAAAGCTGGAACTGAAACTTCTCCAAAACAATGTAGGTGTTTTATAAGTCTATAATGTGATTTTTAAAGAACATAATTTGTAGAAATACAATTCTGACGTTTTTCTGCATGGAATTGTTGCTTGTTATTGTTAAAACTAAAAACAGTACCAAATAGTTTAATGAGGAATAACTTCTTTTTTTTCAAGCAAAATGTTACTATTCTCCTATAGTTTTTTGACAAATCACCAATAAATGTACTTTATTCAATATCGTTTAAAATTATTAACACTGAGTGAAACCTTTAAAAAATATCAAAATTATCAGATGTTTTTGTCATTTGCCATTTTAAACAGTTGAATTATTAAACTATTTTCTTTTTAATTCAGTTAAGTCATTTTAATAATTGTTAGGTTATCTGATCGTAAAAATCCACATTTATTTATTTTTGTTGTTAAAATGTGACTCAAAAACTCAAATATTGATAGATTTTGTCATTAAATATCACACGGTGGTGGAATAGAAAAGATAAGATGATTAAAGGGCAGTTATCTTTGCATTTAAAGAGAATTTGACAAATTTCTATATTTTTTGTCCTGTTAGTTGAAGCTTATGCAGAGGCGAAATTGGATATTTCTTTAATCGCTGCTTAAAAGGAAACATTGAAAAAAGATTTTTGCCAGAAAGTGACTGCAACTTTCGTTTTTTTTCCTGTTCCTTGCCGTATTCAGGATTCCCTGTGAGGCAGTTGGATAACATTGTGTTTCTCTTGAGGAAAAAAAAGAAAAAAAAAACCTTCAGCATTCACAAAGTCTTTTCAGAGTCTGCCAGTAGTCGCACAAAGAGCTAAAGCATTTAGGTGCAGATTCTCATTCACAGAACACAAATGGTTCACTGCAGCCTGAACCACACGATGACCACAGTTTCTTCTAATGCAAACATGTTTTATTTATCGTGATAGTGGGTTTTCCCCACTTTGCATGAGGTTTTTTAGTTTTATGGACAATAAATGTTAAAAATATCGGTGCAGTCTTCTTGGAAACTTTTCAAAAAGTTCTCCATTAATCTTTTTATGCAAAAAATTGTCTCTCTTTCTCTTTAGCAGCAGTTAGTTTGCCAGCTATGGTGAGGCTTTGCTTCAAAGAGAGAATAGAAACAAGTCCTGGTTCCTCTTTGCTTCTGGATGTCATTTTTTGTCTTAAATAATAATAATATAAGGTCTGTCAATGACCATTTTTAAGTTGAGGATCTGCAAACAGTAAGTTTTATTAAACATTAAAGAAAACTAATTTAAGTAAAATTATAAGTAAATTAATTTATCTCTGTTTTTCGTCATGCTTTGTTTATTTTCTGCATAAATATAAAATTCCTAGAATACAATCCTACTTCTGAGTTTTTTAAATGTATTTTCAACATAAAAATAACAAAAGTGATGATAGGAAAAAACTCTTTACAATAAACTCTAAACAACAACAAATACAAAAAATAAGGATAATATTTATAACAATATAGTTTATGCATGTTGTAACATAAATTATTTTACTTCATTTACCAAAATTAAACCAATATACCAACAATGGAATTCATAGAATTGCAGCTAAATCATCAGATCTCCATAAAATGGGGGATTTTTACTGCTTTGAGGAAAAAAAAAACACCAGTACTGGTCTTAGAGATGCAAATGATTTGCACTTTCACATTTAAAACATCCAGAATATTTGTATTTCTAGAGAGTCTTTACAAAGAAAAGATTCAAGACCAAACGTCCTCGGAGTGGACGTCCCACTCTTTTGTTTTTTCCTCTAGGTCAGAATGTGAAATCCTCAGAGAATGTAAAAAAACAACAGAGATACTGTACGTATCGCCCTTGAAGAAGACGACATTTAGATCCGTGACAGCAGAATTACAAAAAAAAAAAAGCTAAACAAGTGTGGTTTGTTTGAGAGAGCTGCAGAGAGAAGGCCTCCCTTTGTGCAGAACGCAGAAGAAGCACAGCTGATGTTTTAAGCAACTGAATCTGGGAAAAAAACAAAGAACTTCAGAAATGAAGTTCTGTTAATACATGAAGCCAGAGAGAAGTTGTTGGGGGGGGGGGGCAAACAAAGGCAAAATTTTAGCGGAAACTCCTAATTATTAAGCATGGCGGTGGAAGTGTCATTATGGTCATATTTGGAAGCAGCAAGACTGAGTCACTGCAGTCTCTGCATCTTTGACAGGCAGCTTGAATGTTTTAAACAAAAAACAAAATTGAATTAATGAAAGTCAGATTTACAGTAGGTTTAGCATACCTGTTTCTTTTGCATAATTTGTGAAAAAATGTTTGGATTGATTTGAGCCAGAAAATGTTCAGAGTGTTGGAACAGCAGTGGAGCAGAGGTAGAGCAGTACGCCTGATCAGATCGACCCATCCCCTGGGGGGGGGCAGTTTGATGCAGATGCAGGAAACCATTTGAGGGTTCAATCCTCCAATCCAATCTCTTTATACTAAGTGTTGAGCAGGGGGGGACTGGGTCCCGTTTGACTCGACCATAGATTTGAACTCACAACCTTCCAGTCTTAGAGGGGATTGTAGCTTTGATTACTGTGATAAAACTCCAAATGCCACGAAATTTTGCTGTTAAATCTCACAAGTTTAGACGTCACTTTTCTCGGTAGGACAAATATTACGATGGTAAAAGATTATATTAAGCATTGCGGTGAAGCAACAAGTAATTTCAGGTTTCAGATTAGCCTGACCTAGTGCTGGGTGATATTACAATACATAAACGCGATAGAAGTGTCTATCCAGATTTTCTTTTCTATGGTTTTTATTTATTTTTACTGCTGATCTTTTGTGCAAAAATGTGTTCTCCTACTAAGAAACTTAAAACAGCTGTGGACTTAGTTAAAAAAAATGTTTCTCATTTTTAACTAAGAAAAACAACAACAATGGAGGTCATCCAGCAGCTCGTCTTTTTTTCTTGCTTTACTGTTAGCTAACTGAAATGCTAGCTTAGTGCTATATTGGTGCTTTCTAACGTCATCATCTTTTTGTCAATCAACGGGGGGGCTACATCAGTCCCGTTCTATTTTTCTATGGAACTTCACCAGATGGGGGTCCTCAAGAAATACGGGTCTGAACTGTTTAATGGGTCCATTTTACAATGGAAGCGCTCAAAATACTGAACCAAACCGTTCCAGTCTTCTCAGTGGAAATGAGGCTTAAGTGTCATTAGCCAAAACACTGAACCCCTCATTGTTCCTGGTGGTTTGCACTTTGGGCCTTCTGAGAAGGTAAAAAGCCAACGTATATGATATTTACGATTTTTTTGTATATCTAGGTATTTTTGAAACCCCACAGAACCCAAGAAACTATTTTCTTCTGAACTTTCTAATTTTTTTTATTTATTTCTTTTTAATATTTTTTTTCACTATAGCTACCAGCAATCACAGCTGCCCCAAAAAAAGAAAGGAATAAACTAAAATAATAAATAAAAAGAAAGAAAAAAAAAATTAAAAAATATTTCAAAATAAAAGAACAGGAAATCTGACCCAGTGGGTTCTCCGGGGTTAAGCGCTGAAGGCTCTCCATCCGTCTGTGTTTGGTAGTTTTAAATTTCTAACAATATTTGCATTTGTTATGTTTCCTGTTCTTTGAAGTTTGACTTTTTCTGGCAATTGCTGCTCAAACTGACTTTAGCATGCATGCTTTTCAGGTCTTTCTTTAAATCTGCCTCTTTTTCTTGTGTCTTTGTCATGTTAATTGTTGGAGAGATGTGACGTAATTCTTTTTCCTTGCCGTGTCATTTGAATATTCCACTCATTGACCTGACATTAAGTCATCCTGTTCCCCCGGGGAGATGCGGCGGCATCGACTGGCAGTCAGGCAGCCGGTCAGAGCTGGGTAATTTAGAGCCAATCGTTTAGCTGAAATTCAGATAGTGCTGCTAAGTGTAACGTGTTTGAGCACAGTTCCTTTCTACACCAATGGCTTTAAGAGAATGACAGAAGTGTGATTCTGTGGTTTCCTGTTGTTTTATCTTCAGCTCAGTCCACTGACTGCAGATCATGAAAGTCTCCTCTCTCACCTCTGTAAACTCTCTGCGTCCCTGATGAGCGTCTGCACACTGAGCCTCGCATCATCTCCATGGCGACGGCCCTCCCTCACGCCCCTCTCCGTGTTTGTTTTCCAGAATCACGAGCAGCTGAGGGATCCAGACTCTGACCTGATCCACAGCGACGCTGACCTGACCTTCATGTTCGGCGACACTTCCATCACGGCCAACGGCGCGTCGGGCAGAGCCGACGCCGCCGGGGAGCTGGGCTGGAGCGCAAACGGAAAGCGGAGCGGCAGCACGTCGGAGGAGGCGCTGGAGCGCGAGCTGGACTCCCGCGAGCAGGAGCTGCTGAGCCGCGGCACGCGTCTGGTTTTCCCCGTGGAGGATAACATCTGACTGTGCCCAGACCCCCCCACCACCACCCTTTACCTGCTTGAGCTGCCAGCCTCCCTAAAATCTGACTCCCATACCACTTCGCCAACAGCTTTGATGCAGGACCGAGCTGCCTGAAGGGCAGAAGGCGTTTCATCCTCATCACTCTGGGGGGAAGGGGGTGATTGATCTCAAGGAGACGCCATAGGAGAATCCTCCAAGCCCCCTTAGAGATTGTTTTGCACTGCAGAGGAAGATGCAAAGATGTTGTCTGCATGTCAGAACAGACGAGTCTTTGCGGTGCAAAAAAGGAGAAGACCTCATCTTCTCTCATCCAAAACCCTTCATTCCATCCATTCACCTGAAGCTGCTGCGCGTCCGGCGGCATCGAACAGCAGAGGAGAAGAATTCAAGCATGTAAATAGCTTCCAGGCTGATGTTTGGCTGAACTGCTTCTTCTTCTTCCCAATAAAAGGAGTTTCTCATTTGGAGTTTCTCCTAAAACAAAAGTTCTGACATTTGAGAAACAGACAGAAATATGCATGTGAAGTAAAGAGCCAGCCTTAATAGTATTTTTTGAATATTTTGAGGAGAAAACAAAAGAATAAACCTAAGAATTGTTTACTGATATGAAGTATATTTGAAACCTAGAGCTGCTTCAGTTATTATATGATGAAATCCTCACTAGTATCTGCTGTATTCTGACTATCATGAGTCCAAACTGGGAAAAATGTGATAATAAGTAATAGCAGTTTGTGAAAGATGAGCCTTTGCATCTTTTTGGAGCCTTTATTTTCAAGAGACTGTTCTACTTTTGTGTGTGTGTAACTTGATGCAATGGCTGACATAGTTTGGTGTTTAAATGGGGCTCCTACTATAGTAAAGGAACTACGTGTTAAAGTCATTCTCAGTGTTTTTGAGTCTGATCTTTTTGTTTTGTTTGTTTGTTGGTTTTCAGTCGGGATACTTTCAAACTCGTGACATTAAAGGTAACGCGGATGAAGCGGGTGATGTCCGCTAAACACAATCCTGGAGTTTTGAGGACATGAGGAACTGTGTGTTTACCAGATTTTTGTTTAACCTTTCCAGAAAAATAACAGCAGAGCAGAGATAAAACAGTACATCAAGTTAACATTTGGGCAGGTTTAATCAGTGATAAGGTTCTGGTTTGAATCCAGACTCTTCTTTCCTTCTGGAATTTGCATGTTCTCATGCATGCATGAGATTTCTCTGGCTTCCTCCTACAGTCCAAAAATAGAGACTCTAAATTGTCCTTTGGTGTGTATGAGTGAGTCCACAAAACAGTTCAATCAGCAGTAGCTGGATAGGCTCCAGCAACCCCATGAGTCAGTTTTCTGACTCTCACTTTCTTACCAAATGTTTTTTTTTTTTTTTTTTTTTTATTTGGGAGTTCTGGTTTAGTTTAGTTTAAAAATTTGATTTATATCTTCCCTCCCAGGTGTTACATGTAGCTCCCTCGCATTAAATGTCACCAGTGGGGTGACAGCTCAGCACTTTGAGGAGGAAGAACAAACAGACGGGTTATAGAATACATCTGCTCATATTTACATCTAATCGGATGCATTCTAGCTCTCCGTGACCCGTTTCCTCTTTGACTGTCAACAACTTGCGGGCTCTAGTGTTCTCGTTCTGGCGGCACAAAACAGTGAAGTAAATCTGAGGTTTTCCCACACGAGGCACAAACTTGCATGTTTTTTGGGTCGCCGGGGACCTGCAAGGGGAAACGAATTTTATTGTGTAAGCTGTTGCCAAGCTGTATGCAGAACAGGTGATTTATACTCTGCTGCAGGGAGGGGGCATGCTGGGAAGTTACACTTTCTAACATCCACTTTCACAACCAGATGACGGCGAGGCCCAAATTTCAGATCCAATTGAACAACTTCCTCATGATGTTGCCTTGAAAAAAAAAATAAAAGCATCTTTGAAGGATAAAAGATGCTTGACTAAAGTGAGTTTATGAAAAAAAACTGATTTGTCTTTGAAATCTTCCCCTAAACACAATCCCATCACAAGCGTGCATCGTTTGCTGAGGTTTCTCTGGATGAGAGCATTTTATGGACAACTTGACCGAAGGCGGCAGACAAATAATTGAGCTGAGACTGGCACTTTACCTCACATAGAGGACACTCGTGGGACACTTACATAACCTTCATGTGCACTCTGTACCGCTCTACTGCTGCGCTGTCAGTCGTCTTGCTGGCTATATTTAAATGCTCTCTGTACCTGAGAAATACGAGATGTAGCCGAACTGTCTGTAGGTCCACCTGTTGTTTCTATAGTAGCAACTGGCTGCTGGTGAGCAGTGGTTTGCATGTCAACATGCTAATAAAAATCATCCCATTTCAATCCCCAGTGGTTCTCTGTTTTTATATGCAAAGGGATGGTTCATACAATGTCTGAATACTTTTTCTTCTTTTTTTTTAACCAGTCAAATTAATCAATTTTTCAGTCAAATTATCGTTATTGAAATTTCAAAAAATGTATTTGGATTTTTTTTAATTAAAAAAGTTATTTTTTGATTAAGCTAAATTTAAAAATATATTTATATACTGAAGTGTTTGATTAGCTTTTTATTTCAAGGTAAAGCAAAAAAGAAAAAAAATTGTATTTAAGGTTGGTTTAAAAAGTATTCTGAAAGATAAGCCATTATTCCCTATTTCTGAGTCATAAAGATGCATACCGGTGTTTGTCTTTTTTACTGGTTAGCCAAAAAGAAAGATAACATATTAGAGTTAAAGTTGCTAAATAAGATAAAAATAACATAAAAAGTTTAAAATGTTTTATCAAAGTATTCATTCACCCACCAACCTGCAGAAACTGATGTTTATTTACCTTGTGGTATCTGTTTTTACAGTTTACATGTCAAACAAGGCTTTCATTAAGTGGATTTGCCAGCAACGTCTTTGGCTTTGAAGAAAAATACTAATGATTTTAATTGGTTAATTTATTTTAGTTAATCAAGTTTTGTCATCGGATGTTTGTCATGTCAAATATCTGAGCAAAACAATGGTCAAAGATTGAATGGATTCAGTATTTTAAAGGAAAGGTTTGTTCACATCAGGGGTGTCAAACTCAGTCACACAGTGTGGCAAAATCCAAAACACACCTTAGGTCACGGGGGCAGAACAGGATAACCATTTATAAAACACTCTAAAACAAAAATTTTAAAACTTTAAAACCTTAACTTTTTAACATAATTATGACCCAGATATATAGCATTCCCTGCAATGATGTTAGTCAGAATGCTGTAAGCAGAATGTGGATGCTAAAGATGCTAATGGTGATAGCTTAAGACGCTGAAATTAATAGCTGAAAATGCTGAAGCTGAAAACGCTGCAGCTGAAAGCCAGCTAAAATATTACCTAAATGCCAAAATTACCTAAAAAAAAAAAAAAAAAGCTTATGTTTGCCAAAACTGTTAGCATGTAACTGTAAAAACTGATAAAATTAATAAAGTCAAGCCTAAAAAACTGGGGAAAAAATGCCTAAATTAGCCAAAACAGCTAGCATGTAGTTGAAATATTAGCTAAACTCCAAACAGCCTATAAAACAAAAAAAAAAAGCTCGATCTAGCCAAAACAGCTAACATGTGGCTGAAATATTAACTAAACCCCAAATTAGCCTAAAAATCTTAGTCCAAAAAGATAGCAGAATGCCAATTTTAAAACTTTTAAACCGTAACTGTTTAACATAATTTTAAATAATAAAAATGCAGGAATATTATTCCAGAATAAATCAGTTTAAACTGTAAATAACTTTCAATATTTCCCTCTCCATAAAAATATATTTTGTCAAAATTGTGAAAGTTAGAAATGAGCACAAGATAACATCGGGCCATTAATAAAAATAAAATAAAATGATCTGGAGGGCCGGATAGAGTTACCCAGAGGGCCAGATCCGGCCCCCAGACCTCAACTTTGACACGTGGTTTACATCCTCAACTGTGAAGATTATAAAGGGAATCAGATGTCTTTGGATGACGTTGCCGATCAGCTGTGACTGTGAAGGATTCAGGAGATGGTGGGAAAAGCATCACAGGAGTCTGAATGAGGCACACTGAAACTAATTTTATTAACTTCAGACATGTGTTCAGTACAAAGTTCAATTCTCAAAGTGCTTACTGCTGCTCGTTAACAAACTCAGAACACGTTCATCACTATGATGCACTGGCTCCTGCTTTTACAAGGTTCTTTTAAAAAAAAAACAACATACGAAAGCCTTTAAGAGCATGTTAACCCCCTTCATTGACAAATTTGACCTAAAAAGTGAACCGTACATAAAAACAGCAGTGCTGACCACCGACACCTTTTCTCTCTTAGACCTGAGATCTTCCAAACTCTGGAACATTTCGTCCAGAACTGGCTCCTGGAACGGAGGGGAAGCTCCTCCCTCTCGTTCCCGCTTCACAGTTTTAAACAACAACTGAAACATGTGAGCAGAATATGGATCAGTACCACGTGAAATCTTGCAGAGTGTTCTGTTTGTGAAGGCTATTCTCCAAGGAGCATGCAGGAAGTTAGACAAACTCACACCCGCATGGATAATCTATCAGTGGGGTGCTGCAGCTGTGGAGATCCTTCAGGGGCCAGCGGCAGTTGCTCGGTGCATTCAGGGTCCTTTTTTTCCCCCCTTCTTTTGGCTTTGTTACTACTGCTCTAGTATCAGTATTGCTCAAGAAAGCTTAGTCATGGGTCGGACGGGTCAACCAAGAGTGAGATGCTGCTTCCCTGCGATCCAGCGATGACCCCGGTCTGGTGTTTTTACGGCCCCAGCTCACAGGGGGATCCTAGGAGGGATTAGTGTTACAGGAAGACTGAAAGACAAAGGCTGAGCAGTGAACTGTAGCACAAATCAGCCTTGTATGTAGTATTCCCTCCACTCCACCGTCTCCCCATCTCCAGGGACCACGTGGGTGTCAGAAAAGCAGGACTAGAATAACAAGCTGCCTTCTCCTGGTTTCAGATGTACCCGTCTCTGATAGGCTGCCCTTTCTGCTGGGATTTTCTCCAGTTCATCGAGTGGGCTCGGGTGAGGGGAAAAACAACCCCAGAGGCACGCTCGAGACCTCCTGGAGGACTGCATTCCTGCAGCTTGTTTTGCTTTTCCACCTTTCTGCCCTCAGCTGTGAATACCAGGACTCTGGAAAAGAGAGAAAAAAGGAAAGCGTTAAAGGAATCTCCTGCAGCTACGGCGACACACGTGAGGACGATGGCGGGATCGGCCTAACTGTCCGGGTTGTGGAGCTGCAGGGTGGCGTGGGGGGGGTGCACACAGTCTGTATCACAGCTGTGAGAGCTCTTGCTTGTGGGTGGATGGTGGTGACAGCCTGGCTGTAACCTCCGGGAGCTTTATCCCGTCACGGACTGCCTTGTACAATGACTCCCTTCTTGACGGCACAGTCTGAGGCCCAGTTACTCGCTGCCAACCCCCAGCTATCCTTTAAGGGGGGGGGCACGCCATGCCATTGACAAAACAAAGAGGCCTCTATGGGACAGTTGGGCCGTCGGTCATTGAAGAAGTAAAGCAGGCGGAGATATTTCGGATGGTCTCACTCAAGCTGCGATAAAAGCTGCTACAAAGCTGACATTTGTTCTAAAACACTGGAAAACAATGACTAATTTTATACTAATTTCATACATTCAGGATTCCAGAAGGGCTTGAAGTCGATCCAAGATGCCATGAGGTGCAGAGAGCGGTTTATACCAGCTCTGATTTTCAGTTGACCTCAAACTAACATTTTTAAAGACCCACTCCAATGGAAAAGGTGTTGTTTTAGCATTTTTTTCATGATGGAGGGAATGCTACTGTGTAAAAAAATTAAATAAATAAGATTAAAACTGTGTTTCTGAGTATTTCTTTATTCAACTAGTGTTAGATTGTGAGCAGATTTTTTTTTTTTTTAAAGCAACACAGAACCTCTCCCTGCTCCATTCTAGTAGTGAGGAAAATAATTGATTTTTAAATGCATCGATAATGATCTATGAACAATTCTGAATCATTTTTATGAATTTTAAAGTTAAAGCCCCAGTAATGGTCACACACCTAAATGTGAGACGTTGGTTCTCTCCTTTTAAACCATCCCCTGGGGGAGTGGTGAGCTGCAGACACAGCCGCACTCGGGAACCATTTGGGTGGTTTAACCCCCCAATCCAACCCCTTAATGCTGAGTGTCAAGCAGGGAGGCACTGGGTCCCGTTTTAAGAATCTTTGGCAACACTCAACCAGGATTTGAACTCGTGATCTTCCAATTTTAGGACGGACACTCTACACAAGGCCACTGAGCTGGTTTAAATAAATCAATAATTGAATAATTTATATTTTTATGTAAAAATAAGAAGTTCTGAAATTTTTAAAGAGCACAAAAACATGGCTGACCTTTGGAAGCATTTTAGCTTTCATAGAGTCGAGGGTCAATTGGATAAAAGTCACGCGGAGTGTGTCACAACAAAATTAAATAAGTAGGGAACACAAATGTGTGAAATCACAATATGTGGCTAGTCCTACACTATTTATTTAGTTTGACGTGAGTTAAAGAGCGCTTCATTAAGGCTGGGCTAATGATAACATCTTCTTTAAGGATGTTGAGTTCAGGAAAACGTTTTCCTTTGAAGCTGTGAAAGATTTTTGATCATAAAAAAAAAAACCTTTTAATGTCAGAATTCTTGTGTTCTCAATAAAAGCTAACAAAACTTCACTGATCTTGTCTTTACTAAAAAAAAAGGTAGTTATATTAGTCTAGTGAAGGGGTCAGCAACCTTTAAGAGTAAAAGTTTTCTACAGATCATAACCTAGAGGGAGCTGTATAGTCTTACTTTAGCCTTTCAGAAATTTGGATTTGCATTCATAACCTTCTTTTCTTAAATAATATGAATTATGTCCTTTTTTTGGCATGAGCAAAAATATAGAGAGAAATATAATATGTGCTTTTAACTAATAAAAGATTTTTTCCAAAGTTTTGCTTTAATATAAGCATTCTGGAGGTAGAACGTTGAGCAAACAAAACAGGAACAGGGATGTAAAACTTACATAGTTTATCATCCATGAGCACCTCAGCCATCAATTTATAAATCTAACTAAGTTAAATCAAATAAATGCTATTAAGTAATCTTTACTTTAAAAATTGCTACTTTCTTTTCTTTAATTTATTTGTTCTTTTTCCCTTCTTTGTCTTCAGCCGTCTTACACTGCTGGGTTTTGTTATTTTAGTTTGGCTGTAAACTAGCAGGAGAGAGTCTAATTAAAAAGGCATGATGGGATATCAGACGATGCTTACTTCCTCGTTAACAGTCACAAATCAGTGGCAAATTTATGCTGAACTTATGCTGAAGTGTTTGTCTTAAAAATGTCTTGATTTTGCCTAAAAACTGCATAAACTGAATTAAAAGACCTCTGGGAACACTTTTACATCAGATAAAAATATAGTTTCAGTGGGACTTTACCTAAAAAAGAAATAGGCCAGAAAAAAAGCTGACATTTAAAGGATGTGAAAGGAAAAATAAAAATATTCCCCGAAATATGTAGATATAACTATATCTAAAGACGCAAAATCTGTCCTGAGTTATATCCTGTGCTATTTATTATTTTGTCATTTTATTTGTTTTTTTATTACTTTTTATCTCTCCGGGCACTGAATCTTTTATTGTTTTGCATTTATGCGTTTTTTTTTTATGATCAATTGGACTATGACTCCATAATAAAATCCAAAAACAACCTTCCATTCTCATCATTTTTGAGCCTTTTTGAAAAAGAAACAACTGCTAAGTTGAGATTAAGATCATCTTTGTGGGGAAACGACCTCAAACCAGGCCTTGCAGCAGACTGCATGTTCTGTTAATGACTGAAACTCTGATTCGCTGTTTCCCTGTGGTTAGTTTTTGGGTCGTTCAGAGGCAGGTCAAAGGTTATGGAGCTCCAGAGCAGAGCAGCACACTTCCTGTGCCAAAAATGTTTCTGTAAATGCACCAGCAGTGGTGAGCCTTTACCTGAAAAAAAAAATCTCACCTTGATCCGCTTCATGCTGCTTTGTCCACGTTGTTTCTCTCGTACCCCAGCTGCCTCATCACCTCACTGCAGTAGGCCTCCACCTGGTTGATCTGCTCCACGTTCAGGCGCTCCCTCCACGCGTAGATGGCCTCCTTTGCGTCCCTGGATGAGATCAGGAAGGGCTTCTCTGAAGAGTAGCCCTGTCCGTGCGTCATGTTCAGCGCAAACCTCTCCAGAGCTGGAAAGGTGGAGAGGTTGGCGAAGCGCAGCATCCTCTGGAGCTCCTCCATGGGATGCAGGACCAGGTCCTCGTAGCGCACGCGCACATAGTTTCTGCTGACCCACGGGGGCGCGTTGGTCACCAGCATCATGTCACCCAGCCAGTTGTCACAGATGAGCTCCATGGCGCTGGAGACGTAGCTCTCTGCCCGGTTCATCCTGTTGCTCGGCACCAGCAGCCGCTTGTACTTGTCCGTCTGCTTCTTGCTCCTCAGCACCTGGATGCTCTCCTTCACCAGAGCCTGCTTGGACTTCAGGCGGGAGTTGTGCACGGCTCTGGGGTCTCTGAAGAGCTGGATGATCTGGAGGTTTATGGCAGAGTCCTTCATCAAGGGGACCAGGGTGCTCAGGTCCAACACGCGCACCCCTTTGATCACCATCACGGGGTACTTCTTGCACTCCACCTCCAGATCCCTGATGTCCCTTCTCCTGCATTTTGCGCACTGGTCCTCCTTCACCAGCCCGATCTCGTGGCGCTTGTGCGCGTCACACAGCGGCTCCGAGCAGATCACCTTGTTGGTTTTCCAGCCGAAGATGAAGGACGTGGAGATGTTTTGGGTTCCGGCGTAAAGTTTCAGCACCGAGAAGTCGCAGCGGTACAGGGAGCTGAGCATGTCCCGCACCGCGCCCTGCAGGCTCCCCGCGTCCCCGGGGTACAGCGCCTGCCATATGTGCCACATGGGCTCGTACAGGTAGAAGACGTCGGGGTGCTGGTTGAACAACTCCCCCAAAAACGACGAGCCGGTCCTCCAAGTGGCGTGCAGGTAGATGTGGATCCGCGGCTGACTCCTGTTGAATCTGCCCTCCGCCGCGTCGCTGCCGTTGACTTTGTAGCCATTATTATCCCACAGAAGCGCCACCGTGTTCTCCAAATCTGAGCATCTGGGCTGTTGCTGCGGAAGCTTGGCGTGCTCGGCGGATTTATCCCGGTAATCTAACACGTACGCGATTAGCAAAAGTAATCCCGAATATGCGACTATCACAATTAAGAATTTCTTGTTTAACCTCCTCTTCATTTCCTTTAGCCAGAAACACGACTGGAATTCTGTTTTGGGGGAAGAGAGTCGCGAGACGGAGACGCTACTGTAAAGTTATGCGAAGCGAGACTGTTTATAAACGTGTGGGAAATTAGCCACGCCCTCTCAACCACAGCATTTGCGATTAGTTTCTTGTTTCTGCTCATACATTTTAAAATGTACATGTTCTTAATAAGATAAACATTACTTGTTTCTTCCAAATAAATCTCTTCAAATTGAATCTTTATTTGTCGAAGAATTTCTTCAAGTACGTAGGCTGGAGGCGGAGCTTTGTGAGGAGACGTTCCACCCGAGGTTGCCAGTTTTGCGTTTTCAGCGCATTTGAACTGGACTTGAGCACTTTCGGGGAGAGAAAAACAAGTTTTAGGCCAGTTCAAATGTTCGGATTTGTACAACATAAAATCTTTTTTTTTCTTCAAATAATTAAAAGAACGTCATTATTTTATATTGTTTTAATTTATTTATATAGACTAAAAAATCTCAGGTTAAGTGCATGCCATTACAATAAAATATCTTTCTTTGATTGTAGAGCACTTACACAGTCATTTGTAGGCTGGATTTCCAAAATGCATGACAGAATTCAACATTGAATTGTAAAGTGTAAAATGCATTTTCAATGGAATTATAGTTCCAAAAACCAATGACAATTTAAAATGTGATTTGTTTTGAATTTTATTCATTTTTTTGTTTCTAAAATAGTAAGATTCAATTGTCATTTTTCATATTGAAACTCAAAATGCAAAATGTACTTTCACATTGCAAGCCTGAATTGCATATTGAAATGTCAATTGCAACATGCATTTTCAAGTTACAGGATCAAACTCCAAATTGAATTGTCAATGGACATTTGTATTTTACTTTGAGTTATCTGTGCAAAAAAGAAAAACCTTCCATACCATTCATATTTTTTTCTTTAATTTAGAACCTAACTTTTACTGTGCTTAATTCCTAACATGAATTGTATATTGATTAAAATATAATTTAAACACAGCTCCCTGTGACTAGCAGTTCCATTTTTAGTCTATTTCTAACCAACAGCTTTAAATATGGAATCTGTGAATCACAGATGAACTCTTCTGTTCTATCTATCTATCTATCTATCTATCTATCTATCTATCTATCTATCTATCTATCTATCTATCTATCTATCTATCTATCTATCTATCTATCTATCTATCTATCTATCTATCTATCCATCCATCCATCCATCCATCCATCCATCCATCCATCCATCCATCCATCCATCCATCCATCCATCCATCCATCCATCCATCCATCCATCCATCATCCATCCATCCATCCATCCATCCATCCATGCTTTGCTTACACAAAAACATTGTCACTCAAACTTGGCAACCCTGGTTTTAACCTTACTTTCAAGAAGAGCATAGCTTGTGTCATCTTTTATTGACGAAAGCGAAAATAGAAAACCACCAGTGAATAATATTTGCGATTTAAAACGTACATTTTGAATCAAAAAGTAATATTTTTGGTTTAATTTTGTCTTAGAAAACAAGGCAGTGTGCTTGTTTTTTTGAACCGGAAGTTTTTACTCGTTTCCATGGCAACCAAGGTGAACAATTATTTCTTTTTATTATAACAAAAACAAAAGAATAGTAAAAGAAATAACGAAAAAAGGAAATAAATAAAGAAAATTATTTGTAAAAAATAAGATAGTTTGAGATCATGCAACCAACATAAACATATGTTGCGCATGCGCACTACATATTTAGCGTCCACAATTACGCGGGACTGTTATAAAGCTGCTAAACTACCTTGTTTCACACGGAAACATTTCATGTAGTTATTGATCACAGTAGTGCTCCAAAGCGGTCCGTCCAGGCAGCTGCTAGTCTGTCGGACTGTCCACAGCCTGCAGCTTAACATCTGATGCTAACCGCAGCTGCACTCACGGCGTCATGGCGCACTGGAGCACCTTCGAAAAAGAAACAGAGAAAGAGGCGAAAAGGTTGATCGGGCACATCACCGGCATCGAGGATGAGGAGGACCAGAATTTCCAGCGTGCGCTGAAATTTACGTGGTCAAATTTTAAGTGAGTCCAACATTGATGGCTAAAGGGGCTAGCTTACTGCTAACAGTAAATATTAGCAAACAAAAGCTAAACATTGACTGGAAATATCGTTTTTCTTTTTAAAAGGTTCCACAGTTTTCTTGACGTTGACAGTCATAAAGTTGAACGCAACATAAATGGGTGAGTGAATAATGTTGTCTTTTGTTTGTGGTTTTGTGTTTTATAGAGAAATAGTTTGGAGTTCTGGTTTGCTTAGCTGCCCTTTCTTGATTTATATGAACATGTACGAGGCTTCATCACAAGATCATATGAAGTTCTGCATAAACAAACCATGTATGCATCGTAATTACATTCTTCAGTTGGCGAAACTCAAATATTATGAGAAATCTGCGTGTTTTTGGGTATATTTATTTAAGCAAAGTGAATTATTTTTAAATTTGTTTTGTTTTTCTTCACCCCCACAGTCAGCAAACGGTATAATCCATATTAAACAATACGCTGTTTACTTAGATATTAAATGTGTGCTCCGGAATTACAGGCCACCCATATTCATGTGGAGAAATCCTAACTTATTGTTGCAAAAGCAGCAAATTAGGAGAAAAGATTTTCTCTATAGGCCCTTATGACATAAATTAAAATTAGTTTGAGGAACGTCCCTCTCCAGAACATGAAACATAAGTCAATGAACTTCAAAGTTTATTGTTTCTCTGATCTATTTGTGCATAAAAGTGCATTAAAATGCAACAAAAACAAACCTCTCCTTTTAAATGCTTATAAATCTGACCCTCTTCACAATCTTTTTTTTCAAATATGCTTATAAATCTGACCCCCTTCACAATCTTTTTTTTCAAATATAATTGTCCATTTTCAGATTAATCCAGGATCATTCACTGTTTGTCATTTACATTACCTGTAATTTGTGTTGTTTGTTTGAGAGTTGATGCCTCCTCGAGGATATTTTTAAACTTTGCATCTCTGATTTGGGATATTTGTTTGGTCCTTTTATCAAAGCTGGGTTAACTGATCTAGTCTACACAAGAGCTGCAACCAGCAACGTTGGTTTTGAGGCACTCCAGATTTCTCCTCCAGTCTAAAAATATCCTATATAGGTTGTCCTTCAAGTGTGTGTGTGTCTGGGAAGTCGCAAGGATAGGCTCCCGCATCCTCACACCCCTGCATAAGTCAAAGTGTAGATGGATGCAAAGCAATAATAATAATAATAATAACAAGGCAAAACATGTTGGAAAAAGAGCTTGCAGAAGCTTAGCTTATTGAATTTTCCACCTTAAAATGCTTTTACTCCCAAGATAATAATAATAATATAATAATTATGATTATAATTACACAATCATAAACATGTTCTTCTTCATCAGTACATAAAAGTAATAGTATGAGTACCCATGTTTACTATTAAAATCTTTGGTTGATCATTCATGTCCTTGTAATAATCTTCATTCATGTTAGTATTGATTATATATTAGTTTATTGTGCCCATACCGTATGCTTGTAACTGTTTTTGAATTTTAAAATATTTTTCATTGTTTTGTTAAAACCCCAGACGTAAAAAAATGTTGCAGATATACACAATCAGATTGTATCATCAGTAATTTAAGTTTCTTGTTCCTCTTAGATTATAGGAATTTTATTATTTTTTATAATATTTTATTTATTATTATTATTATTATTATTTAGCAATAAGTAGTTATTTGCTTTACATGATATATGTACATATTAGATGGATGGATTCATGTTCTGTTAATAAAAACAGCATATTGCTATTGTTAAGTCTTTCATAAGTGAATGCTCTAATTTTACATCGAGTGTCTTATTTTCAGAATCTATGAAAAGCTGATGGTTCACTCTGATGTGAGTAAAGCAGGAAGCTGGAGGAGACTGACTGCAGAATTCCTGAACTCACCTCTGCCAAATACAGAAGGAACAAAGGTAGGAAAGACCATACGGAAATAAAACAGGGCCAGAGGGTAAAAAGGTCTGGGTTTTTCACTGAGATTGTTTACATGTCCAAAAACAAAGTAATCAATCAAAACCAAATTAACCCTAAAAATGCAACCATCAGAAGATGCTGGGATTCGATATATCAGTAAATCCCCAACCATCTGTTTCTAACAACATCGAAGTGCTGCAGCGTTAGCTTCACTAACGCGGGAACGAACATGTCGGAGAAAAAAAAAACACTTGTGGCTGCTCTTAATTTGTACTCTGCCAAAAAGAAACTGTGGTTACCCTGGTTACCAGGCTCCTTTGTAGTCTGTCTTCACCTCCTGTGCATACACATGCACAGATGTGAAAAAACAAAATATCTCAAATAAAAAAAAAAATCGACACTGATGGTATTAGTTGATTAGTTGTGCATATAAACAAGCTGATTCATTCTGCAGCAGATTTCTTCATCCTTACAGCTTTTTATAGTTAAAGTTAAACAAGGGAGAAGAACTGATGAATTGCAGCCTTTAGGATTTTTTATTTTGACAGTATTTTCCCCTCTTAGACTGATGCACACTATGGAATTCTATCTTTGCTGCTCCTCCTGTCTGGATCCCCCTCAAACACAGAGTTTACTGAGAGACCCCGACTGAAAGAAGCAGGTAAGCTGACATTTCAAACATTAGACTTGAAATTGTTTTAAAATATAAATTGTTCTGTGTCCGCGCAGAGCCAGAGGACAGCTTTGATTGGGGAAAATATCTGATGGAGGGTGAGGACGTAGACGTCGGACCCTTTCCAGATACTCCTGTGAGTATCAAAGATACAAAGGCTGTGCTTCTCCTAATTTATGTGAAAGTCTGATATGTGATGTGTTTTTTTTTTTTTTTTTGTCTTTTTGTTAGGAGTGGTCTGAGGACGAGAGCGAGGATGACAACAGCCAGGAGCCAATCAGCAGGGAGGACTCTGGCATCCAGCTGGACAGAACACCTCAAGAGGACCAGGACAACACCAAAGCCGTTCCAGTCACGTGGACAGGTGTGGAGCAGCTGCTCGCTAACAGGATGCAAAATGTTTAGCAAAACTGTTTATGAAAAGTATTGTGAATTTTCTGGTTGTCATTTTTTTTTTTTTTTGCGATGATCCAGTTGGCGAGCCAGATGCCCGGTCCTGGCTGGAACAACATGTGGTGACGCCGTACTGGGTGGCTCATGCTCCTCGCTTCCCTCACAGCCTCCACCTTCACTCTAACTTGCTCAACGTTTGGTAAGACATAATCCACAGAAATGGTAACACGAGTAACATGAAAAACCAAAATCAAACTGAGAATTATTTGCTTAAAAGCTCTCCTTAAAGAAAACAACTTCACTTATAGCCCCAAAATATTTTTAAAAAATTAAAAGTTTCAAGATTTTTTGAAGAATTTGAAGGAATCTCCTTCATCAGGAGCATGTTAACCCAAGCAAACAGGAGAATTGTCTTCATAATTGCTGTCTGCATTTCCAGGGATCAACACCTGTATAACACGGATCCTCTGTACCTGCCTGAAGAAAAAGCTTTCGTCACAGAGACCCAAGTCATACGGGAGACGCTGTGGTGAGATGTCTCTGTGCCAGCACTTCCTTTTAAATTCTCAGTGCACCGAAGAAAAAAAATTAAAAGTTTATCTGTAATGTTGCAGGCTTTTCTGCGGCGTCAAGAAGCACTTCATATTCCAGCACCAAGATGGGAAAGTGTCAGTGAGGAATGACGTGGTGGTGACTCATCTGACCAGCGTAAGTACAGCATCTGAGGGGGCTTTTGTGGGCGTCGGCCGTTTGTACGGAGCTGTGCTTCTCCTGTCCCACAGAACTGCCTGCACTCCGTGCTGGAGAACATCGCGGCGTACGGCCAGGCCGTGTGCCGGCTGCAGAGCTTTATCGATGAGGTGACCGGGTACAGCTCGGAGCCCGCCCCCCCGGGCTCCCATGGCTCCAGGAAGGGCTCGGAGCCCCCCTTCAGGACATACCAGGCCTTCGTGTGGGCGCTCAACAAGTACTTTACAAGCTTCAAGCAAGAGCTGACCACGATTGAAAAAGAACTCATCTGCAATGGCGAGTACTGCATCATTGACTGTATATGAGAACTGGATCCAGTGACTTCTTCCCCGTGTGTTCCAAACAGGAAGTACATGCAGGCTCAAAAAAGACTTCTATAAAGAAGTAGACACATGTTAGTTAGTTACCATTAACACAACATATTCTTGATACTTCTTTAATTTTTCCATTATAATTTTCCGTAGTCCAAGCTCAAGTCATAAACTGATCAATCAAATGCCTCAATAAAAGTTTGTGGCCGAACATTCAAAACGTTTGACAAATTCTCTTTGACTCGATTTCAGCTGGTAGGGGTGTGGGCTTCCAACAATCTCGCTCCCTATTGGCGGTTGTGGTTGCCATAGAAATGTTGACTTATACAAATCATTGCTCAGTTTCATCGTTTGGCTCCAGTATGGCGCCAGCGGCATCCGTTTCTTTAAAAAAAAATGGCGACTTAACTGACTTAATTTGATTGGTGCCAGAAGTAAACCATTTTCTATGGGTGATGTCACACTCACTCTGTCCAGTTCTCATTTACAGTCAATGGAATGGGATATTTTTATTGAAACAGTTGGCTGACCCTTTTTTGAAACTCAAACCAAAAAATGGCGGCAACCCACAGCTTTGAGGTTTAAAAAAACATTCTGGAGTGAAAAGTGTTTTATTCTGACTTCCATAATTTTCCACTTTGATAAATCACAGGTCAGTTGTTTAAGAGTCTACTTGTTCAGGCTGAACTGTAAACACGGTCCTGAACGTAAACTGTCAAACATAAAAATCTGCTTCCCTCTGCCGTCACTGTGGAGCTGGCTGAAGGCTTTTGTTTTTGCGCCCAGAGGAGTCCCTTTGTTGTTGGAGTCCGTGTTTGACGCCTCGTGTCCCTTCACAGACCAGACGGTGACTCTGTCGGGAGTCCTGGAGCGGCTCAGCTCTCATTTAGCTCAGATCAAAGTGCTGCATAAGGTCTTCTGTACGGGGGTGGCTGAGGTTCCTCCTGCTACCACAAACGTGGTGCGGGCCTCGCACTTGTTGAACACCCTGTACAAGGCCATCATTGAGTACGACAGCGTCGGGGAAGCGTCGGAGCAAACGGTGAGAGCTTCGCTTGCTTCACTGTGGGCTGTGGAGCTTATTTAAAAGATGTTCAAAGGTTTTATGACTCCTTCCTCTCCAGGTGGCTCTGCTGTTCTCTCTGTGGACAGAGACTGTCAGCCATATTTGGAGATTGTGGATGAGTGGATCGTTCATGGTCATCTGTTTGACCCTGCCAAAGAGTTCATCATTCAAAGGTTTGTGGTGGAAGTGTCAAATTCTACAGTTTTTCTCGATTTTCTTGACTTATTCCTATTCTTATACTTTTCCCAGAAACAAGGACGTCCCAGTAAACCATAGGGACTTCTGGTACGCCACCTACACTCTGTACAGCGTGTCAGAGACGGTGGAGAACGAGGAGAAGCTGAGCGACGCGGCCAGCGGCAGCTCCGGAGGCGAGCAGGGCTGCAGCAACAGGCAGCTCACCATGGTGTCCTTCCTCAAGCCCGTCCTGAAGCAGATCATCATGGCCGGGAAGTCCATGCAGCTGCTGAAAAATCTCCACAGCAAGGAAGCAGAGCAGCCAAAGAAGTCCTGCAGAGGTCAGCCCCCACCCGACTGAACATTCATTCTTGTATTCTTGACCAAACGATAAGATGCTGGTTTGCAGACGCGGACAGGAAAAGCCTGTACACGCTCTTTCTGGAGTCGGTACAGTCGCGCCTCTGCAGTCAGGACGAATCCCCAATGGACTGCGTGGCTGCACAGCAGGCCACCAAGAGGAGCCTGATAAGGATGCAGTCCATCATTTCTCAGCACCTGGAGATGGACGACATGCACGACCCGTTGTTGGCCATTAACTTTGCGAGGTAGAACAACTTTTGGCTCAGAATATAAAGTGTGCACGGACTAAGGATGAACCTGAATTCTTCCCCTACCCCTCTAGCTTCTTCCTACCCCAACATTTAGCCCTCCCAACTGAAAGTTGTGGAAAAATAGTGTCATCAATTTTGGACGTAACTCCTACTCGACATCCTCAATAGTCCCGACCAGCTACGTTACCGTGGAGCTGCTTGTGCGTGGAAATATATAACATCGGTTTACAGTTTTTCTCAATCGCTTTGGCGCGTTTCTCAGATCAGAATTGAAATTCTCATAACTATTAGTTCAACCTCCACAACACTTAGTCATTTGTGCACATCATAGTAGCAATATCTCCTCTCTCTGAACAAACTGCAATGAATTTTTGGACACGAATCAGTTGCTTTTATACATTCTTGCTGTTTTTTGACATTTTCATTTGCTTTTGTCATGGTCAGTCAAAATTAATTCTACTTATGGATGCTGATAGTCTTTCTCAATAAAATAAAGTCTTACTTTCATTGCTTGAGTATTACACTCAAAATTGTTGAACTAGTATCAAATGTCAATATTAGCCATCTGTCCAGCAAATTCTGGACCTTTCTTTATCATTTTTCCTGGAATGTCTCCTAAATTGAACATTTGATCTCAGGTGAATTTCAGCTGTCACTCATGAGGATGTGTGTGCAATTTTACAGTAGTTGTAACCAACGACAAACAACTTGTTCACTGTCAATTATGGATGAATCCTATGAATTGTCAATGGAAGAGGGGTGAGGATGTGGGGAGGAAAGGGAAGATGAAGAGGGAAAAGAGGCAGATATAGGTGGATTCCTAATGAAATAAGGGCTACAGTTGTGGACCATGTTGTCAATCACGGCCTCACCATGGAGGAGGCTGGTCGAAGGGTGCAACCCAATATTGGAAGAACTACTGTCAGTTCAATAATTTCAAACATTCCGTAGGGAAAACAGGTATGCAAACAGTAATTTACTGCACTGTTACATGTGCTGTATATTGTTCTACCAAAAAGGTGATTTTATGTTTAACATCTACAGTGACTTTACTGCACATTTCAGATGACTGTATAAGCCATAGTGCTGTCTTGAGCATTTTCAGGTGTCACCAAATATTTTTGCAATGGAAAACACTGAAATGATAAACTGATATTGTGAAAACATGACAAAGTCATTTGTTGACTATCTTGTTCATAAAGATGGTGTAAGACTTTTCATTTTGATGGACTGACAGTTTCAGTTTCATTGACATAAATACTTGCTTTTGAGGAATGGATCATCAGTTTTGAGCGTGCGATGTGCTTTTGTAGGTTATTCCACTAGGTTTTGCAGTTTGCACTAATTGTTTTAGAGAATGCACTAACTGTTGTGCAAATGTTAATAGTGTTCTGAGAAACGCACCAAAGCGACTGAGAAAAACTGTAATAACTTTAAAAAGGTCATGCTACAACAACAATTCTTTCCTTGTATTTAAATGTAAACTTCTGTGCTTCAGAGCACACCCACATGAAGAAATGTGTTTCTGTGCGATGCGGTTCACCTTCACCGTGGAGGGCTTTGCACGAAGAATTTGGCTTCGGCCTAACATTCATCAAAACACATCTGGCCCAAAAAAATAATAAATCAATAAACATTTCCCCACATTTCAGCAGGGGGTGTGGCTATTGGTTGACAACCAACCCTGCTCATTTCTTATTGCATTTAATCTGAGTTAAAGAACATTCATCAATCAAATTAGAGTTTATGCTCAACATAGCATGTGTCTGATTTCGCTCACTACTCCCCTTTAAAAAAATTAAGCGTTTTGTGGGGGTGTTGGAATCTAATGCTATGTCAAATTCCGGCCCTACTCAACTACTAAAAAACGATATACTGCTAAGCTATCTAGTAGGACTGTTTATTGGCAAGAGTTTGGCGATTGACAATTTTTCAATATATTTTTAAGCTGAAGCTCCGTGCATGACCCTCTGGACATAAGCATTGCTTCACTCATTTTTATCTTAGTACACTGCAAAGCACCACAATCTGCACTTTTAGATGAGATACTGGCAGCAACGGGGTGCTGAGTTTTGGTTGATACCCATCCCGACTAAAAACTAAGTGGTACATGTCTCATAACAACAAAAACCACAAGTTCTGACTGAACATTTACAGTTTTTTCTCAGTGGCTTTGGTGCGTTTCTCAGAACACTATTAACATTTGCAAAACAGTTAGTGCATTTCTCTAAACAATTAGTGCAAACTGCAAAACCTAGTGGATATCCTGCAAAAGCACGTCACATGCTCAAAACTGTTAATCTATTCCTCAAAAGCAAGTATTCATGTCAATGAAACTGTCAGTGCCATCAAAATGAAAAGTCTTGACACCATCTTTATGAACAAGATAGTCAAATGGCTTTGTCATGTTTTTCTATGACAGTTTATAATTTCAGTGTTATTCCATTGCAAAATATTTGGTGACACTGAAAATGGGTACTATGGCCATACTTATACAGCCATCTGAAATGTGCAGTAAAGTCACTGTAGATGTTAAAACACAAAATCACCCTTTTGGTAGAGCTGTGAACAATATACAGCACATGTAACAGTACAAGTAATTCATTCTGGCACATTCACAGGATTCATATAATTGACAGTGAACAAGTTGTTTGTCGTTGGTTACAACTAAAATGACACACCTCCTCATGAGTGACAGTGAAATTCACTCTGAGATCAATTGTTCAATTTAGGTGACATTCCAGGAAAAATGATAAAGAAAGGTACAGAATTTGCTAGATGGCTAATATTTGACATTTGATAACTATTCAACAATTTTGAGTGTAATGACTCAAGCAATGAAAGTAAGAACTATTAGTTTTATTGAGAACGACTATTCAGACATCCATAAGTAGAAATTAATTTTGACTGACATGACAAAGCAAATGAAAATGTCAAAAAAGCAGAGAATGTATGAAATCAACTGATTCATGTCCAAAATCATTTGCAGTTGTTCAGAGAGAGGAGATATTGCTACTATGATGAGCACAAATGACTAAGCGTTGTGGAGGTTGAACTAATAGTTATGAGAATTTCAATTCTGATCTGAGAAACGCACCAAAGCCACTGAGAAAAACTGTAACATGAGCTGGCTCTTGCGAGATCTTATTGTTTTTGTGTAGAACTGCTCAAAGAGTCTCGGTGTGCTGTGCTGCCAACTAGTGGTCGGGGGTTTAGGTGGAAAACAAAGTAAAAGACGCTGAAATAATTAAAAAAATTAAATATCCTCTTGTCTGCATTTTAAATCAATGCAAGAATTATTGAATAACAATATCGCAATATATTGCTAAATTGATTTTTCCCTACTGGATTGTGGGATTGTAGATTTGGACAGCTCTACAAAGTGGCAAACGCACTCTGCACTATGTAGTGAGTATTGAAGGAATTCTGGCAGAAATTCCAAAGTTGAGTGTCCTGGAAATTTCCCAGGAGTCTTTGAACAACCAGTGAGCATCAATCATCACTCGATTGGCAAAAGCAGACTACAATGCACTGTGCTTGAACATTTTTTTAATTAAAAAACACTTATGTAAATTGGCCACATCTATTATTTGACCAGGTCTTATTTTAAACTCAAAACTCCATAAATATGTTTTTCTGACATTGTTTTAGTCCTGACTAAAATGAATCTGTTTTTCATTGTTTGATGGCTGAAAGTCTTTTATCTGCAGTTTCTTATTCAGTTTTAAATGAATACAAACTTGATGTTTACTGTTACATTTCTTCTCTCTGTGGCCTCATTTCCTAAAGTCCTAAATCGCACCATATTTCTGCTCCCCTCAGGCTGTACTTGGAGCAGAGTGACTTCCTGGAGCGTTTCTCAGGAGATGATTTCATCGTGGACCGCTCCTCTCAGTCCGTCACCTGCCAGTCGTTCGAGCTCACCCTGCGCTCCTGCCTCTACCCCCACATTGAGAGGCGGTACATCGAGTGCTGTGGGAACTTGATGAAGACGCTGAAAAAAGACTACAAGTGAGCAGTCTTTGATGTCTAAGTGAAAAAACAACGGTCTGATCTCCTTCTCTATTTGTCTGCAGGCTGCTGGAATACCTCCAAGCAATGAGAAACTACTTCTTGCTGGAAGCTGGAGACACAATGTATGACTTTTACACAGCTATCTTTGACAAAGTGCAGGAGAAGGAAAGCTGGCAGCAGCCCTCTTTTCTCAACGTGCAGCTGCAGGAGGCAGTTGGACAGCGCAACCTGGAGGACAGTAGCAGGTACTGCACCACTTTAGATGTGCAAAAAAGACCCAAATTGGATGAAAATTGTGATTTTAACATGTTCCTGTGTATTCTTTCTCATGATTAAGGACATATATACAGAAAATTAAGCCAAAAATAGCAATTCTGATTGCTTATTTATTGGTTATGAATCAGGAGTAGACAAAACAAAATTCTATTTGAAAAAGATGTTATTTGTGATGCAGAAAATACTTTGGGCAGGCCACCATCTCCCTGCTCCACTACATTCTGATGCATTCCCTTTCAGACAAATAGATCCATGTACGTCTTTGTTTTCCTCATCTGAGCTGAAATCTGGATGTTACGGTTGGGCAATCAGCAGGAAACCCAGTTGCAGGGAAGAATCACAAGGACACGAAGGCATAGTCCAAGGCTTTAATTTACATTAACCATGTAACATGCATCTCACAAGACCAAGACAACAGGCCTGGAAACAAAACGAGCCGACACTTAGAACTGCAGCAAAGTTCCTTAAATACACAAAGCCTGATTGCTAAACTGCAGACAGCTGTGACTCCTCCACAGGAGAATGGGCGGAGTCACAGCAGCCTGCACAGAAGCAAAAAAAAAAAGAAAGCAACTAAACCAGAACACAACTCTGGATCAAAATTGCACTGCTACAATATTGCTTATCATTTTTGTTGCATATCTAATGTTAGGTTGAGGATGTGAATGGCTTTAAGCTTGCTGGAGATGGTGTAAACAGAGAGCTCTCAATATTCGATGACAGTTGCTATGTTGTAGAAAACAAGTTTTTTTTGGCTGAAAACAACACAACCATAATTAAATGATCACTGGGAATGCTCTTACAATGGCTCAAATAATGACTTTAAAGGTGGAGCTTATAAACTAATAATGATGTTTGTCCTGTAGGTTATCTGTCTTTTTGGAGATCCTTGATCATACCAAGAAAAAGCATCCTGTAAATAATTTAGAGGTCCTTACGTTGAGTTACAAGGTAAGTGCACAAATGCGCAGAGCTATGTCACCCATGCTTTTGCAACAGCCATGCTGAGTGGTGCATCCTTACATCTATACAGGTTCCCTGGCCCGTTGACATTGTGATCAGCTCGGAGTGTCAGAAGATTTACAATCAGGTGTTTCTGCTCCTGCTGCAGATCAAATGGGCTAAATACAGCTTGGACACTCTTCGCTTCAGTGGTAAGAATGGAGACCACAGCCAGCTGATGGGGTTTGTTTACTGACAGGAAATTAACAACTCGTCATTTTCTATTGCAAGCTTTTTAAGTGCAATAAGATTACAGATATTTTAAGGGTGTACAGCTCCTCACGACACACTTTCTACACTTTTCTCAGACAGACAGCATAAACATAAACATTCTCACACCTTTTTTGTCTTGCTTAAAGTCTCAAAGTTCAAACCTTCTTAGAAATAGAAGTCCAGTTTTATAGAATATAAGCAAACATCCGCTCGGGATCGAATATTTCTGCCGTGTGTCTGTACAAGGACGGCACAAAGGAAGTTGATTGACAAGAGATCACAGAATCAGAATTAGAAAAAAAGGAAGTAAGAAAGTAGGCAAAATTGCATTAAAAAATCATCAGAGGAGCGAGACCATGAAAGGTGAATTGTGTCATATGAACTTTTGGCTCCAGAGACAAGTAGCTCTTTTATTAAAGAACATTTTTTTAAAAAGTTTCTAAATGTTAAAAAGTAACTATCAAGTGAGAAGTGGGAAAGTCGGAGAGGGGAAAGAAAAAAGTAAACTAAGTCGAACTTTTATTCATTACAAACAGTTGAAGGCTGGTGTGTATCAAAAGTCGGACGACAACATTTTGATACATTTTTGTGCATATTGTCCTGTACTACAGAAAATCATCGGACGCCAATAAGCGCAACCAGTATTAAGGTGGACCGGATTATAAAATAGATTTTCTAGTTTTGAAAAAAATTAATGAATTTTTTCCAAAAAGAATATGGCAGGGATACCTTAATTAGCTCAGATTTTATTTATTTATTTGTTTTGTTTTGTTAGATTGACATTTCTGGCAGAGATGCATCAACAACAGTGATATTAACTCTTATTACTAAATCACTGCTGACATTATATTAACTACTGCATCTGCTGGACTGAAATGATCATATGTGACAGGATGTCTTTTATTTTAAAGGAACTTCTGTCAAAAGTTAAAAAAACGCTATTTTCTTTTAATCTTTGTGTCTTATCAATGCAAAATGAAAAATAGTTTATTTATGTTTGTCCTAATGGTAACATAGCGTATATACAAATCAGTGTCTTATTTTCTTAAAGGGTAAAGGAAGACTTTGTGGCTCCTACTGGGTTGTAGTCAGTGAGAAGTCAACCCGAATGGCTCTTTCAGAGTTGAAGGTTTCAGACCTCTGCCTTAGATGAATCTCTGAGGAAAACGCATCGGTGTGTGATGGAATGTAAATGTTGTACCTGTTCGCTTTCATAGATTTTCAAGATGTCACGAAAAAACTGGAAGAAGTCGGAGCAGAGGAAATGAAGGAACCACTAAACCAACAAATCCATAGGATGTGTCTGCTGCGAGTTAAACTGATGCACTTTGTCAACAGCCTCCACAACTACATCATGACCAGGGTGAGAGGACCACTTCTGTCTCCAAGCTGACACGGCTACTTTTACCCTTCTAAACTATATACCAAAAATACAAGACATCAAATGACATTTATTTAAAAACTATTTTATATTTTTTGTTTTATATTAAAAACCTCAAATGAAAAAAGATAAATTGTGGTTAAGGTTTTGCCTTTCAATAGAACACAAGACTTATCAAGTGTTTAAAAACAGATGTTAAATATTTAAAAAGTTTAAACCTTATAAAAATGTCTCCAACAAAAAAGGTTATAATTCTCAAATGTCAAAATCCACCCAGGAAGTTTAGCAGATGTGTGACTGAAATATTAAATAAATCTGTGCAATTTCTCCTGAAAGTTTGTCTGCAACAAGAAGAAAATCCAATTGAGAAGTGCTATGAGTTTTATTCATTTAAGTAATATATTATTAAATATCAGTGCAATAGGCTTGAAAAATAAATTCTTAAATGTAGAATTCAGAGTGAAAAGTTCTCAGAGTAGGAGGCTGCTGAGGAGAAGAATGGGATCTGTGTGAATATATAGAAAATTATGACCCTTTATATGAATTTTCCAGGCATCTGGGGCTTGATTTCAGCTGATTTGAAAGCAATAGAGAAGTGGGATTTAGTACTGAACTTATTCTGAATAACTATGATTTTCCCCAACCTGTTTTACTGACTCCTTATCAAAACTGCAACAAAAATTCAGAATGAACCTGACTTTTTGACAAATGTTATTTAGATCTCACGGGAATAGGGAATGGGGAATGAAAGTAATTTATGCAGAAATGTAACCAAAAGCTGAATAATATGTCTATGGTCACCACATCAACAACAGCTAGAAGAAGAAAGCACCATTGGCTGAGGATGTTTAAAATTCACTACCATTTTCCAGGCCTTCTTTCTATGTAAGGCTGATGCCGCTTATTTATCGGCCAATCACAGAAGGCCTTTTGGTGTACACCCAAACCAAAATGGCTGTGCCCATGAAGTAAACATGAACGGGATATTACTGAAAGTGAATATTAATTTATTATTACATCACATGGATTATTTTTTTCTAAGGTACTACATGAAACCTTTTTTTTTTTTTTTTGCTCATCAAAAAGTTGCTGATGACTACTTCACAAATTTCGCCTACTTTTGAGGCCCCTGAAGAGTCATTTAGAAGTAGTCAGCTGATGGAAAACCGATGAGTCACTTCTGATTTAAAGGCCAACCCATTTCGTGGTTTCTGTAACAGATCCTGCACAGCACCGGACTTGAGTTTCAGCACCAAGTTCAGGAGGCGAAGGACTTGGACCAGCTGATTAAGATCCACTACAGGTATCTGGCAACGATCCACGATCGCTGCCTGCTGAGAGAGAAGGTAAATGAGCGGCAGCTTTTCTCACAGCTCCTTCTGGTTTTCCGGATCGACTCGACCTCTCGTGTTTCCTCAGGTCAGTTTTGTGAAGGAGGCCATCATGAAGGTTCTCAACCTGGTTCTGATTTTCTCTGATCGATGGCAGGCCGGAGCTTGGAAGTAAGGGTGCTAAAGGCACAGAAACACAGTGAAGTTATTTGACACCATCAGATATTTTCATTATTTTTTCAGTTAAGAAACAAATAGAATTTGTAGCTAACTGTATTTGTTTGTTTAGAATCGAGTCAATTGATAAAATGGAGTCGGATTTCAAGAACTGCCACATGTTTCTGGTGACCATCCTCAATAAGGCTGTTTGTCGAGGTTCTTTTCCACACTGTAAGTGAAATCTCAACATGCTTCCCTTCTGCTAAAGCTTTTTAAAGTCACACTCCAACTATATTATTTTCTATGGTAAAAATGTTCCCAGTTGTCTTTTGATTATGATTATGCAGATTTAGCCAAAATCCAAAAATGCGTGTCATTTTTGCAGAGTGACAGCACCTCATTAGAAATTCTCCTCTGGGTTGTGGGCAGGACTGTTGTAGTGGAAGTAAGCCTCCACTGATATCCCATGATCTATTTGTCTGGAAGTAGATTATTAAAATTGGGATTTTGGCCCGCCCATGGCAGCTGCTGCATCACAAACCAGAGTTTTTATAAGCCACGGGTTCCCCTCTGCTCCTGATCCATCACGATTGGAATAAAGAATTACTCACAAATGCAGTTTTCATCTTAAATTATTTTATATGTTTCCTCCATCATGACAAGGCTTTAAAACATGTTTTTCATTGGAGTGGGTCTTTAAAGATTAACATAATTTGTTTACAAAAATATTGCTCTTCTCTTTCTCCCAGTGGAGTCTCTGGCGCTCTCCCTCATGGCCGGATTTGAACAGTGCTGAGCCTCAGCGTCTAACACTCTCTCTGGCTGCAGCCATGAAGCTTCCTCTGAGCATAAATCAACTTTACCTCTGTAAATACTTTCTGTAAATTTGTTTTTGCTCTTAAATACTAAAATTGTAACATGAGTTTTTTTAACTCTAAAGAAAAGAAAATCTGAAAAGAGACTTTGTTAAACAGCAGTTGATTGTTTTTTTTATGTTTGTTTTTTTTGTACAAATGCGTCAATTAAAGGTTGTAAAACAAATTAAATTAATTCAAACGTGTATCTATTGCCATTTTTTTAAATAACAAACAACTGTCTTCAAAGGAAGTTAAAATGTGGTTCAGTGAAAATTCAAAAATATTGGATGGAAAATACTAAAAGCTGCAGATGCTGGTAATTTTAAAGTTATTTATTTAATTTAGCATAGGATGATCTCTAGTAAATACATCATCCTCCAATTCTTTAGCTCACTGCCTCAGATCTCGGTACAAAATAAATGTACAATACATTTATATGTATTATCTATGCCTAATAGAGTCTGCTGTCAAAATTAAGTGCAAAGCATGCAGACTTGCATCACAAAGTTCTGCACGTGCTGATAACCAGAGGAAGTTTCATGAACTTGTGACCTACACCAAAGGGGAACTGCAAATAATGAACTGTTGTCTGCTATGGATTTTCTGTTCCACAACATTAAAGCACTGAAAGAAGCAGCAGACTTCATTCAATTCGTATTCTGAAGAAGTTGAATTTTAATTGAAATCAATCTTTATTTAAATATAACTTTTCACACGCTGTCACACAAAGTGCTGTTTAATGAAAAGACATAAAAGTGGATCACAACGCCCTCACTTCTCATCCTCTAAACTCAAAGCATGAAAAGCAGGAATAGTTAGTGGGTGGAAACACTAACAGTTAACTCCTCTTTGTCTGAAGTTGATGCATAATCAGCTGAGAGCAACGTTGCAAAAGGAAGACCAGCCTCATTCCCAGCTATCAGCAACTGGAACAGCAAGTGATCCAGAGAGAGGATCCAACAGGGGAAGAAGCACAAAATGATAATCAAAATTTTTTAAAGATGTATTGGCTAAAATGATTAATTAACATGAACATTTTTTTCCTTTTCCGAATCTGCTTGGTTGCTGGAGCCTATCCCAGCCACTGCCGGGTAAAGATGGGATACAACATGAACAGGTCACCAGTCTGTTGCAGGGCCACACACTCACATGCACACAAGGTAATTATGAGTCACGAATTAACCAATGAAGCATGTGTTTGGACTGTGGTAGGAAACCAGAGAAAACCCACACATGCATAACGACAGTGTGCAAACTCAACACAGGAGCTCTCAGCTAGGACTGAATCAAGGCTTTCTTGCTGTGAGGTGAGAGCACTAACCACAAAACCTCAGCTGAAAGAGTTGAATTAATTCAATTTAATTACATTTTTAATTTTTGTTAGCTTAGATTCATTGAAAACAGTTGAAATGTATTAAAAAAAAAGATTAAAAAGCCAGCTAAAAAGGTGAGTCTGGAGCTTTTTCTTAAAAAAAAAAAAAAAAACTACACCCTTTGTGAGCCTGAAATCCTCCTTCAGGTCGTTCCATAAACGGGGCCAAAATACCAATAAGATGCCTCCCTTTTGGTTTTAGGGTTGAATTTATGGGTTCATGACGGACAAACCGACCAGAATTCAAAACTATTGACAGAGTTGTGTTGATTTTGACTGTTGACCTTAGAAATCCATCACTCTATGGCCTTTGAAAAAAATGACTTGGAAAAAATTCCCATTATCAGACAGAAAAAAAACGTTCACTTTGGTAAAATTGAAGGATTCTAGGTCAGTTTTCTTCAAGACTACACAGGAAATGCATCAGTGACTTTTGAGGGGGTTTGCTATAGCTGCACGTTTTTTTTTCTTCATAAAATGTATTTAAAATATTTTTTTTTCCTATTGAGTGAGTTTAGACTATAAATATGCGTGTGTGTTTTTCATGCAAAAAACCTGATATCAATCCACTGTAGTTTGGGGTATAAAACACATTTTCTCATTTTCCTTTCATGCTCTGTTGAAAGCTGCTGTACCGAAACACCAGCAAGTTCTTAACAAGACCAGAATAACTATGTGGTGTTTAGATAAGTCAACCATGTGGAACTTTGCATCACTTTAAGAAATAAAGCACAGATGATCACAATGACTTCACATGCAATTTTCTCGCATTAGAACAAAGTTAAATTACAGATTTTCTTATTTTTACTATGAAATCTGCTTTGAAAAGAAAAAAATCATCAAACTATTTTCCTTCCTTATAGTTTAAATTGAATCAGATAAAAATATAAGGGTTTATCTAACGCACTTGATCTGTTAACTGTTTCCTGTGATGGTGTGAAGTTCAGCTATTACCGCAAGCTCTTTTCGCAACTTGTGTCTTTTTTGCAAATGTGCTTGTTTTGTGCAGAAGGAAAGAGGTGCTGAGTAAATACACAAAGATGCAGATGTGAATGAATGGAAATCATACAGACAGCTTTGTAAAAAGCATCTTCACCCAAAGTGTTAATTTTGTTGCGCTCTGGCAGGAAACTGTGTAAAACTTTAGCGTGAAGAGAAAAATAACAGGGTTTCCTGTGATCTGTGGAGGCTACAGTTCATTATAATGATAACAGAAGTATCAGATGACATATATGTAAAAAAATCTGCAGGGCTACAGCTTTTTTCAGGACAAAGTAGACATTTTTGGTATGATTATAAATATTGCCTAATTATAGCATTTTTATATTTATTTTGCCAATATGTAATATTTTGTGTTGACTTACTAAGCTGAAGGCCATTGTTGTCATCCTTAAGCCTTTGTAAAGGTATGTATTTATGAAATATATATCAATGTTCTCATCCATCTCTTAGTATTGAAAGTAGGATCTATGATTTGAATTATACTTTGTATAAACCATTTCAAATTTCTTGAGTTAAGATTGACTCAGGAAATAACTATGATTACACTACTCACACTTAGTCTTTGTTACGGAAAGTTAAATATGTGAATGATAAAATAGAATTTGGCACTTATTAAGGTCTGGTAAACAGTATTTGCAGAACTACTATATAAAAATACCAAAGAACATATTCAAGTACAGCACTCCTGTGTCCTTGACGCTTCAACCTATTTCCAGCTAAAAAAAAAACTTTCACTTTTATGTTTTGCTATCATTGATGGAATGAAATTGGTATATTTTGATCTACTATAGAAATGTTCTCAGTTGTATTTTGATTACAATTATACTGTTTTTAGCCTAAATGAAAAAGCCTGTGATTGCCGCATACTCTGCCACACATCATTTTATTTTTCATATTCAACAGGTTTACAATTTCAAGCTTATTCTTAAATAAACACACACATTTCTTTGAATTAAATACATTATTGTTGCTTATTTATCACGCACATACTTTGGGGTGTTTGATTAATTTCACCCGTTTTGAGTTGCTGCTGGTCGCTGTGGGTGTGGCTGGGGTTCTGCTCCGGGAGCTGGCCTGTGGGGCCAAAGGGGCAAATGCAGCACTCACAGACTTTAAATGCTGCAACAGGGCAATTGGCAGGCACCATCTCCAGAATAATGGACTAATTTAATGTTTATTTACTTTACTTCTGTTAAGTTGCTGTTAATTTGTTTTGTATAGTTTTCTTTTTCTTGCTTTTCATCTGAAAGACCTTTTTTTTGCTAGGTCAGTTCATTTCTGGTATTTGGTTTGTTCAGTTGGTTGTGTTAACGTTAAGTTAATTCCGTTCTGTTGACCTCTTTTACGGGCCCAATTTGTAAATTATTTACCTTTTTTAAGAAAATGAAACTTTTTGATGAAGCTTCTGTTGTCCTCCCTGGCCGCTCGATCCCTCACATATTCTATTTTCTGCAGAGTGGAGAGAGTTCATCTGAAATTCATCTCTGAGTTGTGGGAATGTTGGGATGGAAGTAAGCTTATGCGTTTTTCCGAAATTACGTGCGAAATAGACATTTTCATTTTTTTAAACACCTTTGCCACTAGCTTACAGCTCCTCACAACCCCAAGCTAACATTAGCAGCGCAACAAAAATGGTGAGCAATACCTGAGCAATTTAGCCGTACAGTTTTGATCCTTGACTCTAGCTCAGATGAGGAAAACAAAGACGTTCATGAATCTATTTGTTTACAAGTGGATGCATCAGACTGCAGGGAGACTTAAGTTGCTTTTCGGTGGCTACTTAGAAACACCATCTTAAACTCAAATTATTTTATATATCCTCCAACATGAGAAAAATGTTAACATGTTAAAGACACTTATTGTTGGAGTGAGTCTTTTATAATTCAAAATATTTTAACCTTTTACATTGCAATTGCTAAAGTGCATTATATGGTCATGGCCCTGGCTCATCGGCAACAACTTAAAATGGGGATTGCTGAACAGTAACATTTCATTAAACACCACAAACCTAAACATGACTAAATGATGGCCGTTTTCTTCTTCAAAAAAAGGATTTTTTTTACCTAGAAAAATTGCTGAGAAATAGCTAAATAATTCATAGTTACTGATTTAACATTACTCAGTTATGTAATTTACCAAAAATGTTAGTAACATTATAAATGTCAGGGCTCAGACCGACCACCAAAGGGAGCCCTCTCCAGAATACTGTCCTCCTCACCAGCTGTATCCTATTATCCTCATTAGTCTCTCCATATTTATATGTGCCCAGTTTTCATTTCACTCCTAGCGAAGTATTGCCTGGTGTCTCCTCGAAATCACTGAGCAGTTCATGTGTATTTTGACCTTTGCCTGCTTCCTCACCTCCCTGTTTTGCTCCACATATTTCATCTCTGCCTGGCTTGTGACTACATCGTTTTGGTCTCTGCTAAATCTTACCTGCTTGCACATGGATCCAAACGTCTCTGTTATAATAAACGTTCTTTTTAAAGTTGTAATATCAACTTTATAGGCTGCAAAATAAAAAGGCTGTTTACCCAATTCTAAATCCAAAAATAAAATGCTTTTGCTGACAATTCTACCCATCATTAGGCTGTATGGTGCCGTTAATCCATGTACAGACCCTTCCCAAAATAAACTGAATATCACAAAAAAGTGGATTCAGTTCCATGATTCTGTTAAAAAAAAATCATAGATCAAGGGCCAACTTTTTAATTGATTTCAAGTTTTCGTTTATTTTTACATAAATTGTGGTCCCAGCCTATTAACCCACAAAATTACTATTAGAAACTATTAGAAAAGTAGAATTCTGTGTACAAATCACAATTTACGGTAATTGGCCTCATACCACTCTTTCCTGATGTCTGATAGGTTCTTGAATCTTTTAATAATTTGTTGAAGTCCATAGTTGTCTCTTCTGCTGGTGCATCTTCTCCTGCAACATTTTGCCCCTCCATTACAATTTCCTTTGATCTCCAGAGTATTCTGAGTTTTTGAAATCTTATTTTTGTGGATTAGGGTTTTATGAGCTAGAACCCCAATTTATGTAAAAAAAAAAAAAAAAACATACAGAAATATTTGAACACAATTCATATATTTAAATATTGGGAAACAGTAAATCTTTATTCTAAGAATATTACGTTTTTTGAATGGAATTGCAGAATGAGTGCACTTTTCAATGATTTTCTATTTTTTTTTTTTGCCCCGAAAGAGTCTGTATGTCAATTGAATCAAATAATATCAGATTACGCTTTCTTTATAGAGCTATTTTTTTTACTTAATGTGACACAAAGATCTGTACATCAAAATAAAAATATAAAATCAAGCACAATAATTTAAAAATAGAGGGAAAAATAGCAGGAAAAGTTTGTAGTTTTTAAGTTAAAAATGTTAAGACCGTTATCCAATGCTCTCATTTGAGAATAAACATGTAAAATATTAATTTATTTGATTAAATATGTGCACATAATTATTTCATTTGATATATATAATGTAAAATAATGTCATATAATGTTAGTGTGCATTCAATGTTGCATTTTAAGGGTTAATTGAATTTAAAATGTTTTGAAATTCCTGGCATTATTTTTGGCACTCTTTGCTTTCCATAGAGCAGGCAGGTTACATTCCTGTGACTGCACCTTCTATCCTGGGCGCGCGCTCCCGCCCTAGCGGAGGAGGCCTGAACCGCAGCTGAGAGCGCAGTTTCCTGTTGAGTTTCCCTGTTTCAGGGACAGGAACTCCCTGCTCTACTTTGCTCCTCCGCCCATGGTAAGAACTCCGAGCAGGGAAAGAATCCTCCGACGACTGCGAAACCCCCCCGCGGTGTCAGCGTTCAAACCCGGGCGGTTGGGCTCGGCGGAAGGATCGGGCTTTTGGACTGTATGGCGGTGTAGTGGTCTCTGACCGAGCATAGGTTTTCCCAGCGAAGCTACAACTCCGGGTGAGTAGAAATGATTGACTTCGAAGTTGACTTCAGTGTGTGGATCTCCACCTACCTCGCCCAAAAGTAACAGAAAAGTTTTGTTACTTGACTTTCCTGGTCTATTTTCTCCCTCCGCTCATTTTAAATTCCCTCTATAACACGGCTACCCAATTAAACCAGCTAGGGAATAATTAGCTTACAGCTTGTTGCAAAGTAAAGCCATTTTCCTGGCTCACAGGCCTGAGCTGTGACTAATCTCAGGCCACGGCACGGAGCAGGGATCGGGCCAGGAGGCAGGACGAACACATCAAAGCTTTTCCTACTATTCCATAAATACGTTTTTCCTCTATATATAGTTTTTTAATTTAAGTTACTTAAAACTTTTTGCTTTTCTTGTCATTGTGGCAACAGCAGAGTCGTTTTAAATGTTCTTTAATATTATTGTATGCAACAGCCAAAAGTTCAAGTCAAATTCAGGAATTTGACTTCGTGTTGCCTTCACTGCCCACTTTGTAATGTAAAAAACTGTCGGAAATCCAAGCACCATTTTTACTTTCATAATTATTTTCCTCTAAATGCTTAGGTTATATGATTCTTTTGAAAAATCCTTCCGTAAAATCAAAACACTACTATTTTTTCCTGTGTTACAAGATACAAGAAATTCTCTTGGAATGTCTCACAATTTTTGGAATTCAGGATGGAAATGACGATGGAGGTGGAAGATACTGCAGTCCACTCAATTTTTTCTTTCTTCTGTGTTTCTGTTTCTTTTTTAAAATGCCATAAATCTAAAATAAACAAAAGGGCTCTAGATTAACTTTATGCACCAGTGCGCCTAATTTTGTTACTAAAAAATCTGTGTTTAAAACATGTTTGATAAGCATTTTTATTATAGAGGAAATATATAAAGAAAAAATATAAATTTCCTCATTCACCGTTTTGACCCAGATGCTGAGGAAAATTAAGATGATAATGTTTTTATTTGTCTACAAGTGTATCCACCAGAATGGGGCAGAGCTATAAGACTTTGGGCGGCCCATTTTACTTACTGCGTCACTAAAGGTTTTTTCTAGCTTTTTTAAATGTAATTTTTTCATCTGATCCAACATACTCAGAAACACAATTTTAATCTTAAATTCTATTTTGTGCCAATTATAAGTAAAATATTACAAGAAAAAGTTAAAAACACAATTTTCATTGTAGTGGGACTTAAACGTTCTCTTTATCTATCGTCATCCCTTAGTTTTTGCACTGAAATTCTCATTAAAGCAAACAGCAGTGATTTAAAAAAAAATGTCATTCAATTAAGACAAATTCAGCATTTATTATATCTTTAACGCCATTTTCCAGACTACTCAAACTGTGCTTTCAGCAGTGTCATTCTCTTATCTCTTTAATTACAATGTCCTCTCTTTGAGTTACCAAAACAGAAATATAGCATTACTGCACAATGCAGTGGTCGTTATTTTAATAAAAGCTTTCCGTCTTTCTCATCTAAACCTGTTTTTGTTAAAAGGTTAAACTCCAGAGTCATGGATAGCATAGATAACTACTAGTGCTGCCACAATCGATCATTTTAATAGTTGACTAATCACCGATTATTTTTTCAGATTAGTCGACTCAAGTCATGCATTACAAAACCCACATTTTAGCCATCATTAGCTTTAAACTAACTAAAAACTAGATGTATAGCATTACCTGCGATAATCCTAGTGTGAATGAAGGTGTGAATTCTGTAAGTTGAATTTGGCCACTGAAAATACGGAAAGCTGTGCATATGCTGAAAAGTCGCCCTTGCAAGCTAATAACTGAAAACCCTGAAGCTGATAACCACCTAAAATATTAGTTAAATACCAAATTATCCTGAAAAACTGAAAAAAAAGCCTAAGTTAGCCAGAGCAGGTAGCATGTAGCTGAAATAGTAGCTAAACTCCAAGATAGCCTAAATTAGCCAAAAAGGTAGCATGGTATTGAAATATTAACTAAATTTTCTTAAACAGCTTAAAAAAGTGAAAAAAGCCTAAATTAGCCAAAAAAGTAGCTTGTTGCTGAAATATGATCTAAACTCCAAAATACCTGTAAAACTGTATTTTTGATACAAAGAAGATTTAGGTTTGAAAGATTTGTGATTTTCACAAATGTGTTGCCTTTTCAATTCATAACTGCAAAAAAAAAAAAACACATTAAAAAATAAAAAACACAGAAAGGGATTTTACACCATCTTAAAAAGCACTTCAGTTTTCTGTAAATGGCTTGTCTTGGTACTCCAAACTCATTCGCATAGAGAGACTGTTTTTGTTGCCATTATTTATAAAGTGTGGCAAAAAAATGCTGTTTAGGAATAGAAGCTGCGTTGGCATCACTTTTTCTGTTTAATTTGCTGACACTATCTATGTTAAAACTGCATGTCAACGTCAGTGTTCCCCTTTTTCAAAAATAAGACTTTATAAACCGCTGACTGCAGACGTTTACCGCTTTAGTACATCTCATTCCTCCAAACAAAAAAGTAACTTGTTCAAAAAATGAAGCCCTAGATTTTTTGTCACCTTATTTGTTTTTTTTTTGTGTTTTTTTGTTGTGGATTTTTTTTATGGAAGTTTAACAATTCTTTTCACGTTCAATAATAAAATCAGATTTACCTACTTTTATCAGAATTGATAACTAAACAGTAAAAAGATCCAGCTTCTGCTCAAACATATATTTTTTAACAATTTTTAACAATTGGCAGTGCGCCTTGAGTGTGAATTCTACTCGTTTTTCTGAGCTGGGATCAATTTTTGGTAGTATGCAGGGCCTAAAATGTCTCAAAATGTTTTAGTACCATAGTCAGGAGTGACATGTGCTACATTTTAATGTAATGAGCTGAAAAAGTGAGTGTGTTGTTTTGTATTTTGTGTTACAACTTAAAAAGTTATTAACAATCATTATTGTTCAGTCTGTGAGGCTTTGTAGAGTCTAATGGCTGACAGGAAGAAAGATCTGCAAAAGGGCTCCTTGTTGCAGCGAGGTGTTAAAGTCTCTAACTTTAGAAGCTCCTCAGTGCATCCACAGTTTCGTGCAGTGGATGATGAAGAGGATTCTCCATGATGGAACCTAATTTCTATAACATCTTCCTCTCAAAACAGAGCTAGATCTCTGCACTGGTCAATCCTCTTTCCGTTCATCTGTCTCCCTGCAGCTCAATCTGTATAAGAGGAAAGACGCAACAACACAATCATAAAAAACTCTAAAAGTCCTGCAAACTCGGAAGCCTGTCCTGGAATCTCTGATCGTGTCTCTGGCAGCATTTTGTTGTTGCCAAGCGACAACTGCTGATTGTGTAAACGATGCACCCACACACTGCTTTAAACCCAGAAGTGTAGAAAACAGTCACAAAAGGAGCAGCATGCACGCCACTGCTCTCACTGTGTTTAAAAAAAATGCTGATTATTTATTAAAACTAGTCCACTAATCACCAATTATTTCTTCGATTGGTTGACTAGTCGGGTCATGCGTAAACTGGATGTAAAACACGCATCTTTACCATCATAAGCTTTAAACTCAGTGTTTAAGCTACATATATATGTTAACTAAAAATAAAGACAATTTGGACGATAGTTAATTAAACCTTTCATGAATCATGGAGCTTCTTTCCTTAATTTGTTTTTGGTATTGAAGCAAGACTTAAATCAAATGAGGCTAGAATATGAAACAAAAACTATTTTTCAAAAAGGAAAAAGTTTTTGTCTCACTGACTAAAATATATCAAAAGTGCATTTTGCGCGCTCACAACTCTATTTAACTTCACAGCACTCTGACTCTATATAATTCCAAACTGTATGATGCTCTTGCTTGTAACCAGGAAAGTTAGTATATCTAGATGTCTTGCAGAAAGATTTGGTGTCTTTTGAGAGCAGATGTTCCCTTCCGCAGAGACATTTTCCTCTGATGGGGTAGAGGCTGCAGAGATGCACAGAAAACATTTAGCTTGCCTTGATAGTTTGTGGAAACGCCCCTCAATTTTACTCCATCATTTTAGAGGATCATCTTTTTTGCTCACTGTTTGCGCTAATGTTAGCTTAGCTTACCTAGACGATGATCCCTCTTCAGCTTTGTCATACTCAGTCACAATGTGCTTCATCCTTATGTGATTGTGGAGTATTTTGTGTTTTTTTTTAGGGATTTATTTTGTCTTTTGTTTTGTTATTGTATTATTGTCATATTATTTTTGTTTACATTGTTGTAGAGAGTGCATACATGTTCACGTATATCTATTTGTTTATGTATAGCATTTGTGGCTTTAAGAAAGTGGGACGAATAGCTGCTGGTGTGTCCATTAGCTAATGGGGATTCCTTAATAAACAAACAAATAAATCTTCAGGTGCTCATGCATCACTGTTGTGCTGCCATGGAACACAAATACTGCCTTACAGATATTGCATTGGACACTTTTGCCTTTTTTTAAAAATATATGTTTTTTAATGTTTCCCACTTTCAAGTGTTATTGCACCTCAGTCTTCTTATAGCTTCCTGTAACATCACTACTGACCCGGATTAGCACTGCTGTGCATGTGTGTCAAAGACGATGGCAGACAGAGCATTAGAAAGTGCGCGTTGTAGTTTTGAGATGAAAAAAAACCAAATAATCGATTACTAAATTAGTTGTTGACCAGTAGTTGTGACTAATAGACCAATGGTGGCAGCCCAAGTTCAGACCAAATCAGGACCACCTAAAGACAAAGGCTTTGCTTGGCTTTCAGCTGAAATAAGTCAAGTTTAGTCAGAGTGAGGATCAGATGATTCCTCGGGGCAAAGAGGGAAAGATAAGGATGTGCTTATCAATAAATGTTAGTCAGGGGATATCTTCTTCTGACATATTTCCTCATTGTCAATCTTTATATAGGGTCAAAGTGACACTAAGTGAACAGATGCATTTGTATTTTTTTAAAACAAAAAAAAAGTTGTGTAAATCCAGCGAGATGAGGCACACATTTCATCTCATTTTTTATGAAAGAGAAAATGAAGATGAACGGTTTCAGTCTGGGCTGTTTACACGAGCAGAGACCAAAGTACAGAAGTTTTGTTTTCTGTTTTTGTTTTCAAAGTTAGTTGATGTGTTGTCTTGAGGGCTTCATTCAACTTAATTAGGTCATAATAATCTTTGTTGTTTACACATTACTGTATTGTGTTTGGCGACCTGTCTAGGGTATATCCCTGCTTCATCCTAAAGTAGCTGGGACAGGCTCCAGCAAGCCCGGGACCCTGAAAGGGATACAGTCAGTTAAGAAAATGGAGGAATTATGTTTAATGGTATCGCATAGAAAAATAGCTTTTTATGTTTCTATTTTCTCTTATCCTGCTGCTGCAGATGTTCTTTAAAATGGACAAAAGCGTTTCTTTGTTCATCAAGCAGCTCAGTTAGTTGACGTCTGCCTTGAGGCTTGGAGATTCTAGTCTCTAAAAATGGGATCTGGTCTCTTCCTGCTCCACACTCGGCATCAAAGGTTGGGTTTGGGGGAGGGATAAACCACAGAGGGTGTCGGGACGTCGGCTCTCCATCCCCTCTGGGGATGGCTGAATGTGAAGAACACATTTCCCAGCTTCAGGTGTTAACCCGGGACTTTACCTTTAAGGGGTTATTGAACATAATCTGTTGCACAAGTTCACCCTTAAAATGGGTGAAACATTGCAGAACTAAATGAACCTCATCATAGTGGTTAATAGATGTGGTTTAGCTGAAATGATTCAAATAATGTCACAACAGTTTCACATCAGTTCCCCTAACATGTTCTGTGTTGCTGAGCCCGAGTTCATCAAATAAGCTACCTCATCACTCATCAGTTTGCTTTGTTTGGAACACCTTGGTTACCTACTTCAGGCTGGACTAAGCTGCTTAGTGTGTAATTAGGCACAGCCCTGCAGACTGGTGGTGTGTTTCTTCACCAGTGGGTGTTGCAGTCTAAATGAACTCTGTAGAAGCCACAGCTTCCTTCATCTGTTCCTTGTCTGCGTCTTGCATGTGGAGACTTTGAACGGGAACTGATCAGCAAAGAAAAAAGTCACCACGGTTCCTCTTTTTACCTCATGTAATAAAGTACGGCTTCCCTCAATGGCTTAAAAAGACTTCTGTTTCATGCTGTTTCTCCATATAGGGAAGCGTAAGCAAAGTGTTTCCTGAAATGTTCCTTTTTTATCTTTCTCTGACATTTTCTCGCACCAGTTCAGTTTCTCTTCAATTGGCTTTTGGTCAGCAGGATTCATACTTCTCTGCTTTGCTGGCTGAGCTGCATTCTTGGATGCTGCCACCTTCACTGCCTTAGACACGCAAGTGAACTGCAACTGATCCCTGTCATTGTCTTTACAGACAAAAACACCTTATGTGGGAAGTTATCCACATTTTTGGGAAAAATTATATTTTTCCAAGCTGTCACATTTGTTTGCGGCTCTGGTGTTGGCAGATTCACTTCCTGTAATGTTTTGCATATTTTTCTTTGTTTTAACAGTTCAAGTGATCATAAGTACTTCAACTGCAGAACATGACTCAGAACCAGACTCAATAACTCACACCCCAGGCAAATTTTTGTCATTTTTATTATTCAAGAAGCTTTTGAGAAAGAGCCACAAAATAAAAAACAACAAACTTTTAACCTTTGAACTTAAAGTTCATTTTCAAATTGTTGCTGGTGGTCTTTTAATTATAATTATGCATTATTAGACAAAATAAAAAAAAAAGTTTCTGTTTAACAGGAGGAGTTCATTAGAAATATGCCTCCGAATTTTGGGCGGGACTGTTGGCGTGGAAGTAAGCCTCCACTCGTGTCCCATCATTCCTTTGACACACTCTCTGCTAGCTTACACCCCCTTACAACCCCATGCATAAACGGAGAGCATTAGCGGAGGCTACAGTTTTGATCCAGATTCAAGTTCAGATGAGGAAAACAAAGATGTTCATGGATCTATTTGTCTGCAAGTGGAGGCATCAGAATGCAGCGGAGCAGGGAGATGTTGGCCCCACCCATTTCAGTTCCTGGGCTACCAGTGAAAGCGTTTTGAAACGCCGGGTGTTAAATCTGCAACTGATTTAAGAAATACACAGAAATTCAGTTTTAAGCTTAAATCATTTTATTTAGATCCTCAAATATGAGAAAAATGTCTGTGCCGTGTCTCCTGTATAGAGTGTGTTCAATTTGTGACATTTACCTATATCTCTGACCGTGATCCGATCTTTTTCATTCTATAATACTGGACTTATTCTTCTAAGATTTGAACTTTGAGAGTTTAAACAGGAGAAAAAAGTGTAAAAATGTTCATGTCTGTCTGAGGAAAATGTACCGTGTATTGAGGGGTTTTACAGCCAGTCTATAATCCTGCAGCAGATTTAACCCATAACTGAACTTTTTAGAATGTAACCCCAGCGATAAACAAGGGAACGCTGTTTTACTCTTGGATAGTCTCACTGCAACAACAAGAGGACATTTGTCTTCACCCAAGCTTGAAAATTCACGTTAATCATGTTAGCTACATTTAGTGGTCTTTAACCTTAAGTTTGATCTATATTCAAACCGCCTTTCAACCCTTATAAAAGAGAGTCGGTCGCTGCATGTCATGCTGAGCGGATGTGGTTAGTGGGGAAAGACTGTTGGAATAAATCCACAGTTCTCAAAAGATTCCTGGTTTTGTCTCTAAAATTTAGCTTATTTTTTTCTTTGAAATGAAACCCTGTTTTCTTTTCCCTCTCTGACTCTTTTGTGCACAAAGACACTTTTAAAGACATTTGTTTTTTGTCAATTTGCTAGTTTGATTGTTTCAATCTAGATGTCGGAGCAGAACGTGGCAAATGCATTCAAGAAATGTAATTGAGGCGGATGTCTTCACGTGTCGAGCGTGACTCACTGATAAATGTGGAGGAGACAGTTTTGGTTTAACTCTGGTTAGTTTGTTGCTCATTTTTCTGTCATTCATACCCTCCTTCATGCACACAATTAAGTGCAATGAAACCCAAAATAATATTGAAAGTTTAATGCAGTTTAATTCCAAAAACCAAAAAGGCTTTTGGAACCAAACTGTGGTAAAGATTACACTGGAATGAAAATGAACAGACTTTGTTTGGTAACTGCCATTCACTGTAGAAGAAAACCGGACAGAGCGAGTATGACATCACCTATAGAAAATCGGTCACTTCTGGCTCAAACCAAATTAACTCAATTTAGTTGCCATTTTTTCTGGGATAAGGACACCACCATGTTGGAGCCAGATATAATCTGTAAGCAGTGATTGGTCAACATTTCTATGACAACAACTCTTGCCAATCAGGAGTGAGTTTGTTGGAGGGCCACACCCCCTATCACTTGAAAGTGGGTTTAGGAGAATCTGCTAATCAAACATTTGTAAGTCTATGTACTTTTATTAAGACATCTGATTGGTCAGTTTATAATTTGAATAACTTTAGGATTATCAAGCATGTTAAGAAAAGCAACAATGCAGTCATTGTTATTCTGACAAATATAATGACTGAGTTATAGCTGTTAGCTGTAAGGAGTGATTGGTCTGAATTTTGTCAAACATTTTGTATGTTTGCAGTGGGGGCCTGCGGGCAACACGTATGTTTATTGAGGCATCTGATTGGACAGTTTATAACTTGAATAACTTCCACTACAGAAAAAAATATGAAAATATGAGAATAATCTAGAAAATGTTAAAGTATCAGATCATGAATGGTTATTCTGACAAATAGAATGACTTGTTTGTTTCTCAGTAGAAGTCTGTTGGATTTTGACCTCTTGGAGCCAGCAGTTACTTCCTGTTTGGACATGTGAGGGGGAGGAGTCCCTCTGTTCAGTTTTCATTTACATTTGACAGTAACAAGCTTTTCAGTGGTTACCTGATGAACCAAACCAGCTCCAGTTGCATTTTTTAAACAGGAAGTCTGACTTTTTGTTTTTATCCAAAAGGAGCATTGATCATTTGTTTTTTACTGATGGTGTTATGGCTCGGGCATCTTGTGATGTTTTTTTAAAAAAATATAATTAAGTCTTAAAAATCCCAGTTATAAAATCCCATAGGAACTGCTGTGGCAGCAATATGCAGTTTATTTCTCTCCCTCCTGCTTTGAGCACTGTGCCATGCCATCGGTGACCCCCGCTGACCCCTGCCCTGTGCTCACACAGACTGCAGAGGTTGCATTTGATGCGATGGTGACAGAATAGTTGGACTCTGTGGCAGCCATGGTTACAGGAGGTTTTTTCATTATTGACGCCGGTCCCACACACCTGTGAAATGCTAAAGCAAAGCTTAGCAAACCGCAGTCTCTGGTTGTTTGAGTGTTAAACTGTGAAGTAATCAGCAGCTGTTAAAATGGATTTAACAGGGCAGTGCCTTTGCTTAAAATGTGGTTTGTGAGGCTTTTCTTTCTTAAAGAGACTGAATCTTTGGAGTTTTTTTTATCTAATTCACCAAGTAGATAGTGATCTGTGGACAAGAATACACTCAAGCATGTTGCTACAAAACTGTGGCCACATAGAGGCGTCACTTACAGCTTCAATGGATCAAGACTCTCTGAATGATGGTGAGCAACTGGGCAGCTGAGGTTTTCTTCAGCTGCTCTCGGGTCACGGTTCAACACATGGTTTGGACAGGAAACTCCAGACCGTCTGACGCCTTTCTGCACAAAAGAGGAACTTAAAAATGCAAAAAGACAATTCCTTTGGAGAAACAGTTAAGATATAAAGATACTTTTTGCACTTTGGCAGCTTTACAAGCTTCCTGTAAGAAAACCTGAAATAGATTTAGCTGTGACCGACTGTGGAAGCTCAAAGCAATCGTGAGGTGGGCAATGGAAGTTTCTCATTTAGCTTAGCAGTGTTCAAGCTGTGCTTATAATAAACTTAAAAATCTTGTTCTTCTAAACTGATGCTAAGACCAAGTTTATGTAGAACTCAAAGTCATAGCAGTTTAGAAAAAATAGAGATGGTTAATTGAATAAAAATGAATGGAATTGGGTTCCCACTGACATTCTGTAGAAAAACACTTCTGAAAGAAAAAGCTAATTAATTATCAACTCCCAGATGTGAGCAGGAAAATGTGTGCTGAGACATTTTACCTGCTGATGCACATTTGCAGAATTATTGGATTATGCACAAACCACCAGGGGGAAATGTTAGTGGGCAGTGGGGTTGCTGGATTTGGAGGGGGGATTTTTAACCGTCTCACAACAAAGATAAAAACAGGAAAAGGCTCATTTTAGACTCAACTTTCTGGAAAACGTGGAATTCCTGGCATGGCTGCCGCCAACATGAGGATGTTTCAGTATTGTAGGAGAGGTCTGGTGTCTGAAAACCCCCCGAGCACACGACAAAATACTGTTTTTTAATGACGCAATGCAATATCATATGGGATGATAGAGTAAAATCTGAATCTTATGCTGCTAAACATTTTGCATTCACGTTTGACTCCAATGAAACATTTTCAAATTGCATTCTAATTAATTATGTTTATTTTTGCAGAAACCCAGTAATATTTTCACAAAGCAAACAGCATCTGCTGTTTGGAAGTGTTATCACAATGTTTTCTACTTTTGTTTTTGCTTTTTCAGCAGCATGGCATCCACTGTGACTTTAGAGGACGCTCTCTCCAACGTGGACCTCCTGGAGGAGCTGCCTCTCCCGGACCAGCAGCCGTGCATCGAGCCTCTCCCCTCCTCTGTGGTCTATCAGGTCAGTGTGGATGCTTTTTCTCTGTTTCTGTTCGTGTGGCTACCAAGACAAAAAAGACCACTTCAGAAAGTGTTCCTCAGCTACTGCTAACACATTGTACCATGTGTTGTTCTAAAAGGGCATTTAGTAGGAATGAAAAACAACAAGACTGTGTTTTAACAGTTTATTTACAAAAGTGAAATCATTTCTCTTCCTGCAGCCCAACTTCAACACCAACTTTGAGGACAGAAATGCGTTCGTCACCGGCATCGCCAGATACATCGAGCAGGCTACCGTCCACTCCAGCATGGTATTTACCAGAACGTTTATCCCCTCGCTGCTTTTTTAGGACAAAACATTTGGGTCAGAAGATTAATGGAGGAAAAACTTGGCTCAAGCACAAAGAGATATTTCAGAGCATCTCTGGACAGGAAAAGAAGGAATTTGCGTCTTTAATTAGTGGGCGATAATTGCTTTGGAGGCAGAACTGTTTTTCTCGTCCACCCGCTGGAGAGAGAAAAAAACGACTTTCAAAAGAGGCTGTGGAGCATAAATGTTTTCCAGTTTCAAAGGTTTTGCTCTTCGACACCAGTATGTTCATGCTGCAAAGTTTATTGGAATCCTCTTCTGCTCCTTTCTATATTTTTATGTGTGTACTTTTAATTCCTGCAGGGGATTCAGCCTAAACTTTAGGTTTTTCTCGTCTGTATGATTTTTAAAAATATTGAACTCTATATGTTTTCTATGAAACAACCAAATCTTGCTCTTTTGAACCTAAGAACTTCTTTAAACTTTTAACCAGTCAAAAACTTATTTGGAACAATCATTCAAATATTTGATCAAGCTGCGGGCTCCGCTCAGTTTTATTTCTGTGCAATTTTTTAGGTTTTAGGTGTGGAACATGTTTTGTGCATTTTTTTTTCCTATTTTTTTTTCTTTTATTATGTACACTTGACCTCAAATGAATTTTGCTATGATTAGCAATTAAAATTTCTCCAAATAGTTGTTACTTTTAAATTTGTTGGACTAATTAAATTTTTTTCTCAACAGTTCGATCTTTAGATAGTTCAGCTTTGATAATTGCCCCTCAAGACCCACTCTGATCATCTTTTGATCTGATATAAAATGTCTTTTAATTATGATTTTGCTGTTTTTAGTCCAAAAAAAAATTGTTGTTTTCTTGGACAAAGAGTGCCAGGAGTTCATTAGAATTTCACCTCTTAGTTGTGGCTGGGACTATTAGCATGGCGCTACTACCGCCCCTTTTCCCATCACTCATAATTAAGGTTTCTGTTTGCACGCTTTCCAGCTATCTTACAGCTGATTCACAACAATTTGATTAAAGAAACACTCAGAAACAGTTTTAAGTTTAATATTGTTTATATTTGTTCTTCTCCATTAGAAAAATACTACACGAACATGTTAAAAATATCAAAAACATGATTTTCATCTGAGTGGGTCTTGCAGTTCTTAACGGAATCTGTGTTAATTAACTTCAGCTTTTTTTAAAACTAGATTATATTTAAGAAGGTCGTTGGAAATTTTTTTTTTTTGGTTTTCTGTCAAAAAAGTATTTAGCAGGTTTTTAGAGTTTTTATATTTTCTTTAGCACTTTCAGAGGAAGTGAGTTTGTTTTGCTGAGTCATGAGAATGGCTGCCTGCTTTTGTTTGTGTCAGAACGACATGCTGGAGGAGGGGCAGGAGTACGCCGTCATGCTCTACACCTGGAGGAGCTGCTCCCGCGCGATCCCACAGGTCTGCACTTCTTCTCCCTCGTTCAAAGATTTTTTTTTTTTAAACGCTCCCAACATTTTAAAGTTATTTTTCATGCTTGTTCTTAATATTAAATAAAACCTGAAAGTAATTCTAATCGTGCTCTACATTTTTTCCACAGGTGAAGTGCAATGAGCAGCCAAACAGAGTGGAGATCTATGAGAAGACTGTGGAGGTCCTGGAGCCCGAGGTCACCAAGCTGATGAACTTCATGTGCTTCCAGGTACTGTGTTTCATTTGTACCAGCAGAAAAAAAGCTAATTTTGTGCTACAGACACTCAAAGCCTGAACTGTTTGATATAATTCAGCGCACAGCGATCGATCGTTTCTGTGGGGAGGTTCGTCGCCTGTGCCACGCCGAGCGCAGGAAGGACTTTGTTTCTGAGGCCTACCTGCTGACTCTTGGACGATTCATCAACATGTTCGCTGTGCTGGACGAGCTGAAGAACATGAAGTGCAGCGTCAAGAACGACCACTCTGCATACAAAAGGTGCACAAAGCCGTAAAGTTCCACTCTAATGATCTTTACCAATGGAATCCTGGGATTGATTATGTTGTTTTGAGCCAAAAGCCTGTGTTGTGTTCTGGAACAGTTCTGCAGAGCAGTAGTAGTTTAGCAGAAATTCACCTCTGTTGTGTGCTGAACTGTTGGTGCAGAGTAAAGCTGGCTAAATGCACGTCAAATTGCATCAGTTGCCTCTCTTTTGACGTGGCTCAAATTTGCTGCTCGACGTGTGTCCAAAAATGTACTCATAAGCTTGATGCTCCAGACGTGTGGGAGGAGCTACTGCCAAATGTTTTAGCCTGATCGCTATATAGTGGGCTAAGAAGATGGATGGACGTTCAGGACGAAAATGCTTGCGTCTGTCCTCCATGTTGAATCTGTACTCCACCTGCTGATCGCGTCACTGAACATGTTGCATGCCCAAAGCTAAGTCCCTGATTGGTTAACATGATGGCCAACCTTTCTAAAGTTTAAATTTTTTACCTCTGGATGCGCCTCAAAACATTTTAAAAACAAACAAAGAAAACACAATTTTTATTGGATTGAGTCTTTAAATGGACTTTAATTATCTTGTATGGACACTAGAGGGCAGCGTCATTCAGCGCTGTTGAACTTCACAGCAGCTCTGGATTGATCTACACAAAAACTGAGAAAAATAAATCTGTGAAAACATGAGCAAACAGGTTTTTCCTTTCTCTCCACATCAAAATTTTAGTTTTTACTTCTGTCTTTAAGGTTTGTGCGGTGGCATGTGATCCAGCTGCTTGAGCATGTTTGAGCATGCAAACTACATTCCTCTATGAAAAAAATGCATTTCTTTGTCTTTTCCACGATGGTTTGCAATAAAAAAACCTTCCTTCCTCTGCAGAATGATGATGCTGATCATCTAAGATTAGACATGTTTCATTATTCTCATATTGAGATTATATCCTTTTTTTTTTTTTAAAGAGCTGCTCAGTTCCTCAGAAAGATGTCTGAGCCATCATCCATTCAGGAGTCTCAGAACCTGTCCATGTTCCTGGCAAACCACAACAAAATCACTCAGGTTGGTCTGAGCTGCTTCTCAACCACACACATGTGAATCAGTTTGTGGGTTCTCCTGTTTGAGTCACGGGGACTCTGCTGTGTTTATCAGTCGTTGCAGCAGCAGCTGGAAGTGATTCACGGGTACGAAGAGCTGCTGGCGGACATCGTGAACCTCTGTGCCGATTACTATGAGAACAAGCTTTACCTGACGCCCAGCGAGAAGCACATGCTGCTCAAAGTGAGTGCACCTGCCCCATGATGGCACATCGCTGCAGAATAGCAGGTGATCTGTTTTACACTCACTGGCTCTTCTCCAGGTTATGGGCTTTGGTCTTTACCTCATGGATGGAAACAGCAGCAACATCTACAAGCTGGATGCCAAGAAGAGAATTAACCTCACAAAGATTGATAAGTTTTTTAAGGTATGTTCATAAAAGACTTGATTAAGCTCCTTTATTTACTTAAAATAGTTTTTTGTTGCTGTTGGACATGAAGAAAAAAAGGCTAAAAAGAAAGTGGCTTTAGGTTTATTCAAAGGTTCACCATGTTGAATGTAATTTAGCATTTACCAACCTGGATGAGGATTCTTCTGTGTTTATTTCTTTTTTTAAACAAATATTTCATCTAGTTTGTCCATGTTTTAGCTATTTGATAATTCAATTAAATTGGTATTGGTATATTTATATAATGATTGTATATTTTTGGTTCACAGCAACTACAGGTGGTCCCACTGTTTGGCGACATGCAGATCGAGTTGTCCCGATACATCAAGACCAGTGCTCACTTTGAGGAGAACAAATCCAGGTGAGTCGAGGCGCTGCTGTTGATCTGTGTTCGCGCTTTTGTAAGGAAGTGTGTCCTTTTCTGCAAAAAAAGAATATTAAGAAACCTAAAATACAATTTTTTGCAAGAAACATCAGGGATGGAACTATTCAGTCAAGCCACGATTTGATTCATTTCACAGTTTTAAAGTCACAATTTCTATATTTTTTTTTCCCCTGATTTATTTTATTTTATTTTATTCAACACAATGAGTTAAAGGTATTTTTGAGGCCAAGTATGTTTTCCTTTTGCCCCTTGCATCCAACTGTCTGTTTTCCTACTAACAGAAAGGATTCAATACAAATATAGAAAATACTGAAATGATCACAAATTCTTTCATACTTGGTTCATGTTGAAAACTGTTAAATGTGAAGGATCTGCAAGAATTTCCCAGGAGGAAAGCGCAGATGAGAAACGCAGCCCCTCCGCTACGCACACACTCACACGCCTACACACTCACAGCGAGCCTACATGGAAAGCTGTCATCTGCTTTGCATTTTTCTAAATCTAGGCATATTCCGAGGCAAACCAATTTCATTTATTTTTGTTTGATTGTTTCAATCTTTTTTTTACAGATTCTTGAAGAATCGTTACATTCTTAAGAAAGATGGTTGTAGTTTCTGACGAGAAAAATAATTTAATCAGGAAAGTTTTTAATGGAAAAATAATCATAATTTACATCATAGTGAATTTAAGTTTTTTTTAAACTGGCACCAATATGGCTACCAGTTACCATATCTGTGTTAGCTTACTTTGATTTTATTAATTTTCTACATCCTTCTTTACTGTTGTTTATTATTTATGAGCTGTTTTTAATAGAACTGTGGTGACAAGGCAATTTTCACCTTTTCTGGGATTAATAAAAATGTATTTTATTCTAATTTTTCTTTAAAAAGGAATACTCTGTAATTCTTTGTACCACATTGGCATATTTTTATTTTGCTTGTATGAAAAAAAACTTTTCAAAGTGTTAAGAATTGATTTATTTTTAAGTGGCCTGATTTTACAGTGTAAAAACCTTAGAATATACATGACGCACTTTCTATTCCTTGCCAAGAAAACATTTATTTGAAGTATTTAGGTGTCACATGGTTTTTCTGCGTTCTTTGTCATCCTCCTTCATCTCAGGTGGACCTGCACCTCCGTATCCAGCAGCCCTCAGTACAACATCTGTGAGCAGATGATTCAAATCAGGGACGATCACATGCGTTTCATCTCTGAGCTTGCACGCTATAGCAACAGTGAGGTCAGTGTGATCATACTTAAAGTTTATATCCTTAAATGTGAAGATACAAAAGGAGACAGCTCAACGACTCCCAAATAGTCGTTCCAGCTGATGACCCCTTTTTAGGAGGAGGCTTTGCAGGCCTCCTGCCTGTGAGGGTGAAGCGTCCAGCTGTGATGTAACAAGCTTTCTGCAGATGCTTTGCCTCTGTGGGATAGAGGTCAAAATGGTTCTCCCCATAGGTGGTGACTGGATCAGGGCGGCAGGAGGCCCAAAAGACTGATACGGAGTACAGGAAGCTGTTTGACCTGGCCCTGCAGGGCATGCAGCTGCTCTCCCAGTGGAGCGCTCACGTCATGGAAGTGGTAAGAAAAATGCTCTCTGCTCTCCAGAGAGGATAGGAACAAGTTACAGTTACTCAGTTACATTTTTAGGTAGCTTTTTGAACAGACTGTACTCCTTAGAGTAGCTTACCGCACTATACTTTTCACTTTAGTAGATCAATGATGATAAACACTTTATTCTCAGGATCCAGACTAACTGTAGGAAAAGGTAATAGTCAATATTACAGTTTCAACAATTCTGATTACAGCTTTAATTAAATTTGAACTGAATGGAATATTTTTGATAAAGAAAAACAAAGATTCAAAGTTTCTAAATGTTTTAAATATTGATTTTTAGTCTCCACCCACATGAAATCCTCAGCTTATTGGATTCCTACAAAAACCCATTGTTGTGCATTTACGTTACTCCTCATGGAAATGTACTATAAACTGTGTAATGTTTCTCATTTGGTAAATGTATTTAAATTGTATTTCTACATCTGAAACTATTAACATTTACACATTAAAATATACAATTTACCCGATTCCATGGATTTTAAAAAACAAATCCTACCTTTCCAACTGTTACTCAGCAGTTTGGTAATTATTTGGATGAATCCTTTTTTCTTTTGCTTTGCCCTCTGTAATTGACAGACACCCTCAGGCGTCCTGCTGTGCAGCTTTGAGATCAGCGTAATAAAACTGTCTAAAATAGACTTGAGATTATTTGAATATTCTGCGATTGACATTTTATTGAACTAAAGCAAGAATATGACATTTTTTTTTGTTAATTTTGGATCAAATCAAACTTTTAATTTAATAAGTAAGGTGGAAGATGAATGTCGATCAGACGGCTGTGATGCAGAACAGAGGACCCGCTGTGAGGGGCAGAGCGGAGCTGTCTGCTATTAGAAAGTCAACAACGAGGAAACAGATTAATATTTTATTTTGGGATGGCGACCAACATGAATTTTCTACAACGAGCTCCGGTGTTGTCTAAAAATTGCAGAAACTCTGCGGTTCACGGAGGCGAGCTGTTCAGAATAAACAGACATGTACTGACCTGACCTGAACCTAATATCCAGCTGATTCAAAAAAGAGAGAAAAAAATAAACTATTTATATTTTTCTCAAAAACAATAAGGACAACTTGTGAGAAAAAAAAGAAGCTGCAAAAAAACTGATTTCCAGGAAAAATGTCAAATGGACAGCAGTGCTCTCAGGAGAGATATTCTTATTTTTTTGGTCACGTCATGAAGCTGTGGGATCTGTGATGTTCTTCTATCAACAGAAACTGTTCATATATATGGCTCAAAGAAATCTCAGAATTTCACCTGGAATTTTTTTTTCTCGTATTTTCATTCAAAAACATGATTAGTTTGTTGACAAAATTTTTTCTTGTAGTTTTTTAGGAAATCAAACCTAAAACTTTCATTCTATGTTGTAACAACATCTCATTTTTAAAGTTAAACATTTTTGGGATTTCCGCAGAAAAGTTCATCCTTTTTTTTCCATAAGGGTTTTTCTGATTTTGCGTGATTTTATGTCTAGTGTGTGAATACAACATGGAAAAATGACAAAGTAAAGGCAGTGTCACATAGGAGAGGTTATGCTGATTGAAATAAGCAAGCAGGTAGTCTTTCAAATTGAAAATACAAATGTATATTCAAAAGTAGATTAAAAACGGAGTTTTAGGCCCTAGGTTCCAAAGGGTTGAGAAATGAAACTCTAAATTAAAGAAATGCATTTCCTGAGGGGAAGGTGGTTTTATCACTTCTATAACTCCTCTCACAGTATTCCTGGAAGCTGGTTCATCCAACTGACAGATTCTCCAACAAGGAGTTCCCGGAAAGCGCAGAGGAGTATGAGAGAGCGACCCGCTACAACTACACGAGCGAGGAGAAGTTTGCCTTGGTGGAGGTCAGCCGTGGCGTCACATGACAAAGGATCACTCCCCGTGGAGTGATGGACTGTTCATCATGATATGTTGTGCTTTCAACAGGTGATGGCCATGATCAAAGGCCTGCAGGTGCTGATGGGCCGCATGGAGAGCGTGTTCAACCACGCCATCCGTCACACCATCTATTCAGCGCTGCAGGACTTTTCTCAAATCACCCTGCGGGATCCGCTGAGGCAGGCCATCAAAAAGAAGAAGAACGTCATTCAGAGGTTCACGTCCCATTGAAATGTTTTCTGTCTGAATATTTTGGAAGAACTTTGATTGATACCGTTCTGGTGCTGAGCTAATGTTCTAATTGCAGCGTACTCCAGGCCATCCGCAAGACAGTGTGCGACTGGGAAACGGGCCGCGAGCCTCACAACGACCCGGCTCTGCGAGGAGAGAAGGACCCTAAGGGAGGCTTTGACATCAAGGTTCCTCGTCGAGCCGTGGGGCCCTCCAGCACTCAGGTCCTTCATCAGTACTCAGAGATTTTTGCATTTGGGGTTCTCGTAAATGGGTGGAAAACGAGGATAATAGGGCAGCCAACATAGAGCGGCATTTTAAAGACTTGGAGGGGATATACATTTCTCCACTCAAGATCCCTGAATGCATCTGAAAACAGGTCTTAAAATAAATTTAAAGAAAAAAATAACTAAAAATTTTAAGAAAGATGTGAAGGAACAGATGAAAAAGTAATTTACTACTGCTTTTTTTTTTTTTTTGTTAATAAACTTTTTAGGATTTTTTTTTAGTGCGGGACTAAAAGGTTTAAAAATATTTTTGCTCTAAGTTGTTAAGTAAGTTAATTTGGTTTTAATATTAAAATTGACTAATTTAACCATCTTCTTGTGGATCTTTGACATATCTTTAATACAATGATGTAAAGTCCCGGCCGTCTTTGATCATCTTTTGATCTATTGTAAGTTGTTTTTATTTATGCCCTTTTTAGCCAAAATCATAAAACCCATGATGTTTTTGTAGGACATAGTTTCTGCAAAGTGGCAGTAGTTTATGAGAAATTCACCTTTGAGTAGTGGACTGGAAGTTGGTGTGGATCAAACCCCCCACCCCGTGACCTACCCTTCATATTTTGTCTGCTCCTAATTAACAACAATGTGAACAAAGAAAAACTTCTTCATGTATGTCCTCCATCATCAGTAAAATGGCACAAGAACATTGTTAAAACAGAATTTTCAATGGAATAGGTCTCACATTTTTCTCCAATGTAACCATGTCTTTATGAAGCTAAGAGTCAGCGCGACACGTCACTGTAGAGGTCATGTTTGCAGCACGTCACACCAAAGTTTAATTCACAGAAAAAAGGCAGTTCCATTTAATCCAGATTTAATCTCATCCTTGTCATTCTCTTTCTGAATGAGGACACTTTCACCTCAGATTGCGTGCTCTTCAGGGTTTTACTGCGTCCGTTGGGTAATTTTGCATTGCTCGTCACCTTGGCAGACAGACACTTGCTTCAGTGCTGATGCGATGTGTGTGACGTCAGGCCTTTTTTTTCCACCTGTCAGCCATTTTGATGTTGATTAGCCTTTTCCAGACAGATTGTTTCATCCATTCTGTTGCATAAACCACTCGATTTATCAGCTTAGACGTCTGCTCCAAAATCTAATCAGTTATTTAGGTAAGCAGTAGCCCGCTGAACGCTCGGAATTAATCTGCTCTAAGTTAAAAGTTTCTGTTGGTTAAGATTATGGAAAGTTCACCACCTTCCTAGGGACACTCTTATTAAAAGAGGGGGCAGAACCAGTGTGCCTGCTGACTCTAAAAACTTGTTGTGCAGCTGTATATGGTGAGAACCATGCTGGAGTCTCTCATCGCAGACAAGAGCGGCTCCAAGAAGACTCTGCGCAGCAGCCTGGAAGGCCCCACCATCCTGGACATCGAGAAGTTCCACCGCGAGTCTTTCTTTTACACTCACCTGCTGAACTTCAGCGGTACGAGCACAGCTAACGTCATCTTCTTGATGTGTGAAAGCCTCTGATCCAAATGCACCTTCTGTCTCCGTTCCTCCTGCAGAGACCTTGCAGCAGTGCTGTGACCTCTCCCAGCTTTGGTTCAGAGAGTTCTTCCTGGAACTCACCATGGGTCGCAGGATTCAGTTCCCCATTGAGATGTCCATGCCGTGGATCCTCACCGACCACATCCTGGATACCAAGGAGGCTTCCATGATGGAGTAAATGCCGTTTCTGTCATAAATATAGTTTCTCAAATTCCCCTGCAGCTGCCACATACTCACAACTCTGCAGATAATTTACACAAATAAGAATCACTGCTTGGAAATGTTTTATTTGCCAGACATGGGAGCTGCTGTTTGACATGACTGGTCAGATGACCAGAACCAGAGCTGCTGTGCAGCTTCAGTGGAATTTTCATGCTGGTTTAAAATGTTTGCTGCAGGATTATTCTGATAGCAGACAGATTTACATAAGCTATTAAGCACTTCCACTGGCACAAATGTTTGCATAGCAAATAAACGCATCTCCTTTATTGGACTGCCTATTGGAAACTTTTACACAGTTGCCAGAAAAAGTATGTGAAACCTTTGGGAATACCTCAATTTCTGTATGAAATGGAGGTGTTTTTTCTTTTTATTTCAATCTAAATCCAGACGAGGGAGAAAAACATTGCCTGCTTAAATCACATCAATTAATTTTTTTATTGAACACAATCGTATGTCCAGTTTATGCATAAAACCAAGTAATTCCAAATTTTTGAAAAATTGTATCTGTCAAAATAACTATCACTCAATGAAGTATAGAAATAAAACATTTCACCCATTGTACCTTACAGTTACAGTTGCCTTAATATTTTTTACATACAAAAGTTAATGAAAAGTTTTTCATGAAACTTGAAATAATACAATAAAATCTCAATATTTAAAGCTCAATTAAAAGTACCTCAAATGTTGAGGAAGTTTGTTACTAAAATGTAGTAGGTAGAGTTCATTTTTGAATGTCAGGTTCATGTGAGGATATTTCGGAAAGGATAACAGACATTTTCCTAATCCAGCCTCATTGGTTTTAGCAATGGAGGCTTTGATGTCTACCTGCTTGAAATGTAACCAAAGTGTCTTCAAAGTCTAAAAAGCATCATTTGGATTGAAATAATCTTGCTTGTCTTTTGTTCTGTCACACAACCAGCACTTTGGTTGTGTGACAATTATTCCTTTGTACTGTTTGCACAAATGCCCACACCTTTTTGTTTTATCGAACCTATGAAGACCAGAATACATCTTTTTTTTTTTTTTTTTTTTGCAGGTATGTGCTGTATCCTCTGGATCTGTACAATGACAGTGCTCACTACGCCCTGACCAAATTCAAGAAGCAGTTCCTGTATGATGAAATCGAGGCTGAGGTAAGATATTCTAATTTGATGGGCATACGGGATCATTTAATCTCATCTTAAATCTGCTTGCCCCCTTTTTAAGAGTGTTTGCATTGTGGCTATCCTTAACATTAATCCGCATTAATCCCCGTTTCGCGGCCATCACATTATGTCGCCACATTTCCTGTGATTACATGATGTCATAGAAATGGGTCTGACGTTGTTGCTTTATTTCTGTGGAGCGTAACGGATGACAATCTCCTCTAAAAGACCTGCACGATGTTTCAGGTCAACCTGTGCTTCGATCAGTTTGTCTACAAACTGGCTGATCAGATATTTGCCTACTACAAGATCCTGGCAGGAAGGTGGGAGCCTCATTTTTCATATCTCTTGTTTCATATCTGTTGGAAGCATATTTGCTTTACATATGCACTTCTACGTAACACCCTTGTATCTTCCTGCACACACTTAAAACCCAGTTTATGGCCAAAGAATTGACTTAATATACTAAGCTACAAGAAAATAGGTTTTAAAAGTAAAAGTTGAAGCTGCTGTTGAGTTGCACCATTCTCACCTTACTTTATTTTATATTTTTGGATGATTCTGGTGAAAATGGAGATGAAAAGTGGATACATTTGTTTTTTATTTGGTTTATTCTGATCATGCTCAAAGCTCATCCTTTGGCAAACTCTCCCCTAAATCATTCACTAAAAGATTTTAGTTCTGTCTTTTCTACCGTGATTTGGATAACAACAATTTTACACACACACACAAAGCAGGATTGTATTCAGTTGAAAAGAAATAAAATATGACATGCACTAAAAAAAAGTACTTTAATGAAGAAGTTAGTTTTTAGCTAAAGTCAAAAACCTATGTGGTTTTGTCTGACAGAGTTTTGCAGAACCCCAGTAGTTTACTAGAAATCCCCCTCCCAGTTGTCGGCAGGACCGCCCCCACTTCCCATCACCCACCTGTTAACAATCTCTTCTACTAGCTTACCGTAAGCCCCTCACAACCCCAACCTAACAATAGTGGTGCAACAAAAATGGTAACCAATATCTGAGCTATTAAGCCGTCCAGTTTTGATCCAGATTCCCAGATGAGGAAAACAAAGACGTACATGGATCTATTTGTCTACAAGTGCATGCATTAGAATGACCTGCTGTCGTAGCTTCTACGTTAAAAGTAAAAGCTTTTTCAAACTGCATTTTTCTTCATCTGCTCCTCATTCTCTGCAATTTGAATAAAGAAATACTCAGAATTCCTAACGAGGTCTTAATTATTTCACTCCAGTGAACAGATGTTTCCTTTTTTCTTCCAAGTGTTTTTTTTAACGTAGTTTGATTCACAGCTTGTTTTTTTTAACCCTCAGTCTCCTGTTGGACAAACGACTGAGGACCGACTGTAAGAACCAGGGCACCAACATTCCCTGGCCCAGCTCCAACCGCTACGAGACTCTGCTGAAGCAGCGCCACGTTCAGGTTGGTCCTTTGTCACTCGTGCAGTTACACTAGGCTTTGCCATGGCTGATGTTTGTCTCTCCCACCTCAGCTCCTGGGACGCTCCATCGACCTGAACCGCCTCATCACCCAGAGGGTTTCATCTGCGCTCTATAAATCCATGGAGCTCGCCATCAATCGCTTTGAGAGCGAGGACCTCTCCTCCATAATGGTAGGCTAGTACTAGCGCCATTCAGTTGGTGTGCAGCTCTGCAACTGTGAAGCAACTGCTGGGATTTTTCTCTGCAGGAACTGGAAGGTCTTCTGGAGGTCAACCGCATGACACACAAGCTCCTCTGCAAGTTCCTGACTCTGGACAGCTTCGACGCCATGTTCCGCGAGGCCAACCACAACGTGTCGGCCCCTTACGGCAGGATAACGCTGCATGTCTTCTGGGAGCTCAACTACGACTTCCTGCCCAACTACTGCTACAACGGTTCCACCAACAGGTGAAAAACTGACAGATCCAGACCCGATTTGGCAAAATCTGGCCCCTATCGTTGCTATTTCTGTAAAAAAAAAAATAAAAAAATAACAAGATGGCAGAGCTGGGAGGGAAGCTGCTGCTTTGCATCGTTTCAAAGCCAAAACTAGATGAAGGTCATGTAAAATCGCTCTACTTCAAACAAATGAATGCAAATGTTCTGCAGAAGCAAAGACGGATGTTCAGCTTAGCAGAGGCTATATGTTTTCTGGTTATTAGGAATTACACAATGAAAAGTTAAAGAGTTCATTCATTACTGAAAAAACTATAGTTTTCAATTAAAACAAATGGAGAAAAATCCAGCATTTCCCTTAAAAGTGAAATGAGTCTTCTCTTCTCAAGGATCAGCAGAGACTCAGTTAAATCTGTTTAGAGTTTTATTTTGTTTACAGAGAAGTCAAAGCTTAAAAAAAAAAACATAACTACAGTTTTACATAAAAGCTTGGTTTTTATGTATAAAGCTGTGCATTAAATTTGTAATCTCCAACAAATGTATTTGTGTAGTTTTATGTGACCCAGCCTCAAACAGACATCTGCTATTGTTCCTACTATCTGTTAAATACAAAGATGTAGAATTTATTTTTAGGTTAGTTAATACTTTGTTTTTGGATTTCTGATGCAGCTTAAGAAGATTTTTGTGTCCATTATTTGGCTGATTCTGCAGCGACATGTGTTTGAATAATCTCCCCTCAGGTTTGTGCGCACCGAGCTGACATTCTCGCAGGAAATCCAGCGGGAGAAGCCTTCTAATGCCCAGCCTCAGTATCTGTACGGGTCAAAGGTGAGAACATTTCCGCTGCAAATCAATCCCACAGATTTCCACTTTTATTCTCTTGGTTTGTGAGGGATTTTCGGGCGTATTTACTGGTGCCGTAACACTGCCAGCTGTACACAATCACACGTTGAAGCTGTGATGATGGCATTGTCTTTAAAACATGAAGTGGGATAGTTTGGATGGAGGAGAAGCGTGAGCACAAAGTTTACAGAGTTTTTCAAAGAACAAATGTGTTTTCATCTCTGAAAACCCGGAGAGGTGCTGCGTTCATGAACTTCTGGTTCCTCTGAATCATGATGTTTCCTGCTCGGATGAACAATGCTACAATGACCTTAATCCAGTGATTAATGCTGGCTCGCTGTCAGCCAGCTTAGCGAGCATCCTCAGCTCTCGTGTTCTGGGTAATTACCAGTCGGTGGGTGCACTTGCATAAGAGGGGGCTGAATGGCGACGGCGCGCTTGATGCTGTCCTCGCTGCTGCTCCTGGGGGGGAAGAGGTGAGCCGACGCAGACCTGTTCTGCCGGCTCACGTTAGTCACCACCGGGCAGCTGTCGGCGGCTCGCCCGGGAAAGGGGCACATGCTGTGGAGGCAGCCCCACACCAGGAGGCCCGCGATGATCAGAAGCAGCAGGCAGCAGGTCAGCCAGACGCCCGCCATGTGCTCCCAGCCACCCCGGTCGTGCGTCTCGCTGCTCTCGCTCAGAGTGCTGAACACTTTGCACTGCTCCCGCACCGGATCGGCGGCCTGACACGTCACGCACAGGAAGTACGCGGTCAGGGGGAGCAGGTTGGCCAGGTGCGTGCTGGTCTGACTGACGGGGATGCGCTCCTCGTGTTTGAAGCTTTTGCGCTTGTAGCCCATGATCAGGCTGTTCCAGTTGGGGTCGTACATGACGCTGTAGAAGGTGTCCCGGCAGATGGGGGACGGCGGCCAGCTCACCCTGACTGAGGTGGAGGAGACGTTGTAGACCGTTACCCCCATGGTGTGTAGGTCTGAAGCTCCTCCTCTGTGAACTCAGTTTCCTTTAGCTAACACCAGAAAAAGACCTGGAAAAGACGGACACAGTCAGGCCCTCCTCGATGGTTATAAGCGCAAACCTAAAGATTTAAAATCCCACTCCCATCACTTTTTGATCTGTTTTTAAAGCGTTCCCAGTTGTATTTTAATTAGGATTTTGCTGTTAATAGTTATAACTGCCGTTGCAGTTGCATTCAGATAACTTAGCTAGAAGGAACCGTCTTGAGGCGTGCTTCAGAAAAAAAGGGTTGTTGTTCTTCCTTTTTTATGCAATTTATTTTCTTTACTTTCTTAAATAGTGACAAAGTACAAAATGAAACCATAAAAAATATCTTTTAAAGCAAAAACCTGTACTAAAAATGACAGTAACATGGTCTTTGATTAATATGCTGCTGTGCTTCATAAAGTTCTAAATCCAACTAAAATCAAATGAAAAGACACTGCAGCTACCAAAATGCATTTCAACCAATGAGAGGCCAGAAAAGCTGCACGATCAAAGAATGATAGGCGCATGCATGCATGAGATATAATAAATCTAATTTCTGCCAAATGGCTCCAACAATAGATAAAAAATAAAATTGTTTTTTCAAGGACATAGTTTCTGCTAGAGTTCATTAGACGTTCATTTCTTAGTTGTAGACAGGCTTGTTGGTGAACAGAAACCCCGCCCCCCTTCCCATTACTGAATGCTTAGAGCAGGGAGCTTGTAGCCCAGCGAACATATTTTCTACATAACAAATAAATTTTTTTTAAGCACCACTTTTTAACCTGCTCCCGATCGAAAAGGATGTGAAGAAAGAAATACTCCGAAATGCTATTTTATGCTTAATTTTCATTGAAAAAAAAGTCCTCCATTATCAGGAAAATGTCACAAGAACATATTAAAAAAAGCAAAAGTACCACTTTGATCAGAGTGGTTCTTTAAACTGTAAGGAGGCATTTAAAACTTTCATCAAACCACCCGACCAGCACAGTCAAACCAGTTTCAGGCCCAGTGGTCTCGCTGAATCATTTCCTGAGAAAGTGGAATCATCCTTCTATTCAAAATAGAGATATGTTAATGAAAAAAGGTGAATTATTCCAGACTGTTGATCTCTAACTTTTCAAAACATTTCTGTATTAAACTGAAATACATTTTAAATAAAAATTAATCTGTGTAACATTAATGCTCCAAATATTTTCTAAAAAGTGCTGAAAAAAAAACCACATTTGCTAAAATAGTAAAGTCACTTGAGGCACATTCTCCATTTTTTATTTTTTAAGCTAAATGTAAATGCAAAAACCCTGAATGTTACTAAGAAGACTCGTCTTGACAGTCTTAATTTCTACTCAAGTTGTTTGATTTGATGAAAAACTCAGTGGTTTAAACTGTAACTACACATTTTATTGACCTGAATCTCTATAGTAGTATTGTAACTTAAAAACAAAATTATTTTAGATATGTTGTCCTAAAAAAGTCATTCTATCTCAGCAAAGTCATATGTTAAATAAAAGGAGTTGGATAAAGTACAAAGCAGTTAGACAGATGTTTAGTTTTACACCAGGTGCTGCATCTGTCCACTCTGCAGTACACATTTCCTGCTCCTGATATTTTTAACATTCAGAAATCTTTGGGTTTCTGCAAAAACTGTGCAAAGCTTCGCTGTTGTACTTATGAAAAGCCGCAGATAATTGTACAGCTTTTCTTTATTTTTCCAAATATAACATCCCTAGAGACCATAATTTTTTTTTTTTTTTGAGAAAAAAGTTGGTAAAAACTTTCCTGCTTTATTGTCTAAAATTATTTTCAAACTGTATTCAAAGTGTGGCGGTGAAACCACTTTGGTTTAGGTAAAATCTTATATTTATATTTTTAATAATCAAAAGTCCAAGTAAATTAATATTAAGTTCAAAGAAGCCCAGTCAGAGTAATTGGAACATGTTAGGATAAATATGGTCATGAATCCAAAACTTTTGCTTTTATAATAGTTAAGAAACAAAACAAATAAAAGTACAAACATGAGGCTCTTATAAACCCCCTCTTCTATTACAGTGAGTAGAGTACTGGAATCTCCTATCTTGTGCTGTCTGAGTGCAGATTTAATTGCAAACTCCTCTACCTATGTTATGGTTTGATTTAGGCGTGGTCATCTCCATCAAAACTGCCCAAACTGTTGTTTCCATCCCAAACTTGGACTCTGTGGGACCATTTAGACTACAATACACATAACAGGCATCCAGCCTGACCTCACAAAGAAGAGAACTATATCTATATCTGTCAAGGAATTATCAGAGCAATACAAAGGATTATCTGGGTTTGGAGATGACATAATGCAGGACGGATTCAGAGGAAGCTCGTCTGTGCTGCTGCTGAGTCCCCTGATACCAAGCAGCTGCTGACCCTTCAACCTTCAACAGTTCAGACCCTCCAGACTCGTTTCTCTAAGCCTGTTTGTAAGAAACACTGAAACCTTCACGTTTCATTGAATAAAATCAAGGAGGGGTTTCTGGATGTTGCCAGATTTGATCATGAAAGAGATTTAAAGTTCATCCATTCCTCTCCAATGACATCCTGTGTGACGTAAAGATCAAACTGAGGTAAAGGTACTTTTTTTTTTTAAGTGAGGATTCAATTTATAGATTTGAAAGTATTTAAAGTTTTATTAGATTATCTTTAACTATATAGCCCAAATTTCAAAGTGTAAACTTGCGTTTTTATTTGTACTCTCATAAAAATCTCTTCTGTTTTCTCACAAGTACTTTTGAAATGTATAAAAAATGTTTGAATTGGTAATTTGCATTTGGTCTAAATTGTTTATTGCAGCTTTCTGCATTTGTATTTGTAATTGCTTTTGCAACATGGAGTTGTCGTTTGTCTGCAGTTACAAAACTGTGTATTGGAGAGAATGTAAATAAAACTAAATATTTGGAAAAAAAACAGGACTCACCAGGAAGACAGTGGGTGTTGATGTTCAGATCATTTGCTGCTGCTGCGAGTCAGTCGCATAGTCCACCATCCCTGATGGAGCCGTGATGCTGCGTTGAGCTTTCATCCACCCGACTGAGGCAGAGATCAGCAGTGTGTCTTTATCTCAGCTGCTGCTGCTCTAGAGAGAGCGTCAGTGGATTAGAGCAGCAGCTCCAGCTGGCTGCCTGCAGGAGGGTGCTGTAGACAGTTCTGTGCATGTTAAGGAAAAGACATTCGTCCAAACTGGTTACAACTTAATAGTTTCTTTTTATATCCTCTCCTGTTCTGATATATTTTCTATCCATCTTCTGAAACTCCGTAATTCCTGTTTGAAGTCATGGAGTTGCTGGAGCCTATCCCAACTCCTGTTGGGTGAAGACGGGGCCCCCCCCTTTACAGGTTGCCAGTGTGTCACAGGGCCACATACACATTTAGGGACAATTAGGGGTGCAATTTAACCTATGACGTATGTTTTGGGACTGTGGGAGGAAACTGGAGAAAACCCACACATGTATGGAGAGAACAGGCAAAGTCCATGCAGAAAGGTCCTAGCTGGGATTTGAATCGGGTTCTTCTTGCCGTGAGTGCTAACCACTACACCACCATGGAGCTCTGTTATAATAACATTTTTATCTTGGATCTGGTGTGCTGCAAAACTCTTATTAGAAACCTGCTTACAAATGACTAAAGTTCAAATGGATTCAATTCAATTCAGTTCAATTTTATTTATATAGCTCAAAATCACAAAGAATTTTGCCTCATTGGGCTTCATGCAGGTAATTTTACAGTTGCAAAAAATAGTCATGAAACATGAAAGAAAGATCACTAAAGACTAAACGGACTAAATAAACTGGATGCATTTTGAAGCTTTAGATTTTTTTTGTTGCAACCTGCAGAGTGAAATTGAGCTTCTGAAGTTTTTTCCCCACATCTGTCTCTGCTTGCAGACACTAAACATGGCGTACAGCAGCATCTTCAGCACCTACCGAAACTTCCTGGGACCCCCGCACATTAAGGTCATGTGCAGACTGCTGGGCTACCAGGGCATCGCTGTGGTCATGGAGGAACTGCTGAAGGTGGTTAAAAGCCTGGTGAGTGCACAGGAGCCTGAAATCTTTTTTTGGACATGCCCCTTTTTGGGGCAAGTAAGAAATGTAAAAAAAAAAAAAGATTTTTTTTTTTTTTACCGTAAGGCACCTTTTGTATTGTTTTTTTTATTTCTAGTTGACAGAAACTCACTGGTTAAATAATAGTAACTGTAGGTCATAATTTGTCTGGAAATGGATTAAAATTTTGAAATCATTGTTTAAAAGTTTGTTTAAAAAAATTAAAAATATTTTCCTTTTCTTTCATTTTTGCAGCTTCAAGGCACCATCCTTCAGTATGTGAAGACCTTGATGGAAGTGATGCCAAAGATCTGCAGGCTTCCACGGCATGAGTACGGCTCCCCCGGTGCGTAAACGTTTCCCCTTATATCTGCTCTTTGTCGGTTAAATCCACTGCATAAAATATCGAATATTAGGATGGATTCCGACTAGACACATTTGATCTCCATAAAGTGAATCAGAGTTCATTTCCCACAATAATCGGTAGCATAGTTTGAGTCTGAAAACACCCAAGTGGCCCCTGGTCCTGGACCAGGAACCTCTCCTGAACTCATCTTTCAAGTTGGTCTCAGTTCCTTTCCAACTGGAATGAACTTCGGTTCACTCCAAAATTCCCCAGTCTGAATACGGTCCGCTCCGGAAGCAAAATAACCAAAATGGCCACCGTAGCCAGTCGTTAGCGGACAAAGGTGGAGCAGTGATGCAACAGCACCTAATCAAAATCTGGTCAAATCAATCCAGGCTCATTAAAACATGTGATACACATCATTTTTCTCACTGTTTTCCCTACAATGCATACGTCATAAACACTTATCAGTGTAACTTCATAGTTGTACCAAAGCAGGAGTAAATGGTTTAACCTGACATTGAACCAGACGTTCAAAATTGATCAGAAAAACATAATGTTTGAATAAATTAATTATCTTGACAAGAATTGCAAAGCTTAGGACTTCCATTATTGCTTCTCTCATTTCTTTTCCCCGCCCTCATAATTCCTGGCCAATGACTGAAGAGATCTTTAGTCACATGGTTTTTTTTTTTTTACAAGCTTCAGTTTGAAACAGAAATGTCTTGTAAAGGCAGTCTGAATACAGATCAAACTCAAGGTTCAGGACTTTTTGACCAACTGACTTTTTCTGTCTGAATACACCCTAAATGACACCAAACTAAACTTAAAATGAACCAGAATGTGTTTTGAATGTGATGCCTGTTAGAAACTAGAAAAACTGGAAAACAAAACAGAAAGTCAGCATGTAAATGACTTTGGTGAGGAGTTATAAGAGGTTTCATCAAGGTTTCTGTCTTGTGAAAAAGGTGCAAATGTTTTTGTTTTTAGCATCAACTATATACAAAAATAATCTGAAAAGCCTTGATCTCAGTCTGGAACAGTCTAGTTACTCATGCTCAGCAGCTCTGCTGTAGACGGATGTTCAACTATAACCTGAAATGATGTCATCGGAGCTCGGTTTAGTGTTTCTCAGAGTAGAATGAGCCACTCCTGAGCCTTCAGGGCTTCAGGCAGCACCTAAAAAAACTCTGAAGCTCCAGCTCCATCTTTCACAAGCATCTTCACAGCCTCTAGTAGAACTGAAGTCATTTAGCCAACATCTGAGATGAGGAGGGAATGACTTGTTTGGCATGTTTTTCTAGATTAAGAATATGATCAGGAACATCTCTTCTTGAATGTCCTGCATGAGGTGTATTGTTGTTAAAAATAGCGGAAAAAAAAGAGCTTGAACAAAGACTGCTGCTAAACTGGTTTCTTATTGTGCAACAGTGATTTCATCAGCAGAACTTTGACCTCCAGTGTCAATGTAGTCTGAAAAGAAAAAGTTCAGTGATAAGTATCTTCCAGCTTGGCTATTATTGTGTTGCTGCCATCATCTTAAAGATTGGTTGTACTAATAATATAATAATGCAGATCATAATTTGCATTTCTATAAAAATCGTGTGATTGGTTACAATTATTGTATGAATCATACTAAAACAAAAACATCATTTTTTAAATGTACCTTCTAGTTGAAGTTCGTGAAGATCAAATCGTCACTCTGCTTGTGTTTAAACATCCGTTCAACCGATCAATGACTGTGTTTTTTTCAGGTATCCTGGAGTTCTTTCACCACCAGCTGAAGGACATCGTGGAGTATGCCGAGCTGAAGACGGTGTGCTTCCAGAACCTGAGGGAGGTGGGAAACGCCATCCTGTTCTGCCTGCTGTGTGAGCAGAGCCTGGTGAGGATGCTGAAGAAGCAGGCTGCATGCCTCTGCTCGTACCTTTTCTGTGTTTCATGTGTTTGTTGTTTCAATCCTTTAAGTCTCAGGAAGAAGTCTGTGATTTGCTGCATGCTGCACCTTTCCAGAACATTCTTCCACGAGTCCACGTCAAAGGTGAATACAGGATAGCATCTAACGTGCTTTATTACAAGAGAAGTTTGTTCTAGACTTAAAAAAAAAAAAAAAGCACAGCTGACCATAATGCAGATGTCTCATCAATAGACTCTGAAAATGCTGCCCCTATTTCTTTGAGTTCATTCCAGAACTGTTGCATGAAGATAGAACATGAAGGAATGTAGTGTTTACCATTTATCTTGTTTTTTTCTTTCTTGCTGTATAGAAGGGGAACGGCTGGAGGCTAAGATGAAACGCCTGGAAACCAAATACACAGCTCTGCACATGGTTCCGCTTATAGAGCGACTTGGGACTCCACAGGTAAACTGATAAGTTAAAGCATTGACTCTATATGAGAACTGGACTGAGTGAGTGTGACATCACACTTTTCATTTTCAACGAAACAAGGTCAATTCAGTCGCCATTTTTACACAATGCTAGCATGTTAGAACTAGACTGAGTGGGTCTGAGTCAACATTTCTATGGGAACCATTCTCACCAATCAGGAGTGAGCTTGCTGGAATGCCACACCCCTATTGTACATTCATGTCATGCATGGAAACGCATGTTTGAACAACCAATTCCAATGATAAGTCAATGTAAACTGCATATATTTGCGTTTTGGGCATCCACCTTTAAGATTTTGCAAACATGAGTTCCTACGCAACATTTTTTATTCGGTTTCCGGCTCTACAAACAAAACTCATTAAAACTGATCTCACAGTAAAAGCTAAACCAGTTGAACTTGTTGAACTTTGAGCATTCAGGAACTAAGATTTGATAGCAATGTTTGCTTAGCATCCTTTTCAAAACACAAAGTGCAAACCATTTACAAATTGAATATGGTTGAGGATTAAATAATTACAGTGTGTGCCCAGCTGGAATTCTATGACACCAAGTCTTTCATATATCGGAATTAAGCTGTAAAAGAAAAAGTGTTTTACCAGATTTGCACCGCTTTGACAGTTCTCACCAAACTCACCAACTGTGCGTACACGCACTAGTATCTTGTAACTACGTCCACTGTGAACAGCGTATGCTTAAAGCGCATTCAGGTGCGTTCTTGAACGCCCGTCACATCTGTTTGTACGTAGCTTTCCACTTGGAGGCAGGCTTCAAATCTGACAAACATTTCGAATGTTCAACATGAGACCACATACTTTTATTGAGGCTTCTGATTGGTCAGTTTATAACTTGGAACAAGCTTGCACCATAAAAAAATATCTTGGAAAAATAATGGGATTAGCAAAAACAAAAAAAAAGGCATTGTAGCGAGAATGTTATTCAGACAAATCTAATGACGGAGTAACAGCTGCTTATTCCTCTAAAGAAGTCTATGGGATTTTGGCTTCTTGGAGTCATCAAGCACTTCCTGTTTGGGATGTGAGGTGGGGAGGAGTCACTCAGTCTAGTTCTCATATCAGAATCAGAAGCACTTATTGTCATGTAACAGTACAAGTACATTACAACAAAATGACATGTTTGGGGAGATAGGGGGAGGCAAAGAACATAAGGGAATCAGCGGTGGCAAAAATAGAGCATACATCTGTACTCTGCTCTAGAAGGAGCAGAGTACAGATGTAGAAAAAATGGTACAGGTGACATGAGCTGTTAGGACAGAGTATGAGGGAGGGGCAGAACCCCCAGTGCACCACTCCGGGGGCTGCAGCCATAGGGGGCACTGCCCGCTCCAGACTGTGCACCAGAGGGGGATGAGTAGGTATCCTGAAGTCAAGATAAGCCTGAATAGGCAAGATGCAGCATATCTCACCCTTCACATCAACCCATATTTCATTCACAGAAGCAGAATTGTTTTGGTAATCGAGGCCAAAGCTCTGTGCTCACGGGATAGGCAGCGCTCTGCCTATCTCAGCAAGTGAGGCACAGTGCTTTTGATCAATTTGTGAGAGTTCATCACAGTGATTCTTTGTAAATATAGTCAATGGGCTGTAGATTTTTACTACACGATGTGCTTCTCTTGTAGCAAATAGCCATCGCTCGTGAGGGCGACCTGCTCACCAAGGAGAGGCTTTGCTGCGGCTTGTCCATGTTTGAAGTCATCCTCACTCGTGTACGAGGCTTCCTGGACGACCCCATCTGGCGTGGGCCTTTGCCCACCAACGGTGTGATGCACGTAGACGAGTGCGTGGAGTTCCACCGTCTCTGGAGCGCCATGCAGTTTGTGTACTGCATCCCCGTGGGAGCCAACGAGTTCACCGTGGAGTGAGTACAGCAGCACGTGGTGCGACGTCCTGCAGCTCTTCACTCACTCAACATCTTTCTGACCTGCAGGCGGTGCTTTGGTGACGGCCTCCACTGGGCCGGCTGCATGATCATCGCCCTGCTGGGCCAGCAGAGGCGCTTTGACATCCTCGACTTCAGCTACCACCTTCTCAAGGTGCAGAAGCATGATGGCAAAGACGAGATCATCAAGAGTGTGGTGAGTTTGAGATAGAAACCTCACAACTGTCTGCATCACATGATTTGGCTTAGAATTTTCATTTTAAAAAAAACTTGATCTTCAGTAAATGTTCACTAGTTACCCTCTGAATCACCAGTTAGTGTCTGCCAATCAAACACTCAGTCTTCACCATGAAAACGTGGTGCAGACTAAAACTGTATTTAACAGGAAAACATTTTCTGTTTGTTTTTTTAAGTTTTCCTCACAGCAGCACAATGTTCTGCTCTTATATGTTTTTGTTAATGAAATTTGGAAAAGGTCTTTTGCTTCTTTTACATGCAGGTGCCCCATTTCTATTAACTGTCACTGCACCAGATTGCTCTCTTTTTGATGCTCATCCATTTTTATTACTGCAGAACTGACCGCAGTAATTGATGCTACACGGAATTCCTGAGCATTGGCAGTTTTACAACAAAAACATTTTCCCAAAAGACTTGAGGAAATTTGAGATTTTAAACATTGCAAAATCTTTTTTTTTTTTTTTGGTTGTGATTGGAAATGAACCCCCACATCCCTGATGAAATATTTTTCCCATTGACTATATATGTGAACTGGATTAAGTGACATCACCCATAGCAAATGAGTTGCTCCCGGTTTCAACAGTAATTTTAATCTGCAATTTTTTACAATGCAGTGATTGGTCTAAATCAATGTTTCAATGGCAACCGCTCCAATCAGGAGTGAACTTGTTAAAGGTAGGCATGGCATACTTTTGAGGCATCTGGTTGGCCAGTTCATAATTTGAATACCATGTACTGCAGAAATATATGAAAATAAAATAGGATTAGCAAGGGTGTGGACTTCCAACAAGCTCACTCTTGATTGGTGAGGATGGTTGCCATAGAAACAGACACTGACAATCCAGATCAATCATTGGTCTGGCTGAATTAACTTGTCTGTATTGGAGCCAGAAGTAAGTCATTTCCTATGGGTGACATCACACTCACTCAGCCCAGTTCTTTTTAACAGTCAATGGCTTGTCATAGAAGCAACTCCTAAAATAGTTTTGCCAGTTTTGACATTTTTCTAATTTCTGTATTTTCTAGCCTCTGAAGAAAATGGTTGACCGAATCCGCAAGTTCCAAGTCCTCAACAACGAGATCTTTGGGATCCTGAACAAGTACATGAAGTCTGGAGACGGAGAGAACATGCCAGTGGAACACGTCCGATGCTTCCAGCCGCCCATACACCAGTCGCTGGCCAGCAGCTGAGCACGCCAAACGTGGAAATCTCCTAGTTTTCCATTGGGACCCACTCATCCTAAGAAGATGGCCCAATTTTTTCGTCAGAATTTATATATATTTTTTTGTATTCACACGTGCCTTACCTGAAATGAATATATCCTGCCACTTTGGGATGAACTGTTCCGTTTTATACTTGCAGAACGCTACAGGTCGGGGAGGGAAAGGGGTTTTATGGGAGGGGTATTTAAGGGTTTGCAGTGGTGCAGCTTTAACTTGTTTTAAGAGTTTGGGTGGAAGTTTTCATTCCAAATGTTAGACATGCATGCAGAACATTTTAAACTGAGATGGGGAAAACTCACTTGTTAAACCTTTGCCTTGTGTTGATGTTTTCATTCAATAAATATGTTAAGAATCTGTTGGTTTGTCTGAAGAGCTTTTAATTGAAAAACTATCCCCTTCTTCTAAGGCATTAATGAAACTCAATCATTGTTTCACACTTAAAGTCTATGTCAGCAGGACTTCATACAGAATATATTAAAACTCGATTCACAGAAAGAAAGGCGTATGAAAACTTATGTACAAATAATTTTTTGAAGGAACTTTTTACAGAGGAATGAAATTAAGTTCTGCAACTGAATACGACAGTCATATTCTGAAAAAGTAAGGCGAATTAAAGCAAATACAATCCACTGGTCCATCAGGGGTTCCCTCCACTCACAGTTGATTGTCTCGTACAGGAGTTCCATGTCTAGAAGACACGGAACCGAAAAGTTCCTCCAAGATCCAACTAGGAGGCCATTGAGCCGTTCCTTCTAGAAATTGTATCAAAAGCCATCCCAATTTCTCTCTCCTCCATGTCTTCTGTGTTCTCCTCGTGCACCAGTTCGTACGTGCTGTGGGAGGTGATGCCATTAGCGACGGGAAAGGCCCGGTCATCTTTCCGGATGGACACGGCAAGAGTGGCCAAGCTAACGTTCAAGTCTTTGAAGGCGTGTAGCAGGAAGATCCCCACAATGATGGTTATGAAGCCACTGAGGGTCCCGATCACGTCGTCCACGCCCATGTGTTCCCACTCCTTGAAAAGGATGGCGGAGCAGGTGAGCACTGACGTGGTGAAGAACACGTAGTAGATGGGCGTCACCAGGGATGTGTTGAAGATGTCCAGGGCCTTGTTCAGGTAGTTGATCTGCGTGCTCACGCAGCCGATCAGGCCGAACAGCAGGACCCACGCCAGCGGGTTTTTCACCACGTTTGTCCCCGCGATGGCTTCCTTGATGGCGATCCCTAGTCCTTTGACACACGACACCGACAGCGCACCAATGACCGAGCAGATGGTGATGTACACCAGGATGTTAGTCTGGCCGTGGCGGGGCCCCACTACAAATATGAAGATGAGAGCCACAATGATGACAAGAGTGGCAAAGACGACAAACCCTGTGGACGGGACAAAGAGGAGGATCAGAGAAGATTCTGTTTTTTCCAGTAGGAAATAAAACCCTAATGTTAGAGTACCTGGATCCACCAGCTTCTTAGACATGTGCTCCAGGCTGCTAATCTCTTCCTCCTGCGGGGCGTGAATCACCATGGTGGTGGAGCCCAGGATACTGAGCATGCACCCGAGCTTCCCGTGCAGGTTCAACCGCTCTGTCAGGAAGTAGGACGACAGCACCGCACTGCAACAGTTGTTGGGACAGGACGGACATGACTCCCACAAAATGCTGACAAACAAGGTGCAGTTTGCCGCTTTGAACAGGGGACATATGTGACAATAGCAGCTCAGCAGGACAAGCAGCCACACCCCATATAAATCAGGTCACGTATGTCAACATGTCAACAAAAGTACAATTCCTTTTTTTTTTTACCCCAAAGAAAGAAAATTTCACTACCTGACGAGAACGCTGAGGGCTCCCAAAGGCGTCACCAGAGTCGCTGGGGCAAAAGCATATGCTGCAAAGTTGGCTGCTTCCCCTGCACCCACTGCAAGAGTTAGCACAAATACATTATTCAGCATGGAAAGGAATAATGTGCCTCTAAAAGATGCCTTTTGAGTGACAGGACTAATGGCTTCAGGCAAGTTAAAAATATTCAGAATGCATTTACACATATGCTCCAAAAACAATTCTGTATTACAAAATGTATACTTAAATGTAAATGCATTTATAATTGGTGCTCAAATTTTAATATTCTACTCTTTTTGGATGATGCTATAATCTATTGCTCCAAATCAACCACCATAAATTCCTTCACCACTTCATGCAGGATAAAGAGCATTTGCTGTTTTGTAGACCTGTCTGAATCTACAAATCCAGCGCCCTATAAATGTCCCAGAAATCTATACAGAAGTGTGCATCAATACTGGCTAGATTGGTGAATCCATTGTCTTGGATTAAAAAGACTTTATTTAAAATGTCCAAGTTTCATCATCAGAACACAGTGGATTCATAAATGGTCTTAGTATAATATTCATATTTGTTAAATTTTTATGCTGAGAAATTGGTGACATTATATTAGCCGTCTTTAAAGTCCAAATTGCTCTTAAAATCTAGGGCACTAGCAATTTTTTTAGTTGTTAGGGAGCAGGGAATTAACTCAAATATAGCCTTTGACTCCATTTAAATCTAACAAATAGATTCTGAATAAAACCAAATTATATTTTATGCTAAAATGACTAAAAACAATTTCAGGAAAAAAATTAAATAGTCATTTTCAGATTCCTCTCTGCTTGAAAGATCTGAGATATATTTTATTTGTCTCTTTTAGTTTGTTAGCTACTTTGTTTGCTTTTCTTTTGTGACAAAAGGAACCCATCAAAAACACATCTCAAGGGGCTAACCCTCCCATTGCTTATCATATGTTTAAATACCTACATTTGTAACTGATCTTAACTTACTTGACAGTAAACCGGCCCACCACAGCCACTCTTTCAGATATGCATGACCACCCTGGCCTGAGAAGACAAATGCGAGCATTTTATTACACCGGATTCTGTCATTTCAATGACACCAGCATGTAAACACACACATTTCTGGTTTGGGAAATGCCAAAGATCAAGTGCAATATTGTGGTTAATGATTAACTGGGTGTGGAAAGAGGATTTTCTCAGACATACGCCTTGAACCCATGAGCAAACAAGCCTGTAATGACAAGTGCTGTATCAACTGGTCTGACTTGAGTTGGACTGAAGGAAATCCTGACATGAACCCTTCAGAGGTGCTGTATGTTTGGGACACACCTGCTCTGGTGGATCCTTTCTTGGCCAGCCGCAGAAGTCCTTTCTTCTTGAGGATGAAGCTGCCTCCGATGAAGATACTTGAGCTGATGGCCAGTCCCAGGCCGATGTAAAAGTCATACTTGCCCCGGTCTTGACCCATGGCTAGGCTGGACGCGTTGGTGTGCTCCGTCACATTTACCAGCAAGCAGGGAAGGTGCTGCCCGATAGGACAGTCCAGGCCAGCCCAGACACCTGAAAGCAAAGACAGACAACCGTGAGCTGGTGGAGAGGAAGGAGAGCAGGAGCCCACCGGCGGACCTACCGCGTCCACAGGAGACGTTACAAACGGGGAAGCCGCGACCTGACAAGAGCGGGGGATCCATGAGAGGAGAGCAGCGATCTGGCGCCCGGAGTGACGGCTTACAGACAGCCCGGCTGTCCGCCAATTGTCCCGCAGATACGATGCATTGGGCAAGCCGTCATCTGCTATGTAAATCGACTTATTTTAAGACTTTGGAATTCAGGAAGTGAGCGCGCGCCGCCACTCCTTAAGCCGAACCTGGGCACCTGAGCTAGGTGTGGCTGCTTTACGAGCAAACCTCAATTAGTCACCGGCTCGGCGAGGAGGGGATTCTGTCACCAAAACAATTCCAACAGCTCCTCGTCCCCTATCTGACACACTTTGGTACAACAGTGACGTTAAATAAAAACAACTTTCTACGTTAGCCGCGCTAGCTTCTATGCTAACCGCGCGAGCTAGACGTTTCCCTGCTATCTTAGTGCTTCCCTACCTGCGGTGAAGCAGCCGGTTCCCCTCCCAGAGAAACAGACGCAGTTCGCAGGGGGAAGACGGAGGCCGAGTGCTACTCCCTGGCTCCGTTAACGACCATCACATCCTGGTTCCGACAGCCCCGACGAGTGCCGCACGGCGAGGCTCTTCTTCTGCGTGTCAGAGCAGACGCGGCCGTTGAACTGTGAGCCCTCCGCCGGCTGAAACCCAGTAGCACACAGATCATTAACAGAGTGTCACTTACCTCTCATGACTGCCTCACAAATTAATCATTAAACCACAAACTAATAAAATCAAATATACTATAAAAATAAAAATAAAAAGGATACTATAAAAGACACCTTATATGTTTTTTTTTCTCTCTATAGAAAACGTGTCAACATGTACAAATCTATGGAACTCTGTTTCCACCATTAAAATAAAGATATCCTCTAGGGATGCCATTATGATTATGTAGAAAAAATAAACAAATGCATCAGAATACAATTGTGGAAATTTTGAGAAGAGAGTGTGGCGAAAAACTCGGGAGTGTCGTCCAAAAATTATAGGAAAAAAAAAAAACAAATTTGGGAGGGAAAAAAAAAATCATAAAATTATTAGGAAAACAGGTGAACATTTTAAGACAATGATGCCATAAAATCGTGTTGAAAAAAGTTTACACGTTACCGGAATTAAGTCGTAAATATGGGAAGAAATATTAAAATAAAGTGGGAAAATTATGAGGGAAAAAAATAAAAAATTTACAAGAATAATATTTTAAATTGAAGAGAAAAGTCAATATTTACAGAAAAAAATAAGTAAATTTATGGGAGTTACAATTCTTCAAGAACAAAGTTTTAACCCTTTGCCACCAAGCACCAGTGTTATATATTCTTTGACATACTAACTCTTCAACCAGTGCCGCATTTTTTCATGCATGCATTATGTTGATCGTTTAACGGTTGAAGAGTTACAGTATGTTAAAGATTTTTTGTTCAGGTGTCACTGAATACGCTTTCTGTGTTAAAAGGTTAAAGAAGTGAAAATTGTAAAAAAAATTACGAAAGCAAAGTAAAATTAGGAGAAATTTTTTTAACATTTTAGCGGAATAGTAAAAAAAGAAATCCATTAATGTTTTAAACCTGTTTTATCACTTTAAGAGTTATGGGAGCTGCTGGACCCTAGCCTGGCTACTTGTGGGTGAAGGCAGGGTACACCCCCGGCAGGTCCCAATCTGTCACCGGGCCAGGCCACAATTACACACCCACACACGCTCGCATGTTTCTGGATTGTGGGAGAGAGCTGGAGTCCCAGGAGAAATCCCACGCACACGTGGAGAACATGCAAACTCCTCACAAAGAGGTCCGAGCCGGATCTTAAACCAGGATCCTCTTTCTGTGTGGCAGTGGTGCTAACCACCCTGCCAAAAAATTAAGGTTTTATGAGAATGTTGTTTACTTTTCAGCACATCCCGCAAGGGTCACCAAAAATCAACTTCCACTGATTCAATGGTTTGGCAAAGAGTTTTACGCCAGACACCCCTCCAGCCACAACCTTGTACTTTTTTTATCCGGGATAGGCACATTAAGACCAGATTTTGGTTAAGTTATTCACTGTTGCTGCTCTTCCTAGATGGAGTCGTCCTGTAAAGATGACTGTGAGAGCACAGCGCAGAATCCTTTGTGAGGTGAAGAAAAATCTAGTGTCAGCTAAAGACTTACAGAAATCTCTGGCACATTCTAATATTTTTGTACGCATCTCCTTTAAGAAAAGGAGTTAATGGGAGGACACCAAGGTGAAAGATCATTGCTGCGCATCTGAAGTTAGCAAAAGAGCATCTGGATGTCCCTGAGCACCAGTGGCAAAATGATCATATCACAGTGCAGGCGTGGGTCAGGGCCGTAACAATAGCAACTATTCTTATGTATATGTTTTCCGGCCAGACGACGGCCCAAATGAATGAATGACAGCATGCACCTGCGCTGCAACCTGAGTTAATTAAAAGTACATCCCTGTTAGGTAAAGATGTTGTGTTTCATGAATGAAGACAAAAATATAACAGGGGCAGGAGGCAATCAGAGTCAAATAAAGATCGAGGTCAGGCAAGCAGAAGGTCCCATCCAGAGAAACACTTGGTAATTCAAGCTGGCAGGCACAGACAATACTTCACATTGAGCAAGACTCTGTGCATTGCTTAAGCCTCAGGTGGGGGGGTTCACAAAAAGAGTCAAGTTAATGGCATCTGAGAATTGTATGCTGGGGCTGCTGGGAGATGTCTCATGCTCTCTCCAATGACAAGAAGGGGAGACAGAGTTCTGGCTCCTGACCCTGCCATTGAAGCTCCTAGTTGGCTAAACACACTTTATCCTGGTAATCAGCAGCAGATAAGGCAAGATTTCTGAAAAACCAGCAGAAGGCTGCCTGCTAGAGGTAAAATGATTAACTTGGCTTTCGAAAACCCTCTGCATTTATCCGGACTTGGGACCGGCACATGGGAGCACTGGACAGTGTCCCCTTGTGGTTGCATTACTTTTTTTTATTTTTTTTTTTACTATTTTTAATCTCAAAGACGTATTTAAAGGAATTTTTTAGTACTCATGATGGAAGACATAAATAACCTTTTATTAATTTTTAGTTATTTTGGCTAAAAATGGCATAATCATAATTGAAGGTCATGGGTAATGTCTTTAGTAATAATACTCCCCTTCCCTAAAAGAGGAGGTTCCTTACTATAACACCCCCTTCCTAAAAGAGGAGGTTCCTACTAATATAACACCCCCCCAAAAAGAGGAGGTTCCTACTAATATAACCCCCCCAAAAGAGGAGGTTCCTACTAATAACACTCCCCCCCCAAAAGAGGAGGTTCCTACTAATAACACTCCCCCCACCTAAAAGAGGAGGTTCCTACTAATAACACCTCCCCTTCCTAAAAGAGGAGGTTCCTACTAATAACACCTCCCCTTCCTAAAAGAGGAGGTTCCTACTAATATAACCCCCCCCAAAAGAGGAGGTTCCTACTAATAACACTCCCCCCCCAAAAGAGGAGGTTCCTACTAATAACACCCCCAAAAAAGAGGAGGTTCCTACTAATAACACCTCCCCTTCCTAAAAGAGGAGGTTCCTACTAATAACACCTCCCCTTCCTAAAAGAGGAGGTTCCTACTAATAACACCTCCCCTTCCTAAAAGAGGAGGTTCCTACTAATATAACCCCCCTTCCTAAAAGAGGAGGTTCCTACTAATATAACCCCCTTCCCGAAAAGAGGAGGTTCCTACTAATATAACCCCCCTTCCTAAAAGAGGAGGTTCCTACTAATATAACCCCCTTCCTAAAAGAGGAGGTTCCTACTAATATAACCCCCCTTCCTAAAAGAGGAGGTTCCTACTAATATAACCCCCTCCCTAAAAGAGGAGGTTCCTACTAATATAACCCCCCTCCCTAAAAGAGGAGGTTCCTACGACTTAGAGATGTCGTGCTTCTCTTTGAAATTTAGGAGGTGTAAGAGATCTATCAAATTTAAAAGCACAATTCAAGGGAGGTAACCTGACGCCGGCAGTACTGGAGGGTTCAGCTCGAGTCTTTACTTCTTTGTCCCTCCAGCAGTCTATCTTTGGTTCTACCTTATTATTTTTTATGTTAGACCTCAAAGTTTCCCATAAAACCTCTCCTTTGTATTTCCCATGTTTTTCTTTGAATCTGCCCATTTCCCTCTGCACCTGGTATTCAGCATACACTGAGCTATACTTTAAATTAACATTGGCTCTTTTTAGGTCACTGAGTTGAGACTTCAGAGACTTAACCTCTTTTTTGTGTTTACCGCTGATATACTCGAGATGCTTTTTATGGGATTCAATTTCTTTTTTATATTTGGCCTCCAACACTTCTAGATCAGGCCTATAGGTTTTGTTGGTTACATAATCTTCCAAAACTTTATTGAATCTATATGCAAATCGTTTATGATTGATTGGAAATTTAGTACATGACTTTAGGTCACCCAAGCAAGACTCGTGCAAACCTTTCAAGTCCTTATATTTGAGATCCCACTCCACCTTCATTGATCTCCAAATTTTTATATTTTCATTGAGTTGAGCTTTTTCATTTGTAAGCTCCTCAATTTTGGTTTCCAGGTTTGATGCCATTTCCAATCTTTCTTCGAGTTTTTTTGCATCGTCTATGTTTTTTGCTTTGCTTCAGCAATTTCTTTTTCCAAACTAGAAACCTTTAATTTTAAAATTTCGTTTTGTCCATCCTTAGCATCACTGTCAGCCTGAATCTGAATCTTGTCGTCACGCAGTTTTTCAATTGTTCTCTCCTTCTCCTCTATTTGGTTTTTCAAATCAGAAATTTCATTTTTGAGGACCTGAACCAGCATATACTTTAAATCACTATTGCGATTCTCCAACTTTTGTTTCAAGAATGCTTCTGAACGTTGTAAATCCCGAACTTCAATCATTGATTTCATCTTGTGGCGCTCCAGAACTTCTTTGAAATGATCCCAGTTCGCCTTGATTTTATTCTCCAAATCAACAGTTTTGGAATCTTTTTCACTGCAAGAAGCCGTCAACTTTGCTACTTTTTTTCCCAGGAGTTGATTTTCTTTTTTCAATTCCCTGATTTCTTTGGACAACTGTTTCTCAAGTTTCCCTATCTTGTCTTCATATTCATTTGTTATATTAGTCACGGCCTGTTCTTTCTCTTTTTCTAACTTTGTTTTTAATGTTTGCACTTTGTTTTGATGTTTTTTATTCAATTCCTCTATTTCCTTTTGATGGGACTCTCGTGTTTTTTGGATTGTCTCAGCATGTATTGCATTGAAGGTATCAAGTTCCTCTTCCAACTGTATCTTCTTCAAAACGAGTTCTTGTCGTTTTCTTTTTAAATATGGAACAGCTTTAGAGCTTTTCACGTCCTCTTCATATTTTTGTTGGAGAGCTTTGAGTTCCTCCTTCAAACGAAAATTTTCAACTTCAACTTTGCCAAGTTGTTTTTGATAACATTCCAAATTTCCGTCCAATATTTTCATGAATTTACGTTTTATACGTCTGTAGATTTCCTCCTTGCTGAGACCCTTTATGGAAATCTCAATTTCCTGAACAGTTTCCGTTCCTGTTTCCATTTTTGGGTTTGCTGTGTGGTTATTCCTTCAGTGGCGTGATCTTTATCTTTCAGTCTCTTCCTGTGTGTTTTAATGGCGGATGACACTCAACTTTGAGCTTTCCCGACACCTACTGGTCTCTCTTTTCAGCTTAAGCATTTACGTTTTTCACCGGCACGTTATGTCACGTGATATTACGCACTGTGACGTAATCACGTCACTTATAATTTATGATGACGAAATATGACACCGACATGTGCGCATGCGCGAACCACACGTCACTTCCGCTCCTCGAATTTTTCTGTGTCACGTGATCAATATTAAACGCGAGAGGGCCTTTTTTTTGGTGATTGAGTCTTCATGGGTTTTTTTTGTTGATTTTTTTTTTTTTTTTTTTTTTAGTTGAAGAACCAGCTTTTTTTTTTTTTAATAACTTTATCGCAAACATCAATTTCAATACAAAAAAGGTGCAAAATAGCCATTGCATGTGTATACAAACATTATAAAACTATTAAATAAAAATAAATAAATCAAAATAACACAAAACAAAGTAAAATTAATTAAAATGCCAGGGGTAGAATTAAATAAGAAAAGTCATACAGTGAGTGAATAAAATTAGTCAGATAATTTGCAGAGTTTACATTTTTTTTAAATATTCTGTATTGCAAACAAATTTCAATACATTTCACAGCCTTTTGGTTTTTTGAAAAAAATATTGATTCAATATATATCTTGGCCTCCACCAGAAACATGGAAAATTTAGGAATTTTGTTAGAGAATTTGCATTTATGGATGTAAAATTTAGAAAGAAAAAGGAATAAATTGATTAAAAATTGAAATGTCAAATTCCTATGTTGGTGGAAGCCAAACAGAACATGTTTCCAAAGTAAAGAAAATGACAGAGCAAACTTATAACAGAAGAAATCACAGAAAATTTGCCAGAAAGATTTTAAGAAAGGGCAATGCCAATAGAGATGAGTCACTGTTTCTTGAGAAGATTTACAAAAGGAACATAAAGTATCAATATCAGGTTTAAATCTTTTTAAATAAGTTTTTGTGGGGTTGAATCTGTGTAAAATTCTATAAAATTGAAGAACTAGTATACAAACAGTATACAACTTACAGAACAGTGGAACACAGAGCCAGGGGGTGTTACATACTTTCAAAAAGTTTGTAACGAGTACATAAATAAACTGTTTTTAATGCCTTTTTGTTTGTACAATCACTAATCATTTTAAGATAGCAGACAACATAATTATAACAATGAATGAAAACTGGATTTTGATTACTGTACTTGCATCTGTGAATGTGAAATTTTTCCAAAATAATTAATAAATTTATTACAAAGTATATTTCTTCTTTAAGCTGTTTAAAAAAAAAAGAACAAAATATTTTCCCATTTCAAAATAAAGTCCTTATGGAGATGATCAATGATATATTTGTTGAAGTCCTTCCAGAAAGACCTGGTTTGTGGGCAGGTCCAGAAGAGGTGAGCAGTTTCTGGGTGGTTTCCACAGAAGGAACAATTTACATCAATGTCCCGTTTGAACTTACACATAAACTGGTTCACAGGATAAAACTTGTGTATAATTTTAAAAGAAACTTCCCGAATCTTGTTTGTTATTAAATATCTATTTGGAATGACCCATATCTTTTTCCAGTTTATATCTTTAACAAAGCTATTCCAATAAAATATAACATAGGGAACAGAAACTAATTCTTTTTGGAAAAGATTACGGATATTTTTATTACTTAGCTTATGGTTTGAAAAACAAATCCTTCCAACATGTGATTCTGAAATATTACTGATCGTAATGGGTCCAATAGAAGGAGAAAATACATTTCTGATGAGAATAATTATACCTGTGGGAATTGCATCATAGACTATAGCATACTCTTTTGGTGTAACTGGGAATTTAAAATGATCTAGAAATTCAGTATAAGACATTAATTGCCCATGGTTATTAAACAGTTGATTCACCAAAAAGATCTGTTTATTGTACCAGTTATTGAGAAAAAGTGATTTATTTTTAAAAAGAATGTTTCTGTGTTCCATATGAGGCATTTGTGGGGTGAGAAATTGTGCTTATAAATGAGAGACCATGCTAAAAAGAACCTGTTTTATGGAAACATTGAAGATAATGTCACTGGGAGTTTTTCTATATTATAATTACACTGTAAAATAAAATTTAAGCCACCAAACTAGAGAAGATATATTGAGGAATAAAGTTCCATATTTGAAGCCGGTTTTTGAGGAAGTAACTGGCCCAATTTATTTTAAATGTGTTATTTAATGATGTAAAATCCAGGACATTTAAACCCCCATCTTCATAAGTATTCATAATAAACATTTTTCTTAATATAATGTGTAAGTTTTTTCCAAATGAAATTAAAGAGAATCTTGTTCAATGTCCTTGCACATTTTATTATCTACGTATAAAGAGAGAGCTCCATATGTTAGGCGAGACAGACCTTCAGCTTTAGACAGTAAAACTCTGCCTCTTATTGATAAATCTCTTTGCAACCACTGATTAAATTTACTTTGCGTTTTTTTAATAACTTGGGAGAAATGAGATTGAGATCTAGAAAGTTGGTCTTTACTAATTATTATACCGAGGTAAGTCACTTCCTTTTGAATTTGGATGTTACAAATATTTTGCTGAGCACATTCTTTAATGGGTAATAATTGACATTTTTTAATATTTAATTTTAGACCAGAGGCTTTGGAGAAGTCATTAATCACCTGCAGAGAAGTTGATATCTGATCAGAAAAAGTGTTGTGTCATCTGCAAGTTGGCTAATGATAAGATTTCTACTAGCAATAGAAATACCCTGTATGGAACTGTTTGAAATATGTGTACAGAGTACAAAAAGATATGGGGAAATTGGACAGCCTTGACGAATACAGCGGTTAAGAGCAAACCTTGATGTAGTGCCATTTTTTTAATTTAATAGAGCTGTTTCCTTTAGCATACAGAGCCTTTATACTGTCACAAAAAAATTGCCAAAGCCAAATTTTTCAAGTGAAAGGAAAATGAAAAATGTTTCAATGTGATCAAATCTTTGGAGACAAGTCTAAAAATAGTATGAAGAATCATCTGCTATTAAATCGGAATAATACAAGAATATCTAGCACAAGTCTGATATTATTGGAAATGTGTCTGTTTTTCATAAACCAGACTGTGTATCATCTATAACAGAGTCTAGGACATCTTTTAGTCTTTTTGCAAAGATTAAGGCAATGATTTTATAGTCATTATTTAACAAGCAAATAGGCCTCCAATTATCCATATGCAGCTTGTCTTTGTTAGGCTTGGGGATTAGCGTGATGAGGCCTTGGGTGAGGCTAGAAGGAAGAGCACCGTTCTTAATACTCTCCAAGAAAACCTCCTTAAGGAATGGAGAGATTTGATCTGAGAACATTTGATAAAACTCTGCAACCAAACCATCATTTCCAGGGGATTTTTTGTTTTTAAGTTGAGCTATGGACGCTGCAACTTCTTCTACAGAAAGTGCACTGTCACAATAAGCCCTGTCTGACATACTGATGGGATTCATGTTAGTTACTGAGTCAATAAATTGTTTTGAGCTTTCTACATCGGATTTAGTGTCATATAATTGTTTGTAAAAGTTGCAACAATACTTTGAAATCATTTTGAGATCATCAGTGATATTACCATTAATATTGAGTTTATGAATAGAATTGGTTTTAGAACGACTTTTCTCCAAATGGAAAAAATAAGCAGAGTTTTGTTCTCCCTCCTCAAGCCATTTCTTTCTTGACCTAATAAACGCGCCTTCTGCTTTATGTCGATAGATGTCGTCTAATTTGTTTTGATAAATCTGAAATTGTAGCCTGTCATCCTCGGAAAGTTCCTCTGGACGTCGCTGAAAAAATGAAGAGATTTTCATTATATTATCTTCTTCAGCAGCCTTCTCCTTAGGCGAGAGGGGCCTTGCTGCAGGTTGTCATGGCTGTTTGACGTGTTATGGCCGATGGACAGAGTGCATTCTGACCAGTAGTTGTTGGTAATGCACCTTAAAGTTGATTGCCAGCCGCCATAAACTCGGATGCAGACGAGCTAATTTGAAGACAGACAGCAGAGAAAACAAAAGTAAGTTATGGAGAATGTTATCATAATTCTCCATAAAATAACTATTTATTTTGCTGATAAGTTCTGTGAGTCTGACAATTTAAAGGACTAGATGTATCACTTATTTCATGTTTATCGCTTTCATACACCATATTTTTGATGTTCACTTCTACAACAGAGCAGGGCACTGGTATGAAGTACTTAATGTAAATCAGAAACGCGCAAATAAATAAGGCTGACGCATGTAAAGATGTGCAACCAGCACAAAAAAAAAAAAGATGTAAATTCATGTTACTTGTGCAGCATTACCCTCACGTATTTTAAGTTTGATATTACTGCACCGCTGTTTAGAGTGGATGCATTTTTTTTTTTAACTAAGTTTCCACATTATCTTAAATAAAACTTATATCATGTCAAAATGTTTAGTAATAGTTCATCATCATTTAACAAGAAAATTTGATAGCTTTATGGAAAGATTGTGAATGGAAAACCTGTTTTACAAAAACAACAGACAACATTCAAAATAGAGGAAGCCTTGAATAAAGCAAAAACGTAAAAAATAAATATGTGGCTATGGAGGACAGCTGTTTTTCATCCCGCATTTAATACATATAAACATTAGTTATTAACTGCATTTGAAAGGTTTTTTAAAAAATGATTTGTTGACTTTTTCTGTCATGAATCAACCTGCTGCTTCCATTTCTAACCACCAGAGGGAGCGCTCACCTGAGTTTTGACCCTGCACTCTCTCTCCTCTGTCTTCAATCACTCCCTCTGCCAGGACCTCCTCAGCTGATTCCCATCTACCTCATCACCACCAGTGTATATAGTCCGCCTGCTGTCACCACCTCAATGCGAAGTCTTGCATTGCCACGCAATCATCACCGAGCAGTTTAATCCTAATTCTGTCTCTGGTTTCTGACTCCTGCCTGCCTCCTCGTCTTCCTGCCTCGTCTTCCTGCCTCGTCTTCCTGCCTCGTCCCTGCATTTTGACCACAGCCTGTCTTTGACCATGCCTTGCTTTGTCCTGCCTGGCTTTTGTTTGCCATTATTAAACCGAGTTTGCACATGGATCCACATGCCTCTGCCTCTTCGTTACATTTTGTTTCGATGCATGTATCAAATCTAAAGGATGGATGGATGCTTGGAGCAAAGGCATTTGGCGCTTGGGTGAAGAAGTGATCCAAAGGCACTTGGGAAACCACATTGCAAATGCAGTGCATTTCCAGGGTATGTTGATGAAAAGTTTGACTACTTAATTGTAAGTATAATTTCTTGTAGAAAATTTGGTCTTCAAGCCTGCATGCTGTGTTGTGCACTAGAGTTCTTTTTTTTATAATTATTTCAGCTCGGCATGCCTGTTTTGTGGAGGTGGTGGTGTTAACTGTTGTTGGAAAAAAACTCAGGTAGAGAAGAAATAGAAAATATTTTCATTTTCATTTAATGTTTTCTTTTTACAGTTTTTGGTAAACCTTAAGAATCCCGACTGTTTTGATGGTAACGTGATTTAATAAATGCATTTCTATAGATAAAATGTAAAACAATTGTTCCAGATCATGGGATGACTGTTTCTATTTATCATTCAATCTGATTTTAATTATGGAAACATTTTTTGCCCACTGGACAAAGGAATTCCAGGACCTCCTTGATGGGAAGCATTCCCCAGTTTTCAGGCTAAAGCGCAAGCGTGTTCAAAACACTGAGGTCAGTTATGAAGACTATCAGAATGGATCTTGGTTCATTAGAGTTGTAACAATTCATTACGACTACAATTTGATTCATTCATTCATTTTCCATGCCGCTTTATCCCTTTCGGGGTCGCGGGGATGCCGGAGCCTATCCCGGCTGCTGATGGGCGAAGGCAGGGTTTACCCTGGACAGTTCGCCAGTCTGTCACAGGGCAACAATTTGATTAAAATCTATATTAGAGGTTGCCTATTGGATTCAGCTTCAGTACTGGATCAGTTTGAATAATCCAAATGACCTAAAATCCCACCAATGATGTATTTAGACTAAATTTCCACCAGTGTGACTCAGATAGAAATACCTGGTGCTGATGGTGAAGTGTCCAGATTCCTTGTTTTTAATTTGAATGTGTATAAACAAACAAGTCAAAAAGAATTCATATTAAATTAAGTGATATTTTAGTTTTGCAAAGTTCAGCCCACTGTTGTTTATCCCAAGAATGTATCACAAAGGAACTTTATTAGAAGACAGTATGGTCACACATTGGACTGGAATGATGAATGAATGAATGAATGAATGAATGCCTTTATTGTCATTGTGGATGCCACAATGAAATTTAGGTACAGCTCACACCGTTGTGGACAAAAAAAAAAAAATGAATGTAAAATACAAATGTAAAATACAACACACAAACAGGAAAGATAATAAAATACAAAATAAATAGAAGGAGGACATAGAAGGAGGACACCTAACTATACAGATATGTGCAAATAAAAAACAGGTATGTGCAAGCGAGCTGAATATCAAAAGTAAAGTACGGGAGACAGAACGAATGTGCAACAGTTGCATATTGATGTGCAGGTATTCGGGGTTTATTGCTTATTATTTACATTTAGTGCAGTGAAAAAAAGCTGTCCCTTAATCTGTTTGTTCTTTAATTACAAAAGCAGTGAAAAAATCATCTGGCTGCCCCCTCTGCCTGCCAGATGGCCCTTAAGATCTACCTTGGGGCTTATCCTTAAAAGGCCTGGAGGCAGCGGGATGAGATGGACCATTGTGGGCAGAGGGCAGATGATTTTTTGGGCTGCGTTTGTCACTCTCTGCAGCCTCTTCCTGTCGGCCACCGCGCAGCTCGAGTGCCAGACTGACATGGCGTAAGTCAGCAGGCTCTCTATGGTGGAGCGGTAGAAAGTCACCAGCAGCTTTTGGTGGAGTCGCTGCTTCCTGAGCACCCTCAGGAAGTGCAGCCGCTGCTGGGCCTTTTTGACTAAGGCGTGGGTGTTGGCTTTCCAGGAGAGATCTGCAGAGATGTGGACACCGAGGAATTGAAATGACTCCACCTGCTCCACCTGTTCGCCGTTTAACTCCAGCGGTGTGTGGGTGTCTCTATTACGGCGGAAGTCCAGAATGATTTCTTTTGTTTTGGAGGCGTTCAGTGCCAGGTTGTTTGAAGCACTCCACTCTCCGAGTTTCCGGACTTCTTCTATGTAGGCCGTCTCGTTGTCTCCGGTTATCAGTCCCATTAGCTCATTAGCATCACATTTGTGTTGCTTGCTGGGATTGAGCATTGGTCGTTTTTACCTTACAGTCTACAGTATGTCACAAAAGTGAGTACACCCTCAGATCTCAGCAAACATTTAGTTATATCTTTTAATAGGACAACACTACATAAATGACTCTTTGACACAATGAACAGTAGTCAGTGTAAAGTTAGTATAGCAGTGTAAATTTATTGTCCCCTCAAAATAACTAAAAATACAGCCAATAACAGCTAAACCCCTTGCAACAAAAGTGAGTACACCCCCAAGTGAAAGTGTACAAATTGAGCACATCTGGTAATTTTCCTTCCCCTTTGTCATGTGAACCATCACTGTTACACTGTCTCAGGTGTCCCTAATTAGCAGGTGAGTTAAATTTGGTATTATAGCTCTTCCACTCTCTTAACCTGGTCACTGAAAGTTCAACATGGCACCTCATGGCAAACAACTCTCAGAAGACCTGAAAAAACGAATCGTTGTTTTACATAAAGATGGCCTAGGCTATAAGACACTCTGAAACTGAGCTGCAGCACAGTGGCCAAGATCATCAGCGCTTTCAGAGAACAGGTTCTTCTCAGAATAGGCCTCGCCAAGGTCGGCCAAAGAAGCTGAGTGCACATTCTCAGCGTCACATTCAAAGACTGGCTTTGGAAAACTGACGGATGAGTGCGTCCAGCATTGCTGCAGAGATTGGAGGGATGGGAGGTCAGCCTGTCAGTGCTCAGACTGTACGCCGCACACTGCATCAAATTGCTCTGCATGGTCGTCGTCCTAGTAGGAAGCCTCTTCTAAAGATGATGCACAAGAAAGCTCGCAAACAATTTGCTGCAGACATGCAAACTAAGGACCAGGATTACTGGAACCATGTCCTGTGGTCTGATGAGACCACGATGAACCCATTTGGTTCAGATGGTGTCAAGCGTGTGTGGCGGCAAACAGGTGAGGAGTACAAAGACAAGTGCGTCTTGCCTACCGTCAAACATGGTGGTGGGAGTGTCGTGATCTGAGGCTGCATGAGTGCTGCTGGCATTGGGGAGCTACAGTTCATTGAGGGAAACATGAATTCTAAAATGTACTGTGACATACTGCAGCAGAGCATGATCCCCTCCCTCCGGAAACTGAGCCGCAGAGCAGTGCTCCAGCATGATAATGACCCCAAACACACCTCCAAGATGACCACTGGCTTGCAAAAGAGGCTGAGGATAAAGGTGATGAAAAGCATCTAATAGGGTATAACTCTTTCTTTGAGATCGCTTACTCTGGATAAAATACAATTCCCCTTTAGATATGATCACAACTTCCTGAAAAGTTCTGCTATAATTTAGTTCTATGTTTAGTTTCTCATACACAAACAAAGAGTGCTGAAAATAAAATATTTAAGTTTTTTTTTGCTTTTTTATTGAACTGAAATTTTATTTGAAATCTTTAAGATACATTGATTTTCAAAAGCAAATATATGATACATTAATAGTCTTATCAAATGGTTTAAAATAAAAATGTACTGCATATGTATATATATGAATGTATAAGAACAATGTCATGTAAGTTGACACCTGATTTGATGGCTCTAAACACTGTCTGATTTTTCTTTTCTTGTTTTTTAAACAGTTTAAGCCACGTTCAGACGTGCAAAAAAAAAAAGACGACGACCACTTCCGGTTTCCGGTTTGACATCATGACAACTTCGGCTTCGGGTCAAACCGCCATGACATGCTGCAGCGAAGTACTCTTTTTAAAAGCTTTCAGTAAAATCTGGTAAAAAAAAATCACTTGTGCTTTTTCCTGCATTCTGGCCAAGGTCCGTGAGCGTCCTTGAGTTTAGAATCTAGTGTAAAAAATCCATATTTTGAAAGTTGTAAAGTGTGCTAATCAAATTATTTGCCAATCAAATGATACTTCTTTATTAAGTCTACAACATGACTGGAATATCAGGAAACTCAATCTGGGGTCTGCCATTTCACTGAATCAAGAGACACATATTAGATAAAGAAATTGAATAATGGTAATAGGCTTGATCTATTGTCAGAGAAGTTTATTAATAGAATACGTTTAAACTTTCACTGTACGTATGGTGTTCAAAGGTAAAGTTCCTAAAGTAGAATACAAGTACCTTAATTGACAAAGGACACATTTTATTTTGAAAGGAACAATTTTTTGCTACGGTCAGAAGAAAAAAAAAAAAAAAGTTCATTTTATAAATGAGTTCCTCAATATCCACAAAGGTATAAATATATATATTATACATATTTTCTTAACAGTGAAGTGGGCTTTGTGGCTCTCGCTGGGATTTAGTTGGGATGATGGGAAGTTAAGGCAGGCTTATTCTGCTCCAACAATCCCTGTCAAAACTCAGAGGTGAATTTCTGATGAACTCTTGCCGCTCTGCAGAAACTTTTAAACAAAAACCATCATGATTAAAATACCACTTAAAATTATTTTATAATGCCGGTGGAAGTGAAAATTGTAAAAAATTTACGAAAGGAAAGTAAAATTAAGAGAATTTTTTTTTTTTAACATTTTAGCGCAATAGTAAAAAAAGAAATCCATTAATGTTTTAAACCTAATTTATCACTTTAAGAGTTATGGGAGCTGCTGGACCCTAGCCTGGCTACTTGTGGGTGAAGGCAGGGTACACCCCCGGCAGGTCCCAATCTGTCACCGGGCCAGGCCACAATTACACACCCACACACGCTCGCATGTTTCTGGATTGTGGGAGATAGCTGGAGTCCCAGGAGAAATCCCACGCACACGTGGAGAACATGCAAACTCCTCACAAAGAGGTCCGGTGGTGCTAACTACCCTGCCAAAAATTAAGGTTTTATGAGAATGTTGTTTACTTTTCAGCACATCCGCAAGGGTCACCAAAAATCAACTTCCACTGATTCATGGTTTGGCAAAGAGTTTTACGCCAGACACCCCTCCAGCCACAACCTTGTACTTTTTTTATCCGGGATAGGCACATTAAGACCAGATTTTGGTTAAGTTATTCACTGTTGGCTCTTTCCTAGATGGAGTCGTCCTGTAAAGATGACTGTGAGAGCACAGCGCAGAATCCTTTGTGAGGTAAAGAAAAATCTAGTGTCAGCTAAAGCTTACAGAATCTCTGGCACATTCTAATATTTTTGTACGCATCTCCTTTAAGAAAAGGAGTTAATGGGAGGACACCAAGGTGAAAGATCATTGCTGCGCATCTGAAGTTAGCAAAAGAGCACCTGGATGTCCCTGAGCACCAGTGGCAAAATGATCATATCACAGTGCAGGCGTGGGTCAGGGCCGTAACAATAGCAACTATTCTTATGTATATGTTTTCCGGCCAGACGACGGCCCAAATGAATGAATGACAGCATGCACCTGCGCTGCACCTGAGTTAATTAAAAGTACAACCTGTTAGGTAAAGATGTTGTGTTTCATGAATGAAGACAAAAATATAACAGGGGCAGGAGGCAATCAGAGTCAAATAAAGATCGAGGTCAGGCAAGCAGAAGGTCCCATCCAGAGAAACACTTGGTAATTCAAGCTGGCAGGCACAGACAATACTTCACATTGAGCAAGACTCTGTGCATTGCTTAAGCCTCAGGTGGGGGGGGTTCACAAAAAGAGTCAAGTTAATGGCATCTGAGAATTGTATGCTGGGCTGCTGGGAGATGTCTCATGCTCTCTCCAATGACAAGAAGGGGAGACAGAGTTCTGGGCTCCTGACCCTGCCATTGAAGCTCCTAGTTGGCTAAACACACTTTATCCTGGTAATCAGCAGCAGATAAGGCAAGATTTCTGAAAAACCAGCAGAAGGCTGCCGCTACAGGTAAAATGATTAACTTGGCTTTCGAAAACCCTCTGCATTTATCCGGACTTGGGACCGGCACATGGGAGCACTGGACAGTGTCCCCTTGTGGTTGCATTACTTTTTTTAATTTTTTTTTTTACTATTTTTAATCTCAAAGACGTATTTAAAGGAATTTTTTAGTACTCATGATGGAAGACATAAATAACCTTTTATTAATTTTTAGTTATTTTGGCTAATAATGGCATAATCATAATTGAAGGTCATGGGTAATGTCTTTACTAATAATACTCCCCTTCCCTAAAAGAGGAGGTTCCTACTAATATAACACCCCCTTCCTAAAAGAGGAGGTTCTTACTAATAACACCCCCCTTCCTAAAAGAGGAGGTTTCTACTAATAACACCCCCTCCAAAAGAGGAGGTTCCTACTAATATAACCCCCCCAAAAGAGGAGAATCCTACTAATATAATCCCCTCCCTAAAAGAGGAGGTTCCTACTAATAACATTCCCCCCCAAAAAAGAGGAGGTTCCTACTAATATAACCCCCTTTCCTAAAAGAGGAGGTTCCTACTAATAACACCTCCCCTTCCTAAAAGAGGAGGTTCCTACTAATATAACCCCCCACCAAAAGAGGAGGTTCCTACTAATATAACCCCCCCCCCAAAAAAGAGGAGGTTCCTACTAATAACACCTCTCCTTCCTAAAAGAGGAGGTTCCTACTAATAACACCTCCCTTCCTAAAAGAGGAGGTTCCTACTAATATAACCCCCCTTCCTAAAAGAGGAGGTTCCTACTAATATAACCCCCTTCCTAAAAGAGGAGGTTCCTACTAATATAACCCCCTTCCTAAAAGAGGAGGTTCCTACTAATATAACCCCCCTTCCTAAAAGAGGAGGTTCCTACTAATATAACCCCCCTTCCTAAAAGAGGAGGTTCCTACTAATATAACCCCCCTTCCTAAAAGAGGAGGTTCCTACTAATATAACCCCCTCCCTAAAAGAGGAGGTTCCTATTAATATAACCCCCTCCCTAAAAGAGGAGTTCCTACGACTTAGAGATGTCGTGCTTCTCTTTGAAATTTAGGAGGTGTAAGAGATCTATCAAATTTAAAAGCACAATTCAAGGGAGGTAACCTGACGCCGGCAGTACTGGAGGGTTCAGCTCGAGTCTTTACTTCTTTGTCCCTCCAGCAGTCTATCTTTGGTTCTACCTTATTATTTTTTATGTTAGACCTCAAAGTTTCCCATAAAACCTCTCCTTTGTATTTCCCATGTTTTTCTTTGAATCTGCCCATTTCCCTCTGCACCTGGTATTCAGCATACACTGAGCTATACTTTAAATTAACATTGGCTCTTTTTAGGTCACTGAGTTGAGACTTCAGAGACTTAACCTCTTTTTTGTGTTTACCGCTGATATACTCGAGATGCTTTTTATGGGATTCAATTTCTTTTTTATATTTGGCCTCCAACACTTCTAGATCAGGCCTATAGGTTTTGTTGGTTACATAATCTTCCAAAACTTTATTTGAATCTATATGCAAATCGTTTATGATTGATTGGAAATTTAGTACATGACTTTAGGTCACCCAAGCAAGACTCGTGCAAACCTTTCAAGTCCTTATATTTGAGATCCCACTCCACCTTCATTGATCTCCAAATTTTTATATTTTCATTGAGTTGAGCTTTTTCATTTGTAAGCTCCTCAATTTTGGTTTCCAGGTTTGATGCCATTTCCAATCTTTCTTCGAGTTTTTTTGCATCGTCTATGTTTTTCTGCTTTGCTTCAGCAATTTCTTTTTCCAAACTAGAAACCTTTAATTTTAAAATTTCGTTTTGTCCATCCTTAGCATCACTGTCAGCCTGAATCTGAATCTTGTCGTCACGCAGTTTTTCAATTGTTCTCTCCTTCTCCTCTATTTGGTTTTTCAATTCAGAAATTTCATTTTTGAGGACCTGAACCAGCATATACTTTAAATCACTATTGCGATTCTCCAACTTTTGTTTCAAGAATGCTTCTGAACGTTGTAAATCCCGAACTTCAATCATTGATTTCATCTTGTGGCGCTCCAGAACTTCTTTGAAATGATCCCAGTTCGCCTTGATTTTATTCTCCAAATCAACAGTTTTGGAATCTTTTTCACTGCAAGAAGCCGTCAACTTTGCTACTTTTTTTCCCAGGAGTTGATTTTCTTTTTTCAATTCCCTGATTTCTTTGGACAACTGTTTCTCAAGTTTCCCTATCTTGTCTTCATATTCATTTGTTATATTAGTCACGGCCTGTTCTTTCTCTTTTTCTAACTTTGTTTTTAATGTTTGCACTTTGTTTTGATGTTTTTTATTCAATTCCTCTATTTCCTTTTGATGGGACTCTCGTGTTTTTTGGATTGTCTCAGCATGTATTGCATTGAAGGTATCAAGTTCCTCTTCCAACTGTATCTTCTTCAAAACGAGTTCTTGTCGTTTTCTTTTTAAATATGGAACAGCTTTAGAGCTTTTCACGTCCTCTTCATATTTTTGTTGGAGAGCTTTGAGTTCCTCCTTCAAACGAAAATTTTCAACTTCAACTTTGCCAAGTTGTTTTTGATAACATTCCAAATTTCCTTCCAATATTTTCATGAATTTACGTTTTATACGTCTGTAGATTTCCTCCTTGCTGAGACCCTTTATGGAAATCTCAATTTCCTGAACAGTTTCCGTTCCTGTTTCCATTTTTGGGTTTGCTGTGTGGTTATACCTTCAGTGGCGTGATCTTTATCTTTCAGTCTCTTCCTGTGTGTTTTAATGGCGGATGACACTCAACTTTGAGCTTTCCCGACACCTACTGGTCTCTCTTTACAGCTGAAGCATTTAAGTTTTTCACCGGCACGTTATGTCACGTGATATTACGCACTGTGACGTAATCACGTCACTCATAATTTATGATGATGAAATATGACACCGACATTTGTTTGGAGCGGTGACGTCATTTAATGTCGATGTTCCAGGGCGACGGGTAGATAGTGACCCAATACCTTTTATTTTTCAAATGTAAAAAATAAATAAATAAATAACTAGATGTATACATCGCTAACCCCGCATCCGCGAACCATACGTCACTTCCGCTCCTCGACTTTCTCGGTCACGTGATCGACATTAAACGCTTTCAGTAGAATCTGGTAGATAAAATCACTCGTTCTTTGTCCTGCATTCCGGCCACAGTCCGTGCACATCCTTGAGTTTAGAATTTAGTGTTAAAAATTCCTATTTTGAAAGTTGTAAAGTGTGCTAATCAAATTATTTGCCAATCAAATGATACTTCTTTATTAAGTCTACAGCATGACTGGAATATCAGGAAACTCAATCTGGGATCTGCAACCTGGGGCCACATCATCTCCTATTGGAATAAATTTGGTTATAAGATTCAGTGGGATAAAGTTTAGACATTGCCCCATAAATATTTTGTTTCTAATAAGATCAAAGAAATCTCCTTCAAAATTATTCATAGATGTTAACCCGCAAAACACTTTTTTACAAAGTTTAAAAAAGACATTGATTTTCATTGCCCTTTTTGCCATGTGTTGCCTGAAATTGTGCATCATGTTTTCTGGAACTGTATATTCACGTGTTCATTCTGGAAAGACTTTACTTGCTTTATAGCAACACACCGATGTTCAAATTACAAGTTATTTTATGAACACGTTGTTTTTGGTTATTTTGTACAAGAAAAGGTTGATAGTGAAAAAATATATGTGCTTAACTTATTGATAATTATGGCTAAATATTATATACATAAATCTAAATATGCTAACAAAAAAACAGAGTTTTTCACAAAGAAATGGTTTTGTGCATTAAAAATATTGAATCCTGTACTAATGCAAAAGCTGTTAAGACAGTTGAAGCCTGGACCTGTTTGACATATTAATTTTTTATTTATTTTTGTTTTTTACTTTCTTTTCTCTTTCTTTTGTTACCCCCAGGCAAGTTCAAATTAATTATCTGTAATCCTCAGTATTGGCTATTACATGGAATGTACTGTATGGTTCTTTGTATGTGCTACTTTTTGTCAAAAAAAAAAAAAAAACCTGGGGCAACATCATCGATTGGCTACATGCTATTTATTTATCCCTCAATATTTTGTCTTTCTGGCTTTGAAGAAACATGCTAACATTAATAAATAACAATAAATATTAGGTTTGTTAAGTTTTGTCATATAGTTTTTTATTTTTAAACTGAGGGGATCTCATAAGAGTAAAAACTTTAATGACCACCGCTGACATTTCACTGAATCAAGAGACACATATTAGATAATGAAATTGAATAATGGTAATAGGCTTGATCTATTGTCAGAGAAGTTTATTAATAGAATACGTTTAAACTTTCACTGTGCGTATGGTGTTCAAAGGTAAAGTTCCTAAAGTAGAATACAAGTACCTTAATTGACAAAGGACACATTTTATTTTGAAAGGAACTTTTTTGTGCTACTTTCAGAAGCAAAAAAAAAAGAAGTTCATTTTATAAATGAGTTCCTTAATATCCACAAAGGTATAAATATATATAGATATTTTCTTAACAGTGAAGTGGGGCTTTGTGGCTCTCGCTGGGATTTAGTTGGGATGATGGGAAGTTAAGGCAGGCTTATTCCGCTCCAACAATCCCGTCACAACTCAGAGGTGAATTTCTAATGAACTCTTGCTGCTCTGCAGAAACTTTTAAACAAAAACAATCATGATTAAAAGATAAAGATAAATTATTTCATAATGCCGGTAGATCAAATGTTAAATAGAGAGGGATTAGTGATTAGAATTGAAAATAGTTGAGGTAAACTAGTTAACACGAGAAAGAAATTACAAGTAAGTTACAAACATGTACACATTGAATTATAATATGCCTCCCCTTTTATGTGTTCTGTAATCTTGTCTTTTATATTTGTTTTAATGCTTTGTAATGTATACATATATATACATTTTTGCTTTTTTTATTTATCAAAATGAATTATAGGTTATTGTTTTATACTTGTATTTTTATTGTTTATTCTTTTTATGGGCTTTAACATTTTAAGTGTTTTTTTTAAAATTGTTTTTAGGTTGACAATTTTGACATCTGTCAAAGGACAACAGATGAAAAATAGCCGTTGGGCTAATTCTGGCTCATTGCATGTAATGCTTTTAATGTGCTCTGTCCCTGAAAAATAAATTGATTATTTATTATTTAAAATTCTGTTAAGGGTATAACATTTGAAATTTAGGAAATCCAATCAATAAATTAACTAGAAAACTAAACATCTAAATAATTCAAAATTAAAAGATCCAAATAACAGAGACAACTGTTATGAAGTACCACAACAACTATAGCCAACCCAGTCTCAGTGAAATGCGTCCCTATTCCACGGCTTTGCACCCTCGGAATACCGTGCATAGTATACGCCAAACACGGTTTTTGCGTGCATATGATACGCAGTTGCAGCCCATTCAAAACAACAGGAGCGGCTTTTAGGTTTCGTTTTGATCACGTGGTCGGATGTTTAGGTTTCTCCGGATCACGTGACTGATCACGTGACTTTTGAGTTTCTGCTGGTCTGACAGCGGCTAACAATATGGCGGTAGATCCACTACTTTTGTGGTGGAAAATCCCTCAGAATAAAATATTTTGTGGACTAATCTTTATTTTGGCAACATTTCTAGCGAGAAATGTACCCGTTACTATCACGACATGCATTTATTTTGGACATACAGTTCGTAGTTTGTCTGTTTTGCTTGACTTTTCGGGCTCAAAAATCGTCTGGGGTGCACGGAACAATCACGGAACCGGGCAATCAGCAGGATTTGGGACCCGACCCGCATCGGTGCCGGGTCAAGGTTATGGTTAGGGAAGGTTCGGAGAAACCGCCCGGAACCGTTTTAAATCGGGGCCCCGAATGACTTCAGTAAAGCTAGAACGTGATCAATCTTACAACTTCCGGTCCAGGAGACGGTCAAACGTGATCCCGAAACGAATATTATCAAGCTTAAAATAATGTTTCTTTAATTTCTGCCTCATAAACGAACACAAATGTCGGTTATTTTAAGTGACAATAACGAGGGATGCTTTCAGACAAAATGAAGAAAGAAAAACACAGTTGTGTTATTTTTTTACTGTTCTTTTTTATTATTATTTTTAATATATTAATATTTTTAATATAATAATAATAATTATTATTATTATTAGTGTTAGTAGAAGTAGCAGTATTAATCTATTTTATTAATAATAAACAATATCACTGTTATTATTATTATTATTATTAAAAATAATAATAATGTTGTTGTTATTATATCAATAATAAATAAATAATAATAATTATTGATCCATAAGATCAACAGACTCCAAGTTTTTATGATTCTTGAAAACTGAAGGGTCAAGAGAGAATCTCACTATTCAGGGAACATTTTTTATTATTATTCTTTTAAAATGATATTGATACAGGTTTGTGTCTGTTGTATGCTTGGTTTATTAAAATATCAGAGGGTGGCGCTGTATTATCCATAGGATGAAGCATAAATGTAACGTAGCGCTGTCTGATTTCTTCTGGTCTAGCAGATGAAAATAAGTGATCTCAGAACACAGATTCTAAACCATCAGAATAATGTTCCTGTGATTTCTGCCTTCATAAATAGGTAACGTTTATTCACAGGGCAAGTTTTCTTAGTGGCAAGAACAAAAATATGGAGGACATCACCTGGGTTTTGGGAGGAATTTAACATATTTTAGGATGTATAAACACTTGGGCTGTGTTTTGATCACTGTTCAAGTGACAATTAGACAGTTGTTTTCAACATTATTTACTTCTTTTGTTCAAGACGTAGTCTTTTTAACGTACATCTTTAATGTGTCTCAACTACATAGTGGCAATGGAACGCTTTTATGTTGCTATGGCGGTAAACAAAGGACGCTAAGCAAAACCTGAAAGAAGGACATAATCTCAAATCAGAATAAGAGGGAGAAAGAAAGGAAAAAATACCAGTAAACAACATCTAAACAATGTTGCAAAAGAGTAAAATATATAAATATATTATTCTTAAAAGAAAGGCGCAGGATATGTTTTATAGCTTGCAGTTTCTCATAAAAATAAATGTACAAATTAAAGTCTATGAACTATTTTTAAGAATGTGTTCTAAAAATTCAAATAAGACAGGTCTTGTTACATCAGTAATTCATGTTTGAAAACCAACAAGAACAAATGGCACTGTCAAAAAACAACATTTATGTATCAAATTTTTCAAATATTATGAAAGTGTTATACCAAATTTTGCTTTTTTGGTTTCTGTTTTTAGACCAAATCTAATAGTTTTGAAATGTAAAAGAACACTATTGACAGCACTGAAAATCATAACAGATAAATTTAGATTTCTACCATTTTTAAAAACAATGAATAAAACAGTTGATAAACTGTTTGTCATTGCTGCAAGAAGTGTCCGTATTTTTGTCAATTTTTAAATATTATGAAGGTTATAATTAGATGGATAAAAAACATTCAAGATTTTCAAGTGATTTTCTTTTGCTTTGGTTCAATTAAATAAACCAAAAATAACCAACACAGGTCTCAGTAGATCTTATGATTCTCTTCAGTCAGTCCCTGTCTGCTTGCAGATCCAAAATGAATGTGGTCAGAACAGAATGGATTATGGCAGTGTAGAAGATGGTCAGCAGCTCCTGACACAAGCTTTTTCAGTCATGTCTGAAGCTATCATGGGAAGTCCAACCTCTGCTGGGCCTTTCTCCAGAGTGAGTCAACCTGGGAGGTTCACTTAAGGTCCCTCAAAAAAGTGGACCCTAAGAACGCGTATGGGTCTATAGAGGGACTGTTCTGTGTGAAGAGGATGGGGATGGGGGGGTTGTGTTCCTTCTCCCTAAGGTCCACTGTCATCTCTACAGTTTTAAGTATGATCAGCTCCGGGTGGCTTTGGCCGCACCAAAGGACAAGACGCTCCGTTTTCCGTTCTAACAAGTGGAGGAAAGCACAGTGACGTTTTGATGGAGGAGCTCTGGGATGATGGTATTCAATGCAGAGCTGAAGGCCACAAACAGGATCATGCATAGTTCCCTGCAGAGTCAAGGTGGTGTCAGATGTAGTGGAGAGCTGTGGTGACTGCATCGTCTGCGTCATTTAATCATGTGAGAGAGGACTTCTTAGGAACTGGATGATGGTGGAGCTGTTGAAGAGATGGGTGAAACTTTGAGGCAGCTGGTCAGTTCAAACCTTCAGACAGGATGGAGACACTCCATCAGGTCCTGGAACCTCCTGATCTTCTGCTTCTGAAACTGTTGATGCACATCAGATCCTCAGTCCAGGTTAGGTGTCCAGTCTGAAGGAAGTTGAGACAAGTCAATCCTTTTGATTAAGATTGATGGGGGAGGGAATGCTATGTTCCTTTAGAACCTGAGTAGAAGTCGTTGTGGCAGCTCTCTGCAGGGTGGGGGTGGGGCATCTCTTTTCATGAGGGTCTGCAGAACTTTAGAAACTGCAGTTGTTGGCAGAAAACTGCTCTGTTATCTTTGCAGTGTTGGTCATTTTAGCTGCCTTAATCTTCTTTTTCATGTTCCTGACCTATTTCTAAAGGTCACGACCCCCACTCCTGTAGGCCTCTTCCTTGTCCTTGCATTGCCTCAGCAGCTGTAAACCGTTGTTTGATGTTGTTGAATTTGCAGAAGGTTTTGGTCTGCAGGCATGTCCTCACAAAAATCTGATCTAGGTGTTCCAATCTTTGCATTTTTCCTCTTGGACTCATCCGTCCATAACAGTCTTCACTTTGGGTTCAGCTGATTTCAGCTTTCTTCTGTCGGTTGGGATGACATGAGGCAGTGATTTGAAAGTCTCAAAGCAGTGCAGGGAACAGAGTGATATGCATCGTGTAGTGGTCCAGAGTGTTCAAGGTGGGACAGGTCACCTGCTGTTTGCAATAAACTTAATTACATTTGAAAAATATATGAAAAAACAAAACAGAACTGAGCCCTAAAGAGCCTGGATAACCCTCGATGGGGCTTAAGCTCGTGGTAAAACCTGGTGATGGGTCGCTCTCTTTAGAATACGTCACCGTTGAAGCGTGGACCTCTTAAAATTCAAAATTCATCTATACATTTTAAAAAATGTGAAATAGCTTTGGTATGTACTCAAAATTTGGAAGGTTAGACTATATTTCTTCGCAGAAGTCATGATACATCCCAAAAATGTACTGCACATTTTAAGAGGAGACGGTTGAAATTTTACACTGTTAGCAGCAAAGTCGACAAAGTTATGAAGCTCCAATTGATGTCTATTCATGCAGATTGCATAAGCCTTGTCAAAGTTTCAGGGAGGACTGATCAAACAACCCTTGTGTGATCATTGTTGTTTAGGAACAATCCTCTAAACTTCTTAAAATGTACAAACTAGGAGTTGTTACTATGCAGAGTCTTAAATCCTCGTCACCAACAGATTACATTAAACACAAGCATACAAAAATGCTGAAGTTCTAAATAATTAAGTTGACGAAAAACGAGTTTGTCAATTTTTACAGCACTGTCAACTTTACCAATTTAAAATCTAAAAAATATCTGCTCATTTATCAATTTATTAGCAATACCAGAGCTCATATTCATTTATATCATTATTTTATTAATACATAATTTGTTTAAGCCTCCCATCTCTTTGACCTGTGGTCTGATAAGAAGTTAAAAGTAACTGTTCACAATAAATTAGGGATATTATTTACATACATTTGGTACAATGTACAAATCAAAACAATGACATAGTCAGCCCCAAAAAGACCTGTTTTATCTGACATTCGTCAAAAATGCTACCCCCAATCTCTAGTAAACTTGACAGTAATTCTCCAATATTCCTAAAGCTTTTTTGAATGTGCGTAGACCAGGGGATGTCAAACTCATCGCACAGGGGCCAAAATCCAAACGCGCCTTAGTTTTCGGGCAAACGGGATAACATTTATTGAACAATCTAAAATACATTATTAAACTTTTAAACTGTAACTTTTAATACATTATGAATTAAATATATGGCATCACCTGCGAAAATGTTGGTGTGAATCTGTAAGCTGAATTTGACTGCTGAAGATGAGTGTTGATTGTGATGGAATTTTTCTAAAGAAAAAAAATTGTCTGAATAGTGAGATTCTCTGTTGACCCTTCAGCCTTTCAGAATCATTAAACTTGAATTTGTTTTTGATGTTTATGAATCAACAATGTATTTATGTATCAATTGTTATTTTGTTTATGTCATTCATTTTATATAATTTTTTTACATAAAAATAATGATGATAATAATAAGCAACAATTATAATAATTTTAACGCTACTGATATACATAATAATATTATATATTATTATTATTTTTTATTAAAATATTATATATAAATAATAATAAAAAAGAACAGTAAAAATCAACTCTGTTTTTGCTTTCTTCATTTTTCTGAAAGCCTGCCCTCGTTATGTGTGCACTTAAAATAACGACATTTGTGTTCGTTTATGAGGCAGAAATTAAAGAAACATTATTTTAAGCTTGATAATATTGTTTCGGGATCAGTTTGACCGTCTCCTGGGACCGAAGTTGTAAGATTGATTACGTTCTAAATACTTTACTGAAGTCATTCGTGGCCCGATTTAAACGGTTCCGGGCGGTTTTCTCCGACCTTCCTAACCATCTAACTTGACCCGGCCGATGCGGGTCGGGTCGCAAATCTGCTGATCGACCAGGCTATTCCGTGTTGTTCCGTGCACCCCAGACGATTTTTTTGAGCCCGAAAAGTCAAGCAAAACAGACAAACTACGAACTGTATGTCCAAAATAAATGCATGTCGTGATAGTAACGGGTACATTTCTCGCTAGAAATGTGCCAAAATAAGATATTAGTCCACAAATATTTTATTCTGAGGATTTTCCACCACAAAAGTAGTGGATTCCCCCATATTGTTAGCCGCTGTCAGCCAGCAGAAACTCAAAAGTCACGTGATTCGGAGAAACCTAACATCCGACCACGTGATCAAAACGAAACCTAAAAGCCGCTCCTGTTGTTTGAATGGCTGCAACTGCGTATATATGCACGCAAAAACCGTGTTTGGCGTATACTATGCCGGTATTCCGAGGGTGCAAACCGTGGAAAGGGACGCATTTAACTGAGACTGGGTTGCTATAGCACAGTAAGTTAAATTTATTTTACAAATCCTTTACAAAAGCAGGCCATCGTGATGTCTACCATGAGAATTTGCTATGAGGTGTCTGAATAATTCAAAGCATTCTGAATAAATCTAAGTGAAGGATGGAGACTGATGGGTACTGGGAGAAAGAGACTTCCTCTTCAAGCTTTGTGGGAAACACTGTTAAAAGCCAGTTAAATTATTAACAATGTTTTACTACACAATGTAACGACAAGTTTTCTGGACCATCTTTGATGAAAACGCACTGGTTTCTGTGATTAGTTTGTGTTAAATTAAGGGAGAGTTAGCAAATAATATCAAATAGAAGGTGTTTGAAACTGAAATTCACGCAAAAATATATATTTTAATTAGTTCATCTTATTCTTGGTTGGCTCTTTCCTCCAGGAAATCAAAGCGGTCTGGGAAATACGTAGTAAAACCACACCGACGCACACCACAGTTAAACTGCAAAGCATGGCCAGACTGTCTGTTACAGTAAGTGCAGTCCACTCTTTAAAGAGAATGGCAGAAGCAAAAATCACAGTGGATGTGAAAGTCACATAGTAGATGGCATCAAAAATGTTAGAGCTGAAACACTCCAGCGCCTTATTGATGAAGTAGAACTGCGTCAGGATGCTGACAACCAGAGTCACCAGAAGGCCCAAAAGGAGAGCCAGCGCCTTGTTATTTGATGGGCCTTCTTCAAAAGCATCCGGGCCAAGCCGCAGTCCTTTGGATGCGGGATCGTGAAGTTCCCCAGGAGGGAACAAATGCTGACATACACCAAAATGTTGGATGTTCCATGAGCTGGAACAATCCACACAACCAGAATGATGAGCAGCACGGCCACTAGAAGGATGTAAGTGATGAACACTGTTGATAGAGAAAAACATGCTTGGTTACACCTCCTTTGACATAAAAAAAAAAAAACCACACACACACACAGGGCTTGATTCCTCACCTGGGTCAAACAGCCTTTCCTCAAACTCTACTCTGGAGGTCGCTTCTGCTTTGGGGGAATGAATGATGAGCACAATGGAGCCACAGCAACATAACAAACAGCCCAACTTTCCAAGGATGTTCAAATGCTCTTCCAAGATCCAGGAGGCAGCACAGCCCTGCATCAAAACACACGTGCACTTTAGATAAATAGATAACTGTATTCATCTATTATGTTAGGACCCTGGTCTCCCCCTCTTCCAGGCCTGTGTGTCTTTGTGTGCATTTTCCCCTTTTTGGTTGTAGGTCCTGGTTGAGTTGGAGTCTCCACCCCGTGGGTGGACCTGGCCAGTCCCACAGAGGGCACAAAAGCTGCTGGGATTCATGGCGTCAGTCTCTCCCACCTGGCAGATGAAGCTGCAGCCTATCCAACCCATCAGCTTTATCTTTAATTGAATAAAATATATGTTAAAATAAATCTTTGGTTAAGCTTTACCCAGTCTCCCTCTTGTTTGTCATGATTTTTATATAATATCATAATAAATAAGTAAAAATGAAAATAAAATAGAACAAATACTTAAAATCTAACTCCAATCACGGTTTGATCAAAGTAACATTGTGGTCTTCGAATTAAAATTATTGAATTTTTAGCCTAAATAAAAAAAGTAATTTTATTGAACATAGTTTTTCTGCAGAGCAGCAGTTGTTCATTAGAAATTCACCTCTGAGTTGTGGGTCTAACTGTTTGCGCGGAGTGAACCAGCCTCTACTTTCTATCACTTTTCTGTTTACACTGTCTCCTGCTAGCTTACAACCCATAACACTGCAATAAGATTGGCAAGCAAAATTGGAGCTATCCAGTCGTAAAGTTTTGAGGTAGATGCCAGCTCGGGGGAGGAAAACAAGATGTTCATGGATCGAGTCATCTTAAAGTGGATGCATCAGAATGGAGCAGAGAACAGAGCTTTTGGCCCTCCAAGTGCAGCTTCTTTATCACACATAAATGACCTTTTTTGATTTTCTCCTGATTCACACGAGTTGAACAAAGAAATACTCAAAAATGCTATTTTGAGCTTAACTGTCTTGATATATGTCCTCCATCATGAGAAAAATTCCTAAAGAACATGTTAGAACCACCAAAAAAAGAATTTTCATTAGAGCGGATGATTAAAAGGTTTCCTAAGAGATATAAAAGCCCATTACAAAATCTTAGAGCAAGCTGGGATGGAAGTCCTACAATGCAGCGAGACAACCCAGCCATTCATGAGCTTCATTCTAACTTCCTCTAGAGACCCCACACAGAGTGAATAAACTCGTCCTGTACCAACACACACTTCCTAGTCCATTTGTCCAGCCGATTACTGTCCCTTAATTATGCCCTCACACACCACATCATAAAAAAACACCAAGTGACAAAAATGTGTTGCATTTCGTTGCAGATGTTAAATGACTGCTACTTTCTCAGAAGAAAACTCCGCTCACTCCTGACCTTTCTTGTAAGAGACCTAAAGCCGGCTTTAAGGCGCACTCACACTAAAGCCGGCTTTAAGGTGCACTCACACTGACCGTCAAACTTCAGATATTTAAATTTGTGCTGTACCGGCCGATTCGCACCTTGTCACTCAAATCGAGCTGCTGCCAGACCTTCAGGCCGCGCCAGTCGCTCAAATTGCATCGCGGGACTTCAGATGGCTTCATGCCCTGTCTGTACCATTGACTTAACATTGAAAAAAAAAAATCGCTCTTGGTGTGAATGGACTTTTACAGGTGGCTGTGGGTTGTCTGAAGGCCAAAACTTAATGGGGAGTGTTGGTGGTGGCCCTAATTAAATTTTAGATTGGTAAGCATGTACTGTCAAAATGTTCATGTACATTTTTTGGGGGGTATGCTGTGGGTGACAGGTCATAATGAACATGTGTTTTATACCTAAGAGTAACAAAACCTGTTAAAAACTGTTAATAGTGAGGAAATTAAGACAGTGTGTAGACATCCTACTGGTACTTACATTTCTCCTGCACATCCTGTGTGTGCATCATTGCGTACAGTCAGTAAGTGCACCTAACTAACAACTGGAGTGCTCCGTAAAGGGCACGTACAATGACATCACCTGTACATCACACATTCTTACAAATACTTCATAATACACTAACCACACCCACAAAAATAGTAAGTTTCCTTTTCATGACATCCCTTAAGGGAACTGCAACACACCTGAGCTCCCTTGAAGATGCAGCCGCTCATCTCCAAGACCCTCCATGGGCCTGAACCACTCATGAAACCTGCACCACCTGTTCATGGGTTGCTCTGTACGGATGGATGTGACTAAGGACTTTTTTTTGCAGTTTGTGGTCAAGATGATCTCCAAGATACTTGAAGCACGGGACAATCTGAATGCTGTTTTCATCAATGTTAACAGGCATATGGGAACATTTTCTATTGATTATCAGTTTTCAATTAAATAAGTCCCCTGCCTTTACAGCAGTCAGTCAAAATCTGTAGTGTTTAATCTCCTCACATTTCTCTGTCTTTTGCAGAATTTCACTAATGCTGACATGAGGAAAAAAAATACTTATAGACTTTAAATCAGAGTCCTGGTCAGCAAAAATATTTGACAAAGGCCCTGAAACATTGTGCATAAACTTACCCAAACAACACTCCAAGGGCTCCTAGAGGCGTAACTATGACCACAGGGGCCACATTGTATGCCAGGAAGTTCCCAATCTGCCCAATTATCACTAGTATGAAATGACAAAGGAAAATAATGCAAAGTTCTGTGTTATTTTCTAAATCAGAACCTAAAGTTGATATAGATAGCGTTATACTCACTGCACAGAGTGCCACTCCACCACACGAGGTCAGTGAGATAAGACACTCCTGAAAGACATTTTATTTTACTTCAATTTTTTATTTTCGCTTTTTGACTCCTCTCACGTGCGTCCTCGTCCCACCTTTGTCACGAGAGCGCAGAATCCCCTTTCTCTGAAGCACGAATGTGCAGCCATTGACGAAACTCGACAAAACAGCGATTAATATTCCCGTAATTTCAGATGAAGGAACGGGCAATTCAGGGCCGTCCGCCATTGAAGCATTTTGAACTTTGACATCAAGTCTTTCACGCACACACAGCCCTTTTGTCTCGTTGTCATGTTTTACATCCTACTCTCCCTACGCCCCGGTTCTTCCCATTGGTCCTTCTGCTAGTGACGTAAGTGGAGGCAACCATCTAAGATGACTTCAAAGTTGTGACCTAACTTTTTTTCCCCCCTTCATTGTGGCCCACTCTTTTTATTATTTCTTTTTTTTTTAACAATACATTTTTAAAATATATTAATTTATCTCTGCTTATTAAAGAGAGCGCAAGGAAACTCAAACTCCTTGTTTTGTGCAATTATAGCGCCACCTTGTGAGCAATAATTTTAAAACCCACTGCGGACCCACCCCCTACGTCCCTCCTAAAAGTAGCGTTTACTTTAAATTACTACTCAACCCACACAGGCGGAGCTACACGAAACTGCCCCAAAGAAAGAGAGATTCCGCCCCTACGGGACGTAATGGTATATTCAGTAAATGTCTTTTCTCACCAGGCCTACGTAATTTGTTTCCACATAACTCAGCCTCCTTTTAAATAGATGCTAGTCCACGACCTGTCATTCAAATTCAGTTTGAACGTCTTCGTAATGCGGCGGAGCAACTGAGGAGACGAAAATAGAGTGAGAGGAAAACACAGGTAACCTGAAATTAATTTCCAAAAGCGAGCTGGCATGGTAATGTGTCCGAGACGGTGAAGCCGGTGCGGTGACAAGTATTCGCAGCTTGTTCACTGCTGTCTGTGCTCACAGCTAGCTTAGCGTTGGCTAGCTATCGTTGCATTTATTAGCTGTTATGTTAGGGCACTCCAAATTGCCTTTCATCTGCTACACGAATCTCAATATGTCTGAACGACTAAAACTTTATTATACTTGTGAATCAATGAGGTGTCCTTGTGTATTTATTTCCTTATGGTAGCTGCGAGCATACATGCTAACGTCCTGCAAAACATTTACACTTAAGTCAAGGCCATGGAAATGTAGCGTTAGAAAAAAATATAATGTTCAAAAAAGACATTTTAATTATAGTAAAAATAAGATAACGTCTTTAAGAAAACATTTCTAAAGTGATGCAGTTCGCAAGATCAGCCAACTGATGCTAAAGCTAACTTCCAAACAGTAATGCTAGTGTGTTTATCTGTCTTAAAACTCTGCTGTACTCGTGTTTCGAAGCGAAAGACGAATAGATTTATTTGCTTTAAAACCATTTAAACGGATCGGGAGTCACGAACATTAATTAAATGCTCGTAAAACTCGTTCTTTGTCAGGATATAGGTCAACATTTCATAACACGGGGTGGTATGAAGCCTAGAGAAGCTGAGCATGCTAACTAACTTGCACTCTTAATAATTTGCCTCTACCTCAAATCCCTGCAGCCCATTAACATTTTAACGGTATGATATATTTGCTCTGTTGTTGTGATTTTTGTGTAACTCTACCTTGAACTTGTAATGATGCAGCATCTCATGGCTGTGTGCTGCAGGCTGGCTGCTTTTGCAGCCAAGAGGAGAGGGGGGAAGATGCCTTCTCCATCTTTTACTCTTAACCCTCAGATGCGATACCATGACAAATGGTTGAAGATAGACCTGCAGGTATGTCTTAAAAGAAATGCTTACTTTGAGTTTTTACTGTTTTTTTTTTTTTTTCTCCATTTTCTTTAGGATACACCATTTTTGAAAATTACATCTGACTGCTGCAAATCTATATAGTTCTTACCCACTCTGATTAAAATTGTGTCTTTGGTGTTTGTGACATGTTCTTGTTGCATTTTCTTATGATGGGGGACTTGTATTGAGAAAATTAAGCCTAAAATTACATCCTTGATTATTTCTTATCCGTTTTAAATGAGGAACAGACATAAAATATTCTATTTGAAAAGGCTTTCAATTGTGATGTAGATTGGTAGAAACTACAATTAGCGGGCCACAAGCTCCCTGCTCCGCTCCATTCCCATGCATCCACTTGCAGACAAATAGATTTATGTACGGATTTGTTTTCCTCGTCTGAGTTGACATTGGGCTCAAAACTAGACATCTAGGCTCCAAAATTGCTTGATATTTTTGTTGCAGATGGGTGATGGGGAAGTAGGGGGGTGGTTGCTCCGCACCAACGACCCCACCCACAAATCAGAGTCAAATTTTTAATGGATATGACTTAAAAATCACAGCTGCATCTGTAAAAAGGAGAAGGTGAATTTATTTTACATTTGATAGGCCTTATAGTATACAGCAGGCTTCACCTTATGGGTTCTGATTTTAGTATGTTTTTTTATTATAACTTGAACACTGTATATTTAACCAATTTAGATGTTATGTTTAACCTTGTGCTCTCTTATGGGGTCCAGATGACCCCGTCCTTATATTGACTGGTGATACCTCCCATGACAAAGGTGGACAGGTTGGACAGGATTTTGTCTGCCACAGACACCAGTGAGGATAAAAAAAAATCCTTGGAAAAAAGGTTAAACACACTGTCTTTTGGGGTCCAGATGACCCCACTTTTAATGTAAACATGCAAAGAGTAGCACAAGGGTTACAGTTGAACAATAACTAAATTGTCTGTTTGTTAAAATAAAACATAAATAGCATGGGTGCCAATGAAAGTCCAAACTCAATTTTTTCCTCAACATGTTGCTTTCGACTGCTTACTAATCTTACCTGAAATAATGAGTCTGTGTAACAAGTGAGTCCCTCTGCACTTTCAGGTAGTAATGTGGTATTTCTATGTAGAAGAGAGCACCACCTTAGAGAATGTGTATGGGTGGCCTTTTCTGTCACTTAAACCGTTTCAGACATTCTAGATCTCTGTTCCTGGAAAGCACGTGTTGGCTTTCACACACTGGTCATGAGGTGACAGACTGGTTTTCCTTTTCCATTTTCTCTGGAAATATCAACAAGGAAAAGTGGCAATGGGCTCTAAAGAGATTCAGAATTTTTCTCCTGTTTCTTAAATAATAAAATAACTATTTTTTAATGTTATACAATACCTGAAAATTTTCTGAAGATCCCATAACTTATTTAAAGACTGTATTAATCATTTATAAATTAGATTGTTTTGTTAGAGATTGAAGTCATTATTTTTTTTAATTTTACATTTATCTTCTTTCTTAGCGAGCCTTTTCTTCAGAGGGGCTCAGTGAGATGTGGAATGAAATGGTCAAAGATGAGGAGATAACCTTTAATGGAGAGGAGTCGATGAACCCAGGTATGACTGTCAATCTGAGACTGCCATAAAGGTTCATATGTTACTTAAGTCTGGTGTGGATAATGTGATTTTTATCTTCATCTGTCTTAAGTTTCTTGGTAGAGTTTCAGGTTTTTCCTTGTTGCGGTTTGGCTGACATACATATTGTATTTTTAGAAGATTTCACAGACTGTTTTGGAACACAGAAGAAAGAGGAGCCTAACGATAAAGAGAGGAAGGAAGATGAAGACCCGCCATCGTCTGTCCATCAGTCCATCATTGAGTCGTGGGACTGGGGCCGGCAGCCAGGTAACGCTGTTGATTCTTCTACTTGGATTTGGATGCTACTCTTGATTTCTCACTGTGTCTCTCTTGATTTTCTTTTCCAAGTGGGGTAATTAATACCACACTAGCACCAGACAGTTTCACAACAACTAAATGTTGCTGAGACACAGAATACCCCCATTTCAACATGCAGCAGACCTCTATGTTGGTCTGTTCTGAGCCTGTCTGGCTGTGCTGATGAGAGCATGTTTTGCTGGCGTGTGACTTGTGGACTCTGAAATGACAACTTGCACTCCACAGGTCTCAGTGGTTATTTATACCCAGAGGATCCTGGAGGACATTACAATGTAGTAAAGAGAGTAGGGCAGGGGGGCTGGGGGGCGGGGTCTCATCTCTCGTTCAGGCTGTGTTTACTAGAGGAACTGGGTGGGACGGTATTATGTTGGCTGAAGATAAGCACAAGTGTCGATGTGTGAGGTTTGATCTACACGTTTGTGAGCTTCAAAACGAGTCACATGGTTGTTTCTGTTGCTGACTGAGTTTTACACTCATTCTTCGCTTGTCATGTAGAGGGTGGAACTAGATCGCACCATGAAGGAGTGCTTTTTCATGGATGCATTGAGTTCAAACTGCACATTTCCTGTTTTTCCACTGTGTGGTCAGATGTCTGAAATGTGCTGAGGCCAGCACTAACAACTCAAAGGATTTCCATTTTGTTGTAATTAAAAGGAAGATTCGTTTATTTTTTATTATGAGACTAAGTGCCATTAGTTGTCACACACACCTGTGTGTGTGAAACTTGTTCCTTTGTACATTTTGCTAGGAGCAGTAATGAGCTGCAGTCTGTTTGGTGTTTTAATCATTAAAGACCCACTCCAATGAAATTTGTGTTTTTAGCATGTTCTCGTAACATTTTTCTCATGATATAGGACATGCATAAATAATTAAAAATTAAAGCTTCGTTTCTGAGTGTTTCTTTATTCAAAGAGGAATCAGAAGGAGATGAAAACCCAGGGTTTAAAAAAAAAAAAAAAAAAAACATGTTAGTGACACAGCCACTGCAATAAGCAGGCCAAAGTCTGTCTTCGCCACTCTACTTTTGATGCATCCACTTGAAGAAAAATACACCCATGGGAGTCTTAATTTTCTTTAACTGAGTTCAAAGAAAGAATGTGGTTCAAAACTGTACGGCTGCATAGCTCTCATAGTACTCATGATTTTTTTTTTTTTTTTTTTTGGCGACACAAATGACAGCTTGGGTTGTGAGGAGCTGTAAGCTAGTGGGAGGGAATGGAAACAAATGAATGCTGGGATATATAATCGAAGGGTTACCTCTGTACAAACAATCCAGATATGAATTTCTGCTGCTCTGCAGAAAAAATGACAGGCTTTTTTATTTAGGCTTAAATCTGTATAGTCATAACTAGAAGACCCCTGGAAACAATTGTATAATAGAAAAGAAAATAGTTTGAGTGGGACTTTAAACAAATGTAATTCTGAGTCTCAGGCAGGGATTTGACCTCAATTAAAGTCCTGACTGAAGATTTGAACCCTCAGTCTGCTGGTTTCGGAGCAGACAATCCACAACTGTTTCACTGAGTAGCTAGAGTCCAGACCTTGATTAGTCTGTTTCTCTTTTCCCATGTCTTTCTTAGCCATGAGAGCCTCAGGGTTTGACTGAGACTCATCTCTGGGACGAGAACTAAGCACACTGGACTGTAGACTTGCTCATACAACCTCAAGCCAGTCTGGCTTACATAAAGCTTAAGTGGATTTTGGTGTTCTATTTTGGCCCGTTCCATCCTCCCCTGTGGTGGTACTGTGAACTTTCTTTCTGACCAAGGCAGCAAAGCTTTGAGCGTAATAAAGAACATGACAGAAGAGCATTTGGCGCTTTTGTTTTTCAGTGGAAAACAGTCTCGTCTGCATTTACTATGTAACGGTTTTACTCCATTCTGATGTGAAATACCACACTAGGTTGTGATTGTAAAGATAAATGTTTCACTGTAGAAAAATGTGCCCTCTCTAATATCTTTGGTTTAGTAGACATTAGTTTGGTCTAAATCAGGAATCTGCATCCTTCAACACTTAAAGAATGATTTGGATTGATTTCTCTCTGACCACAACCCAAAAGGAGCTACAAAGTCTGACTTCCTCCTTTAGAAAATGAAGAAACAGATTTGTATTAATGTTGTTATTATGATGATTATAAAATAAAAGACACCTTGTTTTACATAGGATTATCTACAGTAAATGTAGTAGGCTAGTGTAATCTCAGCACTGATAAAAGAAAAAAAGTTTATTTTACTGTTTGTGGTGCATCTCTGCCAGAAAAGCATACATCTGACTAAAACTTACATTTTATTTTACAGTTTCTTTTTAAAACAAAACAAAATTATTTGTCTTTAATCAGAAAGCCACAATAGAGGGGTAAAAGAGCCACAAGTTGCTCCAGAGCCTCCTGTTGCAGACCCTGCTCTAAATCATGTAAGTCAATATAAAACATCACAAATCTGATCTTCTTGTATGTTATTGTATTGTAGATGAGACAGAGCTGAAAGACTGTCTGATGGTCCTTGTGGAAGACCAGCAGAAGCTCTCAGCTCAGCTGGCCAAAAGCACTCTCTCGGCCCAGCGGCTGCGCCAGCGCCTGGTCATCCTGGAGCGCTATCTCATCTCTCTCAGTCACAGCATGAGGGAGGAGACCTACAAGTTCTGCTGGAAGATGCCCTCAAGTCCTCCTCGGCCCGCTGCCGATAATAAGAGGTAAAGACAATGATGCTGTTTTCTTTGCTTCTTCCTGTACCAGTGTCCACTTCCTCTCATTTCCTGGCTGCTTTGTTTAGATGAACTGAAACTATTTATTTTTATTATTGCTCACTCTTTGCTCCTGCTTTTAAGGGCGTATTCAGCCTGCATAATTTTGTTGGGCTGAACAGAGTTCACTTAATTTGGTCCGGATCGAGTCGTGACCCTTGCATTTGGTCTGTATTTAGCCTGCTGTCCACTGGACATTTCTGTTTTGAATCAGAACTTGTAAAGAAATCTGACCATATTTCAATGAGGTAGCCGTTTTGTCCAGTTGTTCCACTCAAAGTGGAAACAAACAAAATGTGTCCACTCCTGAGACTGGATACATTTGCTTCACTCAAAGTGAACCAGTATTTGTTTCCCCTGACAATCCAGAACAAATTTTGACTTTGAATACACCCAAGCAGACCCTGGTCCAGAATCAGAACCCGCTCTCTGACCCATCGTTTGAGGTGGTCTCTGTTTCCAATCAGACTGAGCTCCAGTTCGCTATAAGATTCCTTTTTTTTTTTTTTTTTTTTGGTATTTTGTTGTCTATTTTTCAATGTTTAGTGAGCGCTTTGAGCTGTGATGGATGAAAAGCGTTTTCTATAAATGAAGCTTGATTTGATTTGACTCAGTACGACTCTGTGCTTGAAGCAAAACAACTGGACCAAAACGGATACCTCAGTCAGGCAAACGGAGAGCTGCGGAAAAACGAGAAGCAGCGATGAGAAGCATCAACTCATTGAAATGGTCGAATGAAAGCAGGCACATTAAAAGAACTTTTAACATGATACACATTGCTTCTCATTGCTTTTCTGACTATCTATAAATACTTATCAGTGTATTCATTGAATAACGAAGTATAAAGTTTGAATAAGTGAACTATCGCAACAAGGATTACAAAGCGTGGACTTCCATTGTTCCCTTTCTCGTTGCTCTTCCCGCCCTCATAATTCTTGGCGAATGACTGAAGAGATCTTTAATCATATGGTTTTGTTTACCAGCTTTGGTCATTCATTTGAAGAAAAGGCCAAGTGTAGGGTTTGGGACTCGGTCCGGACCAACGGACTTTTCAAATCTGAATAGATCCTAAGAAATGTAAACCGAGATGAACCGTTTTCTTTGCAAAAAATGTAATGTTAATAAAGACATGCTGCTTTTTTAAGAGGGCAAAAATTGAGAAAACTGCACTTTACAGAAAGATTTTTTAGGAAATAAGAATCTGTAAATTTAATACACACCGGTGTTTTTTGTATTTTGAATTTAGTGTGTACTTGTATTTGATCTTGAGTTAATAATTTTTATTTTTACTCTTTGTGGTTGCCGTATTTGACCATTTGTTGCTTGAACCAAATAATTTTAGAGCAGGGATGTGTTGCAGTATGTGTAGGAGCCAGTTTGATTAATTTAGATAAACTTTGACTATTTTAATTTTCTTAACATTGTCTTGCTTTTATTGAAGAACTATTTCAAGCTTTAGTGAATTTATTGTCTTTGTTCATTGATGGTGGAGTTGTCATTTGTTTGCTTAGATACACAAATTATCTGCTGTGTATTTGTGTGCTCTCAACTCAGGAGATTGACACATTAAACCAACTGTCTTTAAGAGGTTGTTGAGCTTGGCTTGTCAGATGTTTGTTGCTTAAGTCTTGCTGTGCTTATCTGTAGTAGTAATCTTTTAGCATGCTTGACCACAAACAAACAAAAAAGTTATATTATAGTTTTATATTTACAAAGCAAATGTGGCTCTGACTGTACATGAGGGATTTTTTTTCGTGTTTTTTGTTCACTATGTGTTGTACAAAATGTGTTTTGATGCTTCCAAATCTTTAGGTTGCTCCTTTCTTGTTTTCATTATGAGAAAACAGCAGATTGTCTTGTCTCTGAGCTGTATAATTTAAAGATAAATGCAATGAATGATCTATGTTAATCAAATGTTGTAAATATTTTCTCAAGCGTTTTAAAATGTGTTTCTTCCTCAGCCCTCGTCCAGCCAGTAAAAGTGTGGAAGGTCTGGCTAGAGTCGGTTCCAGGGCTGCGCTCTCGTTTGCCTTTGCTTTTCTCCGCCGGGCATGGAGGTCAGGTAAGAACTTCTCGAGTCCTTGCTGCGAAAGTTTGTCTTCTGGTAAAGATGACTGTAGCTGTTGACAAATGGCCCATGTGACTAGCTTTTCAAAGTAAACGATCCCCACATGTTTCGCAATGCTGTTTCCAACCTGTACTTGTTGTTGTTTACTGAAGGTCTGTGAGAAACTGTATGATTAGCCTGGTGGGGCACGAGTTCTACTACAAGATAAGATGGTATCTACATGCGAAATAGTTTTAGTGAGGAAGAGGGCTAAATAACCCTTGAACAATCTGGGGAATCTGTGATTTTTTTTTTTTTTTTTTTTAAAGAAAAAATGGACATTTTATTTTTACACCAAGGTATTTTTCCTGCGTTATGGTCACGTGTCTTCGCTAAATTCAGTGTTTTCACACATTTAGTGCTGCCATAACATGTTATTTGCTGTGATGTACTTGGTAGTTTTTACTTCATAGTAAAGTAAACCTACCGTACTTCAGTCCAAATGGCATTTTCCCATATCAATTCATTTCATTTTGAAACTATTTTTTAATTATTCAGGTCATCAATTCGATAAACAACTTGTTTCAGACAGATCCATCTGGTTGGATAGATCATTTCATCAGTTAATTGGTGTTTACAGCAGCTTAACATCCACATGGCCGCCCAACGACTTGTTCTCTGTACTACAGCTTGACTATTTACTTTATAAATGTATCTATCTTACAAGTTTCTGTAAGAGCTTAGTACAGCTTCTGTTATTCTCGACATGAATAACAGTCACATGTGGATGAAGCATAAAGAGCTTAAGTCATTAAGGAAAAATTTATTTTTTTTGTTAAATATATTTTTGCTTTTTATGATTCTGTATTCAGGATCTCACTTGTAGAATATTTTAAGTTTTCTGTTTTGTTGCTTCCTCCATTCATGACATTATGGTAGAAACAAGTTTGTTTATGATGAAACATATTAGTTCAGTTAATGCAGAAATGTCTCTGTTATAAAAGTGTTTTTACTTTTAAAAATGACTTTGTTTTGTTGAAGAAAAATATTGAAAATTTGTTTTAAATTCCCATTTTTTTCTTTTTAACAGCACAGTGCACCATGATTAACATAGATGTAAAAATCTAAAAGTAAAAGGGTTTCTGTATTGGGGGAGAAAATACTGTGATTGGGACATTGTGATGGGGTTTTCATTCAGTCCTCCAGCTGAGCTCCTTGTCTTCTGAGTCTGGGTTGAAACAAAGTGCTGGCCTCCTTCCTGTAACATGAGCAGCACACACAAGCACTCCCCCACACGGACAGTTAAGCCTCTTGCTTTTATTTTAGCTCTATTCTTGGACTACAAATCTGCAACAGCAGATCGCCTTACAATCCAGATGTTAAATAGATGCACAATCAGATCGTGCTACCCAGGAAAACCTCTGAGGGGGGATTTTATTTCTCCCAAGAATTGTTCAGAAACTCATTTACTACTTGATTTTTAGTTGTTCTCTTTCACAAAATAACAGTTATAAATAGCATTTTAGCATTCAGAGAAATTAATATCAACAACTAGAAGGTTATATTTCTGAACCAAGTAACTTGACTGTAAATAAAATGTGGAACTTTTGTTCTTTCGTGCAGGAGATGATGCAGATCTTTGCACAGAGCTTTTGCAGGAGTCTCTTGACGCCCTGAGGGCTCTTCCTGAGGCCACTCTGTTTGATGAGACAACTGTGTCCCCCGTCTGGTTGGAAGTTGTTGAGAGAGCCACAAAGTTCCTCAGGTTTGAGAATTGTATAAATTGCTTTAAAGCTTCTTCATGTCTGTGTTGGAGCTCCCTGGTTTTTCTTATTTTGTGAGAATTATGGTATCTGATTTTCTTCTCTTTGCTTTAAAACATACTTGATTTTTGTTCACAATGAGGTAAATCTTTTAATGGTAAAATTAAAGGAACAAATATTTTTTTGTTAGAAGTTTTTATTAAATATTATTCCTCCATTTTGGCTAGTTTTTTTTTGTTTCTTTTATACTGTTCACCACAAATTACACTGGAAACCCTTTAATATAATCTTTTGGTTATTTATAGATGTCTGTATTGAAATAAAACAGTTTGACCTTATTTGAAACAATTAAAAATCAACAGCCATCATAGATGTATACATTTTTTGCTGTTTTTGTAGCACCTTGATATGACCTTAGTTATGAATTTGGACTTTGCCGGTAATTTAAAAATAAATTGTGCTTATCAATAATGTTTTCCCCATTTGTCTTCAGTGATGTTCATGGAAATGGCAGCACCAAAGGCAATATTCCCCTTCAGGACCAACACCTTGTCCTTGCCATCTTGTTGGAGCTGGCTATACAGAGAGGGACTCTCAGGTATCTGTGTGCTACATTTAGTAGGATTTTCTTTTTTCCCTCAAGATCCATTGAAAAGTATTTGCTTTCATACCATTCACCTTTCTTTTTTGATTTTTCAGTCAGTTGCTCTACGTGGTTCTGCTGCTGTTACGTTTGTGGGAAAATGGCACCAGGGAGATGGACAACGAACGCTCCACGCAGGGAACCAGTGCTCCTTTGTTATCCTTCCTGCAGCGCTTTCAGAACATACACAGCAGCAAGGAGGTGGTTGTTTCTGAAGAAGAATCTGAGGTAAAGGATCACCATACAAGAATAACCGATATTCTCTTTAAGTTACGATCATTTGGTGTAAATGAAAACTGTACAGAGTGAGTGTGACGCCACCCATTGAAAATGGTTTACTTCTGGCTCCAGTAAAACAAGTTTTAGTCCATTTTTTTTCCGATACGTGTTGCCATGTTGAAACCAAACAACAACCATAAGCAGTGATTGGTCCTTTTCGATCTAAGTCAGTATTTCTATGGCAACCACTCTCTCCAATCAGGAGTGAGCTTGTTGGAAGTCCACACCTCTTCCACTGAGTGTAGGCTTGGGAGAATCCGTCCAATATTTTAAATGTAGGCCTCATACTTTTATTGAGATACAGTTTATAACTTGAATATCTTGCAATAAATATAAATATCATGAAAAAATTAGGATGATCAAGAAAAAAGGCATCAGACCAAGAATGGGTATTCTGAAAAATGAAACGACTGTTACTTTTCAATATAGATCTAAAGGATTTTGGCTTCTGGGCACCGGCAGGTACTTCCTATTTCGAATGCATGTGGGAGGAGTTACACAGTAGCTCTGATATGCACTCAATAGCTGTGTGTATGAGTGCAAAATATCTTTAATCTGATCAAAGATCAGATTAGAATTGAACTGTGTACACGGGCCCTGAAAAAAACTTGATCCGATTTTAACAAACGTTTACGTCCATCACAGGTTAGATTGGAATAAATCATTTTAATATGCGCAGAGCCATCTAAAATATTAGAAACGACCATAGAAGTTAGAGTTGTGTTGTAAACAAACATGACTGTGTTCAGGATGTAGCGAGAGGATCTTCTGGGCGTCCTTGCTCTCCATTGTGGACTATGGAGATCTGCTGAATATGAATGCGAGATCTCAGAGTTTGTGTGGGCTTGATTCTGTGTTTCATGCTGCCCTGAGGTTTATTACAAACTGCAAGATGTCGACTCATCCCTGTTCTCGGGTGGGATGGCCTTCTTTGTCCATCCGGAGGCTGACACACCGGTGCACTTTAATCTACAAAGCCATGCTTGGCTTCTGCCATATATATGTACTTTAATCACCCTGAGAACAATGGACTCATATGGATTGCGTTCCAATGACTATTTATTGCTGTCGGTCGATTTGCCCGCACTGACTTTGGAAGAAGGGCTTTTACATTTTACAGCCCCTACCCACGGAACATGCTACAGAAGAACTGGAAACTTGCAGAACTTCCTCTGTAAAATGTTAAATTTTAAATCCAATTTGAGAGCTTGAGAAAGAGATTATTTTGTTTTTAACTGTTCTAAATTTATTATTATTTATTTATTTTTTCCTAAATGTAATATATTTTGTCACCTCTTGGCCGGGACTCCCTTAGAAAAGAGATTTTTTTTTTAATGTCAATGGGACTTTCTGGTTAAATAATGGTTAATAATAGTTAATTTTCTAAATGTGGCCAGTGCTGAACCTTTTTCTTGGCTACATGGACCCAGAGCAAGGGCTGGGTTAATACGTGCGACCAATAGCAACATTTATCTTTGGATACACTTGAAATGTGAGCAACATCATTTTTTATGGATACAATTAGTAACTTGAATTTACATTATAGTTTGCACATTTCAAAGGACTGCTTGAGCTGCATTTCCACTTTCAAAAACATGTACTCTATTTTGAAGCCGCCCCTTTGCCTGGAGACATGGTTCTCCAGGAAGACGCGTTTCTCCAGAGTTCAACAGCTCGTTCGCACAGAGCAACTGGCTGGACTGCGCTGCAAACCTCTTACGGAGAGCACGCAGTAACAAAGCACCCTCCCCTGCTCGCAGACACGAAGCTACAGAATATTCTCCAGGGTCTGACTGCTCTCTAGCAAGGAGCAGCCGGCAGGTCCTGTTTGCGCTCAGAAGTCTCCTCCGGAGCGCACACAGTCTACATATGATGTAAAAGCCAGTTCAGTTTTGACCCACAATCAGAACAAATTTGCACGATCAAATCAACAATTTGTATAGCCCACCCATCTCAACTGGAAGGAAAATTTGTTCTAAATGAGTCTGGGTCAGAGTATTCTGAATGTTGTTTACATGACACATTTTAATTCTGATCAGGCTTTTATTCTGACCACTTGTACCCATGTAAACGCAGCTAATGGTTACCATTGAATAGTGTTTTGAGGTCAAAACAGAACTGTGGAATAAAGTAATCAAATGAGTCCTTTTTTTTTTTTTTTTAATTTCTAGATTCTCACAGCTCCTCTGAGTCCAAACGAAAGTTTCCTGCGCTACCTGACATTACCTCAAGATAATGACTTGGCCATTGATCTTCGACAAACTGCAGTGGTTATCATGGCACATCTGGACCGCTTGGCCTCTCCCTGCAGCCCGCCAAACTGCAACTCTCCATCACACAAGGTATCTACTCCTTTCACTGTCTTCATCCTTGAGATCTTTTAGAGCATTTTAAGAAGACATTTTAACCTGTACTGGTTTTTTTTTTTTTTTTAAACTTCTACATCAGTCTTGTTCTCCATGTCTTCTCTTATTAGGGATCCCTGCAGGAAGTGATTGCCTGGGGGCTTTTGGGCTGGAAACTTTATGCCAATGTTGGTGGACCCATTCACTGTAAAGCCCTATCCAGCACTGGCGTAACACAAATCGTCTGTTCAGAAAAAGTTTTTCTCATCTTGTCCCGCAGTGGAGCTGTGTATACCCAGAACTACAAGAGCACAACTCTGGTCAGTTTTACAGCACAAGAGATTTCTGCCTCCTGATAACACCTCCTGCTGGGAAATGAAGAAACCTCTGAACTTTTCAGCCATAAATCGGGTTGTTTCACTCTATTCTTTTTTTGTTTTTGCTCATAGGCTCCTATGCTAATCCACAGTTTGAGTTCCAAGAAGATAGTTAAGCTTGCGGCTCACCCTGACGGGCAGCACTTTTTGGCCTTGTCCTCAAATGGGGAGGTGTATTCATGGGGATGTGGAGACGGAGGTCGCCTTGGACATGGAGATGCCACGTAAGAAATTACCATAACTGCATTTAAAACAAGATTTCTTGATTGTTTATATTTTCCTTCAAAGTAGTTGTAGTTTTAATAGAATCATTTAAACCACTGCTCCTCTATGGAGCTATATTGGAGCCAATATTATTTGAAACTCAAATTAAATGAAAAAATATTGGTGTTTGGCCAAAAAAAAAAAACATCCTTCAGAATCAGATTACCAGTCTGTGGCCTGGGTGTAAGGGGACGACTGGTTTAAGATGATTTCTGAGGAATTTAAGTAATTGTTCACTAATTTAATCAATATCTTGATCATTAGTCTTTTATCCTTGAGGCAAGAAGACGACTCGAAGCAAGCTCAAATAACCTTGCTTTAACTATTCAATGTGTTTTTTTCCAACTCATTTTGATTAAAATCAAAACAAAGAGTTAAGAATGTGGTTTTCTTAGAACCGCTTCACATTTTTGACACTTTGGAGAAACTGTTCCTCATGTGGATTTCTGCCTGACCTCAGATACGTGGAGGAGCCCACACTGATTGCAGCCTTCAGTGGTAAACAGGCTGGAAAGCAAGTGGTTGAAATTGCTTGCGGGAGCACATACAGCGCTGCCATCACAGCGGATGGCGAGCTGTACACATGGGGCAGAGGGAATTACGGTCGACTGGGTCATGGTGATGCTTCCTCCTTTTTCATTTTTTTTTTCTCCTTTTGTTTGGAAACTGAGTTGTTCACTGACTGTGGATTTTCCAGGCTCTAGTGAGGATGTGACCACACCTATGCTTGTGACAGCCCTGAAAGGACAGAAGGTGGTGGACGTGGCATGTGGTAGTGGTGATGCCCAAACCCTTGCAGTGACAGAAAATGGTTGGAATTATTTTCCTTTTTTTTTATGTTTTATTGAAAATGGCTGCTTCTCACTGGACTGCATCGACCTGTTGTAACTCCTCAGGTCAAGTGTGGTCCTGGGGAGATGGAGACTATGGTAAACTGGGCAGAGGTGGCAGTGATGGCTGCAAGACCCCAAAGCTTGTGGAAAAGCTACAGGACCTGGACATATTGAAGGTGTGCTGTGGCAGCCAGTTTTCAGTAGCCCTCACCAAAGATGGTCAGGTGTACACATGGGGGAAAGGAGACAACCAGCGACTTGGGCACGGCACAGATGAGCACGTCCGCTACCCAAAGTTGCTCGACAGCCTTCAGGGTGGGTCAACTGCTCATAATGTGGCCTCCTCAAGCTCCAACTAGAAGAATAAAACTGATCTGTTTGTTACATTTCCTCCAGGAAAGAAAGTTGTCGACATTGCTGTGGGCTCCACGCATTGCCTGGCTCTTACCGACGAAGGCGAAGTGCACAGTTGGGGGAGCAACGACAAGCTGCAGCACTTTGATACCCTCTTTCCCAAAAAGAAGCAGCCTAAAGCCCTCCCCGGACTCAATTCCAAACACATCGTGGGGATCTCCTGTGGCCCAGGACAGGTCTGATTTGCTGCTGATTTCCCTCCTCTTACATCACAGTCAACAGGCTCACCAAATCATGTTTGTTTTCAGAGCTTCGCCTGGTCCTCGTGCTCAGAGTGGTCTGTTGGACAGCGAGTTCCCTTTGTGGTGGATGTTTGCCCCATGTCCTTTGAGCAGCTGGACCTGCTTCTGAGGCAAGTGAGCGAGGGCATGGACGGCAGCTCAGACTGGCCCCCCCCTCAGGAGAAGGAGTGCATGGTGGTCGCTACTCTCAACCTTCTGCGCCTCCAGGTAAGCCTACTGTCAAAGAGATTGACACTGAATATTATTTGAAATTGAGTAAATATTCCCTCTTTGGGAATCTGCTTGTTTAGAATTTTTCTTATTTTTCCATTTGATTTCAGTAATAAACAGAAACAAGTTTCTCCCCTCCACAGCTATTCTATCTTGTCTTTAGCTGTAAATTATTTGACACTTCATTTTTTACTCTGATTTTTTTTTTTTTTTTTTTTAGCTTCATGCTGCCATCAGTAACCAGATGGCCCCTGAAGAGCTGGGTCTGGGACTCGGCAGCACTCTGCTCAACAACCTAAAACAGACAGTGGTGATGTTGGCCAGCAATGCTGGTGTCCTCAACACCGTGCAATCTGCTGCTCAGGCTGTGCTGCAAAGCGGCTGGTCAGTTCTGCTACCTACGGCAGAGGAAAGAGCCAGAGCGCTTTCTTCACTGCTTCCAAACGCCGGTAAGTCTTTAAGTGTGGATGCAATACAAACCAAACCCTTTGCTGTGAGATGTTTATGCGCAGTTTTTTTTTTACATTTTTTTTATAGCTTGTGGAAATGAGATGAGCGTGAGTCCAGGTCGGCGCTTCATGATTGACTTGTTGGTGAGCAGCTTAATGGCTGATGGAGGACTGGAATCTGCTCTCGATGCAGCTATTACTGCAGAGATACAGGTCAGTGCATGAGATGTGTTTGACATTGAGTCTATGAGCGCTGGACGCTGGAGAGCTCGGAATAGAGATGCTGCTCCTTCACATTGAGAGGAACCAGTTGAGATGGCTCAAAAATCTGGTCTGGATTGCTCCTGGGGAAGTCCTCCAGGCACGTCCCACTGGGTGAAGGTCTCGGGGATGACCCAGGACATGCTGGAGAGACTACGTCTCTCGGTTGGCCTGGGTGCACCTCTGGGTCCCCTAGAGGACCTGGAGGAAATGGCCGTGGAGAGGAAAGTTTGCGCAACTTTACATAGACTGGTGCCCCAACTACCTGGTCCTGAATGAGCAGAAGGAAAGAAATGGATTTAAATAACTGTTTATCCATTTACAGTTTGTTGAAATGACTGTACTAATTAATAACTTCTTCAAATAAGCTACAGAATCACAATGTTTTATTGATAGAAAAACATATTTTTTTTCCTGCATTCTTACTTGACACCCAATTATTTAATTCCAGGACATTGAAGCCAAGAAGGAAGCCCAGAAAGAAAAGGAAATAGATGAGCAAGAAGCTAACGCCTCCACCATCCACCGTTGTCGTACCACACTGGACAAAGATCTCATTAACACAGGGATATACGAATCATCAGGGAAACAAAGCCTGCCTTTAGTGCAGCTTGTACAGCAGCTTTTGAGGTACCCGCTCTTAAGCCTAATACACCTGGCTTTGTACAACACAATCTGTCTGACTGCTTGAAAATATGCGTCTTTGGTTCCTACAGGAATATTGCATCCCAGACCATAGCAAGGCTTAAGGATGTAGCTCGCCGCATCTCCAACTATTTAGAGGCAGAGCATGTAAGCAAGGAGCGCTCTGCTTCTCTGGATCTCCTGCTGCGGTTCCAGAGGCTGCTGGTCAGCAAACTGTACCTGGGTGTCACTGACACAGAGACTGTCAATGGATACAGTAAGTTATGCAGTTTTTTTCTCTTTGTGACGTTGAAGTAGCAAGAAACCATGGATTTAACTTATGTCTTTTAGACCCTGAACTGCTGGGAGTGGGCTCCTTGTTGAAAAAGTACATTGCTCTGTTGTGCGCTCACATTGGGGACATTCTCCCCGTGGCAACAAGCATCGCCTCTGCGGGTCGCAGACATTTTGCAGAAGTTTCTCGCGTTATTGAGGGGGATCTCACAGGTAAATTCTTGACCTGGATCTTCGATCAGAAGATCACGACTTCCTCTACCTTAGGAGACATTTGTGAATAACTTGTCTTTTCTGTTAGGGGTTCTTCTGCCTGAGCTGGTTCTGTCCATCGCTCTCCTCCTCACCATCGATGCCGGTCTAATGCAGGAGACCGGCTCCATCCCTCTGCTGGCTGGACTCCTGGAGCACTTGGACCGCTTTAACCATTTGGCTCCAGGCCATGAAATGGATGAAAATGAGGAGCTTGCTTGGCCAGGAATAATGGGTACACAACAGTGTTTGTAAAGCTGTGTTCATACCAAATGTGATTTGCCCATCAGGGATGTCCAGTTTCAATGTTAAGTCAATGTTTAGATGCAGTCAGAGGTTCTGCTGTGTGTTATGAGCATTGGGCATGGTGCTACGGTCTGGCAGCAGTGTGTTTTGGGGAAAAGGATGTGATCAGTGGGTGGAGTCCAAAACCAACTTGGAGGAGTATGTGATGATTTAGATTTTTCTTATTTGCGTTAAGATAATATTAAAAAGGACTAATTTATAATACTTTTATTCTTATTTATATTTTTTCCTTCTCGGACTAATGTGTTGACAGCAAGTCGTTAAACTGGGTCACAAAGATAAGGAAGTACTGCAGAAAGTGGTTGTCACTCAAACGCAGCTCCTGCAGCAGATGGTAAAGTTCAGCATACTGGGAGAGTCTCTGAATGATCTTATGAAACCAGACATGGAGACATTTTTGCAGATTTTTAACTTGATCTCTTATGGTTATGCGTGTCTTCCATACATTGTTAATGAGTTAACAATGTCAATGGTCACATGTAGCGATGAGGCTAAAAACGTATGACTGTAGAGCCTTCCACATGCGTCAGAAGTGTCAAATCTATGGAAACCTGACGTGCGAATCATGCTTGTTCTGAACACAACATTTTAGCAATCGGGAGAATGTTTGACATTTGAATTTTTTCTTAATATGTTTTTCTTGTTATGGCAGGCTCCTTCTTTATAGGTCAGAGTTCCAAGAACAACGAAGAGGTTTCACTCATCCGTAAGGCTGACCTGGAGAACCACAACAAAGACGGCGGCTTCTGGACTGTAATCGATGGAAAGGTCTACGACATCAAAGACTTCCAGGCTCAGTCTCAGTCACTAGCGGGGAACAGTATTTTAGGTAAGATTTATTTAATTTATTAAATCCTCTATACAGAACATTTTTACTTTTTTTTTTTTTTTTTTGTGCATGCCACCTAAACTTATTGGGAAATATAACTGGTTGTCTTTTCTGAATCCTCTCCTCCTCAAAATGTAAAATATTAGAAAAATCTGCAGCATCACTCCACATGTTTTATATTTAAAGAGTGTTATGTCAAATAGGAAAACATAAATGACATAGCATTATAACCACATGTCAAAAATATAAGTTGTGCTGAAACCAATATTTCCTTTTACAGCTCAGTTTGCAGGAGAGGACCCTGTCGTTGCATTGGAAGCAGCTTTGCAGTTTGAAGACACCAGAGAATCGATGCAAGCTTTTTGTGTTGGCCAATATATGGAGGTACTGGAGAGACTCACTAAACATTTTACGGAGGAAACGTGTTTTCTGCTTCCATTTATCTGGAGTTTTCCCCTTCTTGTTTGCAGCCTAACCAGGAGACGGTCACCACTCCAGACCTGAGCAGCCTGTCCTCTCCACTCATTGACACTGAGAGGAACCTGGGGCTGCTGCTGGGTCTCCACGCTTCTTACTTGGGCAAAAGCACCCGCTTGTCCCCCATGGAGATTGAATGTGCCAGTGGGTTGGATAAATTTAAACCTATTTAACTAGAGAAAATACAAGTCTTGGAATAAAACATGTTTGCTCTCCACGCAGAATGGCTTCAATCCTCTATATTTTCTGGCGGTCTTCAGACCAGTCAGATCCACTACAATTACAATGAAGAGAAGGACGAAGACCACTGCAGCTCTCTGGGAACAAGCACTCCAGACAAGGCCAAGCTTTACTCCCGCAGAACGACCCTGAGTGACCACGCCCAGCCTTTCCTGCAGGCCATTGCTGACAACACCACTCAGGACCACACTGTGAAGGTACATCAGACTGAAATAACCCAACCCCAGCAGACGTAACCATGAAAACCTCTAAAGCTTGGCCTTTTGTTTGTGATATCCCAGGATTTCTTATGCCAAATAGAGCGTTGCTGTAAACAATATCATCTTATCACTCCCATCACTTTCCCTCCGGAGCATCCAGTCGAAGAAGTTGGGCGTCTGCTTCTCTGCTGCCTGCTAAAACATCAAGACCTTGGTAAGCTAGTAATCCCACTTGTTGTTGGAGGAAAACTATTTTCCTCAGTTTTTGTTAGCTTTCTCAAGATGCCAACAACAACAACAACAAATTCCTCATGTGTGGCATACTGTGCCTCTCCTGCTACAGGTCACATTGCTCTCTCGCTCGTCAGTCAATGTGCCTTGGGTGTGGACCAAGGGAAACAAAGGTCCCTCCCGAAATCTGTGATCGATGTGTGTCGCATGGTTTACCAAGCGAAATGCTCCTTAATTAAGGTGGTGTTTCCACATGTTCTTTCAATTTTCAAAATACATTTTGTAAGAAAAGTTTTCATTTATTATCTTTTTTTCTTTGTGTAATATATTTTAGACCCATCAGGAACAAGGTCGCTCATACAAAGAGGTCTGCGCCCCAGTTATCGAGCGCCTGCGCTTCCTCTTTAATGAGCTGCGGCCAGCTGTAAGCAATGATCTGTCCATTGTGTCCAAACTGAAGCTGCTGAGCTCTCAGCCACGCTGGAGGAGGATCACACAGAAACTCATCAGGGACCAAAGGAAAAAAAGAGGTGGACCAGATCAAACCTACTGCTAGATTGCAGACAGCCCTTCCTGTTTGCCTCTTCTGTTTTTAAATCTGATCTTTTTCTTTTAGTGCCTAAAAAGTCAGAGTCAACTGACGTAGAAGAGCCAAAGCTGGAAAACGAGGAGACCAACGAAGAGGAACACAATGTTCAGATCAGCCCCACTCCTGCAGACGGGAAACCCCTAACTGTCAAGCCCTCCAAGGTTAGATTACACCACCAGGGTGATAATCCTTAAAGTCAACATTGAACTTCCTCTTTTACTTACAGTTGGAGGAAAAAAAGAGTTGATATGAATTCTGCTTCACATCTAAAGTTTGATTTTAACATCACAATGTTTTTACTCCGTAGCAAAATAAATGGCAGCCGATTCTCAACACTGTGGCTAATGTGCAGAGGTATCGCTGGCTGAAACACAGTGTTCCCAGTGCCTTCTCTCAGTCCAGCCTCATGGCCAGCATCGTGGAGTTTGCACTGAAGGAGGAGCCACTGGATGTGGAAAAGATGAGGAAGTGTCTTCTTAAGCAGGTGAGAAAAAAGGGTAATTTCATCCATAAAATGCAGCAGTCCCCCAATCCCTGGTTCAGTCAATTAGACTTTATTTATAAAAAAGCGTCTCTCTCATACTTGTGCAACTCGAAGTTAAAAACATAAACAAACAAAACAATAATAAACAAAACACACAACCTATGACCTCACACACAATAATTACTTGTAAAAGTAAATTCTAAAAGAAACTGAAGACTTGGCTCTGCTGTGAGGAAACAGTATCTTTTCATACCAGGAGTCTTCTCAGCCACAGGAACATCACCACAGTGCCCACCAGTCCCCTACAGTCATGAGGCTGCAACATCAGACCCCAACCGCCCCCACAAAGGGCAACAATTGCAGCAACCCCTGGCACAAAGGATCCCCGAAAAGGGATCCTTAAATAATTAAATGTAATACATAATATTTATGTAATGACATAAATGAAATAACATTAAATGCAAAAATAAAATTGAATACAAAAAATAATATATAATAAAATTAAGAAATAATGTATTATCATTTAAGATTATCGAAAAGGAAAATTAAAAGGCAAGGCAAGTTTATTTGTATAGCACATTTCATGTACAGAGACAATTCAAAGTGCTTTACATAAAACATTAAAAGAAACAATCAAAAGAAATAGTAAAAATGTCATTCATTATTCAAATCATTAAAATAAAATTAAAATAAAGTAAAAAGATTTTAATTTAAAACAAGCAAAGATAAAAAGTGCGGACGTAAACTTTTGAATACATATTAATCATGTCAAAAGGTGTGTGGCCATTAGTACTGGGTTGCTGTCAAAAAAAGATAAATGACAACTTCAATTTACTTACTGTTCTTTTTTGGTTCATTTTCAAATTCTGAAAAAAATTTTATTTTGGACAATGATTGGATTCTGTGCCCACGTCGGTCTATAGCTCGCTCTTGACACGTGTGAAGATGTTCGAACAGATGTTCACCTCAGTGTCTAAAGACATTTGCCATCTTCTCTGGCATGAGTGTCAGCTTCTCTGGCTGCTACATGAAAAGCCAAGTTATTAATGAAATAAACTTTGAAGACACTAACTGAATGTTGAACATCAAAGAGAAAGAAATCTGGATTTCACTTGAAACTTCCTCAAAAAATTGATATTATTGTTATTTTATGGGTGTGTCTCGTATATTATAGATGATCGTTGTTACTATTATTTAATATTGATATTTTCTGTTGTTTTTGGAGGAAACCTATCAAGAGGAACATTGTTGTGTTGAAAACATTTTGTCCCTCTTTTCTGTTTTTGTTTTTATTAATACAGGAAGTGATGAGCTTGTGAAAATAAAGAAATAAGGACAAAGTTTCTGTGAATGTGTTAAAAAATATTCCTATATCAAAAGTATTGATCAGAAATTAGTTTCTCATTTGTGGGCTATTGGGATTAAAACTGGATTATTGCCCAGTTTTCTCCGTCTTCTGTTTGGTCTCATAAGTGTTGTAGATTCAGTGTCAAGAAAACTTTTTTCATACTACTTTTTTTTTTTTGTTTGTTCTGCAGTTGGAGAGGGCTGAGGTGAGACTGGAAGGGATCGACACCATGCTGAAATTGGCTTCAAAAAGCTTCTTGTTGCCATCGGTGCAGTATGCGATGCTGTGTGGGTGGCAAAGGGTCGTTCCAGAGGGGACCAACATTGGGTAAGTCAGAGGTTAACATGCAATAGCGACAACAATAGGAAAATGCTTCTCTAAAGTTTAACATTTTCTATTAAATGTAGTTTCTTTTTTTTATGTCTAAAGTCTTAAGGAAGGGAAGTGGTGTTATTTTGAGGGCTGAACATAAATTCCTTCCCCCTACGGCTTCTCCCTATTACTATATTTAGTAGAGAGATATGGAAATAAATGGTGTATTCAATTTTAGACGTTACTACCACTTCATCTATGTTGGAGCATGGCTGCCAACGCTCGGCAGAGACATGACAACATTGGGTTATAGCTTTTAAGAAGTCAAACAAAGCTCAATATTTACATTTAAGTGTAAACTTTTGTGCTTCAGAGCACACGCACGTGAAGAAATTTTCGTTTCTCCTCCACTCCACAAGGACGATATGTATCATCCTACCATAATCAGCATTAAATCCTTACAGTTCCTTCTCAAAAAATAACTTTCGGAGACCACTACAGGTTCAAATGCTCCCACAATTTGAGCAGGAAGGAGAAGTTGTAAGGGTAGGGAAGGAAATTGGATTCCACTGAGGTCTGAGTAAGAGGGTTCAAATGTTCCAACTCCCTTTTCTAGAGAGCCTTTGTACGACTGCCTGAAGGATGTGGATTTGATTCCTCCGTTCAACCGGATGCTTTTGGAGGTGACTTTTGGAAAGCTGTATTCTTGGGCCATCCAGAATATTCGCAACATCCTGCTGGAGGCCAGTGCTCGCTTTAAAGAATTAGGTGAGTGGTTTGCAGAGGTGCCTTTTAATCTCACATTCTCCTCACCTGCGTTTGTTCAACAGAAACAAACATGCTGTTTTTTTCTGTCCTTTTGAACCAGGCGTCCAGCCTGTTCCCTTGCAGACCATCACCAATGAGAACCCAGCAGGACCAAGCCTTGGCACCATTCCACAGGCTCGATTCCTCCTTGCAATGATACACATGCTGTCCTTGAAACACGGATCTAACAGCCTCAGTCTGCTGTTGAATTCCGGCATATTGGCTCTCACCCAGAGTATCCTCAGGCTTATAGGTGAATGCTGTCCAGTTGAAGAACTGCTATGTGTATTTATGGATGGAAGTTGTGAACTAACCAAATGTGTGGTTGATCGTTTCTCGTTTCCCAGGACCCAGTACAGACAGCAGTGAGGAGGATCTGAGCACGTGTTCACATGGGGGCTCAGCCACCGTCCTCGAGGAGTCCAGAAAAGAGGCCGCCCCCACTCCTGTTCCTGCCTCTGGCCCTGAGCTGGCTGCTATGATGAAGATTGGCACCAGAGTCATGAGGGGAGTTGACTGGAAGTGGGGAGATCAGGTACCCTAATCGGTTTTATTTTTGTCTATTCATAAAAGGAAAGTGTGACGCAATCTGTATCTGTGTGCTCTCCAGGATGGTCCACCACCGGGTCTCGGAAGGGTCATTGGGGAACTGGGTGAGGACGGATGGATCCGAGTACAGTGGGATACGAGCAGCACCAACTCTTACAGAATGGGAAAAGAGGGCAAATACGACCTGAAACTTGCAGATCCACCTCCAGCTGCCCAGCCCGTTGCTGAGGACTCCGACACGGAGGACGACACAGGTCAGTTTACTCTGCATCTTTGGGAGAAGCCAACATTTTAGCATATAATTCAAAAGTTTGCATTTTGTTTTCATGAAGAAGCCGAGTTGGTAGAGAAAAGTGGCCACCCCACAGCAATGATGCTGACCAGCACAGTCAACCTCTTGAAAACACTTTCGCTGTCAGCTGGGATCTATGCAGACGTCCTACAGACAGATGCTACATGGACTCTTTGCGGACTGCTGAGGATGCTTGTGGAAAGTGGAGCAAATGACAAATCAGGTAATAATATAGTTTTCTCATCAGCCAATGGATGTTTAAAGAGGTGTCAGTGTGTATGTTGGCTAATTGTAGTCTCTGTTTGTCAGGCTGTCACTCCCACAGGCAGGTGTCTCAGGAGCAGCATCGCAGCTGGTGCACTCTGGGCTTCATTCGCAGCATCGCTTTGAAGCCACAGATCTGCGGCACCTTGAGCACCTCTGCATGGATTAGCCTGCTCATCCAAATCGTCGAGGGTCACCAGTCTTTCAATGCCATCACTCTGCAGAGACAGGTAGGTCATGTGAATTTATGGACTAATCCAAAGAGTGAGATTTCCCACATTGCAGGACAAAGTGTTTGTCCTCTTGTCTAAACTAAGCTAAAATGTGATTTTATTTTACAGATCCTAGTGCTCCGTCTCCTGCAGGCGGTCTTGCCTTCATGGGACAAAACCGAGCGCTCTCAGGACATGAAGTTCCTGGTGGAGAAGTTGTTTAACTTTTTGGGAAGTCTTCTGAGCACCTGTTCATCAGACCTGCCGCTTCTCAGAGGTACCATCGTTTATCAGGCTCCAAGTTGAAAAACTATGTTTCTATTTGGTGCGTATTTTCAAACGACTGTTTATCCTCTCAGAAGGTTCCTCGAGAAGGAGGAAGTCCCGCCCCCAGGCGTCTCTGACAGCCACACACAGCAGCACGCTGGCAGAGGAGATTGTGGGTGTGCTGCGTACCCTGCACTCTCTCGGCCAGTGGAACAGCCTAATCAACGATTACATCAACTCTCAGCTGAGCTCTATTGGAGACGTGATGGCGGGCTGCCAGTCTGAGTCTGTAAGAACAGCTGCTTCTACGCTGAGATGCAAAAACTTTAAAATACTGTCCACATTCTCGCTTTTGGAGTACAGATGTAACTCTGACACACCACGTTTTCAGATTGTAATATTGTTTTGGTTTGTTGTTCAGTGTTTCCTGGAGGATTTTTTTCCTGACTCGGAAGGCCCAAGAGTGGGCAGCTTGATGGCAGTGCTGGCCGTGATTGGTGGGATCGACGGGCGCCTTAGACTCGGCGGGCCGGTCGTTCATGAGGAGTACGGAGAGGGGACGGTTACACGCATCACACCGAAAGGACGCATCACTGTCCAGTTTCACGAAATGAGAACCTGCAGGGTTTGCCTGCTGAGCCAGCTCAAGCCGGTACATCATTTTTATTTCTTATGAAAAAAAATTACATTTATTAACAGATAGTTAATCAAAAATGTAACTTTAAAAGCTTCTTGATGACGCTCAGTTTGCTGGGCTGGTTCTGGGGCCAGGAAAATGTCTAAAGCTAAAGCAACAACCAGTTCTTTTTCCACTCTTGACTTGTATTAATTCACTCTTGTGTAGCTGCCTGCAGTACCCTTCAGCGTTCAGAACCTGCCTTTCACTGAGCCCATGCTGGCAGTTTGGGCCCAGTTGGTCAGTCTGGCTGGGAGCAAACTGGAGAAGCGGCGCATGAAGAAATCTCTAAGTCGGGGCTCACAGGTGCAGAAAGCAGCATGAACTCATATCCTTGAATTATTCAAGACTGTATTTGAATGAATGTCAATAAACAATCAATGACGTTAGACATACTGTACTGTTTTCCAGCTGATCAAGTGGACATCCATTTGCTGCGATGCCAGCAGCTGAGGCTTTACATTTTGAAGGCGGGACGCGCTCTGCTCTGTCATCAGGACAAACTCCGGCAGATCCTCTCACAGGCAGCCGTCGCTGATATTGGTCCCAGCCCCACTGGTGAGACTCAGTACATTTTACTAGACTGTAAATATTTATCCAGAAAAAGTTTGTTGCTTTTTTTTTTTTAAAGTAAATGTTGTAGCAAGCATGTCTAAATCTAGTAGAATAAAGCTTCCTTTGTGCTCTAGCATTAACACACAAATATTGCTTTAAATAGTGAAACTATGGAGCTTCTTTTCAGTTTTGCAAAGTTAAAGGATGTTTTTGTCCATTTTCACAGAAGATCCAGGTGTGGCATCTCCTGATGTTGGAGACTTGTCCCCTGAGGGTCCATTGCCTCCACTTATTCTCCTGCAGCAGCTTCTCTCTGCTGCCACTCAGCCCTCTCCCATCAAAGCTATTTTTGACCGGCAGGAGATGGAGGTTCGTGCAAACATTACTTTGAAAACTGGTAATCTGTTTGATGCTACAGCTGTCAGATGAAGAGCGTGTGTGTTTTCTGCATGCGTAGGCTGCAGCCCTGGCAGTGTGTCAGTACCTGGCCGTGGAGTCTGCACACCCATCTTCCCCGATGTTTGAGGAGAGCAGTTCCAGCGAGGCAACCACACCCGTCACCGTACAGCATGTCAGACCACCCAAACAGAAGAAGCAGAAGAGCTCCCCGTTACCCCCTCTGCCAATAGTCCTCCAGCTTATGGAAATGGGGTTCCCACGAAAAAATATTGAGTTTGCTCTGAAGTCGCTGTCGGGTACAACAGGCAGTGCCTCTGGTATTCCAGGTGTGTCTCGATGGAACAGAAACCTGTCGAGAGGTGAAATGTTTCTACTCCTACAGAAAATTACAGAACTTTTCACCAGGTATTGAGGCGCTGGTGAGCTGGTTGCTGGATCACCCAGACGTTCACGTCACTGAGCTGTCAGATGCTGACACTGTGTCTGATGAGTATTCTGATGAAGAAGTGTTGGAAGAGCTGGAGGAACCGGAGCCCACATTTTCTGTGGTTAGTTTTTCTTTTTTTCACTCAGTCATCTAAACCAGACTTGATTGAGTGATTTTATTATTTTTTTTGTGTCTCCTGTTTTAAGCCTGCAGGTGCAGTGGTGACAGAAAGCCAAACTTATAAGAAGAGATCGGATTTCCAAAGCAATGATGATTATGCTATGTATGTCAGAGAGAATATACAGGTATGAGCAGGAGGCTTTGAAGAATTTCTGAGAATATGTGAAGAAAATGCCAAATGTGCTCTCTGGATCTGGGCTTCTTTGCAGGTGGGGATGATGGTGAAGTGCTGCAGGACGTATGAGGAAGTGTATGATGGGGACGTTGGGAAAGTGATCAAGCTGGACAGGGATGGCCTTCATGACTTGAACGTGCAGTGTGACTGGCAGCAAAAGGGAGGAACGTACTGGGTTCGCTACATCCACATTGAACTTTTAGGTAAATTTCTTCTACGTTTTTGTGTCTAGAAGGGATGAGACGATTCGCCTTTACCGCAGTTTGGCTCCAACTAGGGCTGTTAACGCACGCAATTAATAATAAAAAAAAATATGAATATGTTAATATTTATTTACACCAATTAATTACACTCTGCGATGCAACAGTCTTACACCAGTTCAGGCTTCGTTAATTTCTGACAATGCCGACTTTGTTAGGTTCTATCCCGCACATAACATTGCTACTTACTAAATAAATAAATAAATCTTAAAATGCTTTTTATTACTTTTTTTATTTTTTAGGTTTTTCACAAAAGCAGACTATAAACTAGGTAATGGAGCCTGTTGTCACAGTAACACGATAATGCGTCACTGAGACAGCAGAGTCCAGCGGCAAAGGAAAGTGATCTATCTCATTACAGAGAGAAAGTTCACCTCTCACCGCTTGTTTTTGTCCAGACCATCAAGCAAAAGTCAGTTTTGATGAAGCCTGTACATATAGAACATCATGACAGGAACTTCTTTTTTAATAGATGTGCAGCCACACTAGCAGCCAATCAGAATTGAATATTCATCCAAACTGTTTAAAGTGCAGAAACAATGGTTTAAAAAAAAGAAAAACATTTTTTCTAATGCGTTAGTAAGCGTCTTTGTTTTCTTGGAGAAATACTGCAGAAATGTCGTTACAGTTCTGCATCTTTCTGGTATTGTGTTTTGTGCACACAAATTACACTTTTGAGTTAACACTTCATAAATTTAAACATTTCAGACAATAAAAATGAAGGGAAACAATTTCTCTCTGGCCTTTTTTTTGTTAAAAGCTGCATATTGTTGTATGAAATTTACCTCACAAAACATTGTGATTAATAATCATTAATAAATTAATGGTCATTAATTTCATTTAACCGATTAACAGCAATAGTTTAAACCTCGATTAAGATTTGTGTATTACAAGACAACAGAAAAACTAAACATTTTAAAAATGTATTTATTTTTTAAATGTAGTAATAAGCAATGAAGAAAAACCTTTCAGTTGGCTTATTTTAGTGTAATGTAATAAAACAACAAATAATATATCCTTCTTAAATTTAGTGCAATAATTGTTTAACACTCAACATAGACATACTTGTATGCATTAGGGATGCACTGATTCACTTTCACCACAATTCAGTTTAATGGTGTAACTACAGGTTGGTTATTGGTTAAGAATAGTGGCATCATTTTTTTTTTTACACAATAGTTTATTGAAAATGCCATACCCACCTTTCTTAATGTCTTTCTAGGATTCCCACCACAAAGTTCTCCTTCTCATATAAAAATTGGGGACAAAGTCAGAGTGAAGCCCGCAGTGACCACGCCAAAATACAAGTGGGGTTCTGTCACTCATAGGAGTGTTGGAGTAGTGAAAGGTAAGCAGATTTATTAACCTTTTCTTTTTAATTTGTTAGTGTGTCCTAATATTTACATTTGTTTATTTTGCAGCTTTCAGTGCCAATGGAAAGGATGTGATTGTTGACTTTCCACAGCAGTCCCACTGGACGGGTCTGTTGTCTGAAATGGAGCTGGTGCCCAGTGTTCACCCTGGTGTGAGGTAAAATATCGAAGCTAAAAGGGAAGGAAATGTCTGCTTCTTTGTTGGTTTTGAAAGCGACGCTGTCTGCAGGTGTGATGGCTGTCAGATGTTCCCCATCAACGGCCCCAGGTTCAAATGCAAGAATTGTGACGACTTCGACTTCTGTGAAAACTGCTTTAAGACTCGCAAACACAACACAAGACACTCTTTTGGCCGGATCAACGAGCCTGGTTAGTCACGGACTCACAAATGCCACGACGGTGGAGTCTCCTTGATGCATACTGATCTGTTGTTTCTTGAACACCAGGACAGTCTCCGGCTTTTTGTGGCCGTTCAGGAAAACAGCTAAAGAAGCATCACAACAGCCAGCGGGGGATGCTAATTGATGACTGGTCTCGTGCTGTGAAGAGCCTGAGCGTGTCATCCTCCGTTAACCAGGCATCTCGCCTCATCGACTGCAGCGATCAGTGCTGGCAGTCCTCAGGCTCTCAGGGAAAGGTGGGGGGAAAAAGGCTTTTTTTGTCTGTTTGGTAGGAGTTTTATTTTCATCATTGCCTAACTGGCTCCCCCCCTGCTCTCTTCGTAGCATTGGATTCGGCTTGAGCTGTTTCCAGACGTTCTGGTGCACAGACTGAAGATGGTTGTAGACCCTGCAGACAGCAGCTACATGCCCTCACTTGTGGTGGTGTCAGGTGATAGAAACTGTTCTCAAAAATGACGTTGTGAATTAATCGCTTGTAATTTCAACAGATTTTTATCGCAGGCATCACCATCGACATTTCAAACTGTCTCTCTTGTGTTTACCCAGGTGGAAGCTCTCTGAACAACTTAATTGAGCTCAAAGCAATTAACATAAATCCCACAGACACCACCGTCCTACTCCTTAGTGATTGCACCGAGGTCAGCATGTCTTAATTTGTGCTTTAAATATTACTGATTATTATCTTGGGTGGTGGAATAAATTTAACACGCAGTTTAATTTCACGCAGTTTCACAGATATATTGAGATTGCAATCAAGCAGTGTCGCAGCTCCGGTATAGATTGCAAGATTCATGGACTAAACATTGTTGGACGCATCCGAGCGGATGAAGAAGACCTGGCTACAGTCCCTTTCCTGGCATCCGACAATGAAGAAGAGGATGATGAGAAAACTGCAGCTGGGAGGTGAGAAATATCAGAGGGAGAGTGTAGTCTTTTTGTTATAGATTTCTTATCTTGTGGCTTCATAGATAAAAGGATTAAAAAAATTTTATAGGAAAAGTGTTTTTCCATTTGTTGCTAATTAAAAAAAAATATGCGCAATAAGACAGTTTCATTCATTAGTATCCTTCTGTTTGCCTCAGTTTTGCACGAAAAAAGTCGTCTGGCTTGGAGTCTGCCGCCTCCATCCGAACCAAAGTCTTTGTTTGGGGCCTGAACGACAAGGACCAGCTGGGAGGACTCAAAGGCTCCAAGGTGCTGCTACCAAAATGTTGAAAACACAACCTAAAATGCTTAGAAGGGGCCCTACCATGAAAGTATACTTTATGAGGCTTTAAATGCATTTTACTGTTCATTCCTCACTTCTGCTCTCTTTTGGGTCCAGATGACTCCAACCGCATATTGTTATGCGATTTCTTCCATGACAAATGTGGACACAGGTGGACAGGATTTTATGTCTGCCATGGACATTAGTGAAACTCAAAAATCAGTGAGAAACAAAAAGTTAAGCACACTGTCTTGCGGGGTCCAGATATCCCCACTTTTAATGTAAACAAGCTAAGGAGAGCGGAAGGGTTACAGAACCCCCAAAACGGTATTTTGATCCGTTCATGCATTTAAGACTAATCCTCTAAAAACCTGCACTGTCTGCAGCAGCCCCTTCCATACCCAGGAAAACGATCGGTTGAAAACTCGCTGACGTAAGATCGTTGCCAACAGCTCTCTCCAGGAAGAGTCTGTGCTGCAGGCTCCGCCCCAGACTACAACAAAAACACACCCATCTTCTCTGCAGGAGATAACTACCTTCCTGCACTAGAACCGCTCTCTGACCCATTTTTTAAATCTAGTCTCGGTTTGTTTCCATTCGGACCAAACTTTGGTTTGCCCTGAGATTCCTCAGTCTGAATATGAAACAAACAGAGAGCGGAACACGGAACAACTGAACCAAAACGACCACCGTACCCGACAGTCACGTGATGTAAACACGGTAGAAATGAGGTGATCGGTGAGCCGTGGACAAATGTAGAACATTCAATTGTCATGCTGTCCAAAAGGAGATATTTATTCCAATTGTTTACTTGTTAGAACGTTTGTTTCAACACCACCAAAAAAACGTATAACTCTTCTCTGTGTCTCCTACGCGGCGCGCGTCGGCTGCTGCCATGAAAGCTCTAAAAAAATTGTAGTTTACAAAATTCTCTTTAAAACAAACCACAAAACAACAACAATGAGACACAGAAACTCACTAAAATGTGGTCAGATGAATTCATACTCAATAAAACGACTTAACGTGATCCGCATTGATTTTACCGACGCGCCTTTTAGCAGTAAAACGTGTTGAACCTGGGCCTCATACAGTCGCTAAAAATCCATCAGCAAAATAAAAAGTTTGGAAAAGAGAAAAATGCTGACATGATTTTGCAGACCGCAGCGGATCCATATTTCTTATAGTTTTGGTTACAAATTTTGTTCATGCTGGAGAGGCGAGTTCAAGGATGTCGTCGAGAAATGGGCGGGACCGAAAAAGAACAAAAGGCGGGGTCTCAGAAATTGAGTCGTTTTACTTCCAGGTATTAAAACAGTCCACAAAAATGACTCTTATTTTATAAATTTTGTTTTTAGGTGTTCCAAAGGTAATCTATGATCATATGTATGGATATAGTTTACTCTGAAAGGGCCTCTTAAAGCCTTTCTGACTAAAACAAATTCAAAATACCACTTTGGAGTTCTTTTTTTTGTGAGAAATCAAAAGTATAATAAACTTAAAAGCTCAAAAATTTGATTTTGCATGGTATAGGTCCTTTTAATATTTCATAAACAGCGTAGAGATTGCTATATATCACCTTTGTTCTCCTCACAGATCAAGGTTCCCTCATTCTCTGAAACCCTCTCTGCGCTCAATGTGGTGCAGGTGGCTGGTGGATCCAAAAGCCTCTTTGCAGGTGAGTTTCAAACAAGGAAAAATTAAATGTTTTTGTACAATCTTGTTCAGTTTGTGATAAGAAAAACTTGTCTTTGCAGTGACTGTGGAGGGGAAGATCTACGCATGTGGTGAGGCCACCAATGGCAGGCTGGGCCTGGGCCTCTCCAGCGGGACCATCCAAATCCCGCGTCAAATCAGTGCACTGAGTAATTACGTTGTGAAGAAGGTGGCGGTTCATTCTGGTGGACGGCATGCTATGGCTCTGACAGTGGATGGGAAGGTCTTCTCTTGGGGAGAGGGGGACGACGGCAAACTGGGGCACTTCAGCAGAATGTGAGTTGTCGTATACGCACTTCATTTCATTCTGCTTTTAGAAATAGGAAAGTTAGAATCGCTGAAATTAATTTTATATCTAAATTACCAGAATGTGTTTGATTTGAAAGATGATTGTTATTGTCTTACAAACTAAAAACTATGTCTTGTGATGGACATAGGAACTGTGATAAACCGCGACTGATTGAGGCGTTGAAGACCAAGCGAATTCGTGACATCGCCTGTGGCAGCTCCCACAGTGCTGCCATCACCTCCAGTGGAGAGCTGTACAGCTGGGGCTTGGGTGAATACGGCCGCCTCGGACACGGGGACAACACCACCCAACTGAGGCCCAAACTGGTGTGTTCCAATCGCCACCCTTCTTATTTTTGATGACTTTTAGCATTTAAAGGTACAAAGACGGATTTAACAACCTGCAGAAAACTTAACCCCTCTTATCCTCTGATTACGGTACCACTCATTCAAACTGCATATATATTATAAACTATACATTTTCATAATAAAATAAATAATTCTTTCAATTGCAAATATCCTAAAATTTCATATAGTACAGGGCCAATCACAAAATGTTCCAGCATTGTATGGAAAACTTGGATTTCACTAATTTCAGATTCCAAAAGCATAAAAACTCCTTGCAGAGAAGCATTTTTTCTCCAAAACCAAATGGTGTAAGAGATCATTGACTCGCATCATAAAAGTTGGAGGAAACTGCTCTTTGTTTTTGAGAATAATTAGTCTCCTGGCAATCATGACTTCAAAGATAACTACATTTTGTTTCTGTGGTTGAGTTTCAGTTTATGTGGAATTACTCCAAATATTCCACAGATTACAGAAAGTTTTATAGGCTTTAGTAGAATACCTATAATGCTCTGAATCTTGATTGTCAAAAACGATTTATTTTACACACATCCAAAGCATATAGGAAAAAGCGGCTGTTAATTTTCATTATTTGCTAATGGGTTAACATTGGGAAATGACATTTTTACATTTTGCGTTAGACTAGCTGAATCAATGTACAATCCTGAACTGAATAACCATTTGACATAAACAAACTGAGGAAGAAGGTGTTCTTTCTAGAGGTTTTTTTTATTTTTACATTGAATTTTTTTTTTTAGAATGGGCAGTAAGGACCAGGAAATGTGCACCGTTATTCTCTCACGTTTAAGACACAAGAATGTCTGAATCTGAATCCTTTATAGGGTATTCAGAATGTCCTGGATTCAAAATGGGGCCTTTTTAATCATTAAGTCCCCTTTCTAAAGCTTTTCTAAACCATGCCATGCTAATTTACTGTCAAATTAAAGCTATTGCAAAAATATGTCTTTGTGCCGTTTTGTTTTTTCTTTATTATTTGTTTTTGTCCTCAGTTTTTGAGGAGGTTTAGTTCTGAGTGTCTCTGACTTGTCCTCTAGGTGAAGGTGCTTCTGGGACATCGTGTTATCCAGGTGGCTTGTGGCAGCAGAGATGCTCAGACTCTAGCCCTCACTGATGAAGGTACTGTGGTTTTAAGTTTTAAACATCCCAAGGATACATTATTTAACTGTTTATTAGCTTAAGATTCAAAAGTCAGGTGGAGCATTAAAAAGCAAAAGCTCCAGACCTCTGTGAGTGGCCTTCAGCAGTGTTTGTTTTGTCAGGTCTGGTGTTCTCCTGGGGCGATGGAGATTTTGGGAAGCTTGGGCGTGGAGGCAGCGAGGGCTGCAACATACCCCAAAACATAGAGCGGCTCAACGGACAGGGTGTCTGTCAAATTGAGTGTGGTGCACAGTTTTCGTTGGCGCTGACGAAATCTGGAGTGGTCTGGACCTGGTAAGACTTGACAGATGGTGCATTTAAACCCACTTTTTGACTCTAACCTCTTATATGATGTTCAAATTAGGGGAAAAGGTGACTATTTCCGATTGGGTCATGGTACCGACGTCCACGTGCGAAAGCCCCAGATTGTGGAGGGGCTGAGAGGGAAAAAGATCGTCCATGTTGCTGTTGGAGCTCTACACTGTCTGGCTGTCACAGACTCTGGACAGGTTTGTTCCAGCCTCTGTGTGATTGTAAAGGTGGTTCCTTGACTGCCCAAATAAAACCAAACTCCTGAATTTAAGGTGTACGCATGGGGAGACAATGACCACGGGCAGCAAGGAAATGGCACCACCACAGTCAACAGGAAACCCACCCTGGTTCAGGGTCTGGAGGGACAGAAGATCACCCGGGTCGCCTGCGGCTCCTCCCACAGCGTGGCCTGGACCACTGTGGATGTGACCACACCTTCAGTTCACGAACCAGTCCTTTTCCAGACAGCCAGAGACTCCCTTGGAGCTTCCTACCTGGGTAATACTCTTTTCTGACTAATCTGTTCTCATTACACTCTTCCTGTACATTTTACGTAAATATAAAAACTTCTCCTGATAGGTTGTTTTGTGGCAGTGAAAGTTAAGAGAAAGAAGTTTGTCACTGATCTACACACCTCCAAAGGCTTCTTTCTTGACTAAACTGTATATCCTTCATAAAAGTAGATATAATTTCTAAGATTTTGTCAGTAGACAGGGATAGAAAGCTTTGGCAGTTGAAACTCAGATTTATGCATATAAAATGTTAAGTTTGCCCTTAAGTCAAGTTTACACTTAATGACATCTTCATACCAAGACTTTCACTGTCATTTTTCATCCAGTGTTGCGTCTGAGTTCAAATATTCAGTATTATTTCAAATTCAAATAGCAAAGTGGTTTTCCAGATCATGTCATTGGATGAGAACATATTCAAATTTTGCTAGTTTGTAGATTAAAACTGTGTTTTGCAGGCCAAAGTTCAAAGGATTTAGAACCCTGTCTGCCTGCTCTTCTCTTACAGCTAAAGATCTTAAAAAAAAAAACTGTCTTATCAAGGGTTTTTCCTTGCATAAAAAAGCCCAACAAAAAAATAGGCAAATCCCAAAACCATATATTAAAAAATAAAGAACACTGGCCACAAAATGTCATAAAATCTCGATCCCAGACATGCTACATTCCTCTCTAGGGGCTTGTAAAAGGATGTAACATAAAGGTAGAACAAAAACAAATATCCTAACTACTCAAAAACTCTCACAAACAAACCGAGGCTCAACATAAACTGGGAATTTATTTACAGAAACGTTCAAACAACACAGAAATAACCAAAAATATGAGGACCAGAGCCTCCAACAATAGCAAACAAAGTAAACCTCTGCTGCTGCCAACTGGCATGGAGTTTCCAACAGATGTTGCAGTATTTGAATGCTGAGCTGGAGGTCCTCGTCCAATCAGGTGCTCTGGATATTTGAGCACCAATCTGCAGAGATGGGAGGGGAAAGACTGAAGAACCTCCCACTCCAGCAGAAACCAACACAAATCAAAAACAGAAACACATTAAAGTACAAACAAAACAAAATTACGACCTCATTCACTGTAGCTCAAGAAATGTAGACAAATGGAAAAAAGTGCTCATCATCCACGTCCCTCCTACTGCCAGTTGTCTGCATCAGTTGTGTTTAGCTTTGACTGCAAAATGATGCCTCATGAAGCACTGAAGCGTTCCTTTCAAGTCCAGTTTTGAGACGAGGCTCCAAGGTGCTTCATTTGCTCTACTGCACCATCAAGTGGACAACAAATGCATAGCAGTCAAGAGTAATAATGGAACCTCCTGATCTGATGGAAAGATGTATATATCAACATAAATTGAGACTCAAACTAGCATGTTTCAATGATACAATGGTTGTGGTAATATTAAAGGAGAGGCACATTGGAGATGTCATGTCACTGTGCTTGTTTCACTTCATAGCTGTGGTTATGTGACAATCGGGACAGAAAAACATGACATTTTATTAAATTTTATTAAAAACGGCAGTTTCTACTAAATCTCTAAACCTTCTAAACTCTCACTGTCTGTAACTCTCCTTCAAATATCTACATTTTTAAGGGAACTTATAAAACTTGTGGCACAATCCAAACCACTTCCTGAATAAGTCACATGGTACAGACAATCGGCTGTAAATCAGGGAGGAGGAGAAAGAATCAAAGCAGGATGGTGCATTTTTGAGGACAGGGTTGAGATTGCTGATGAGAGATTGTCGCAAAGAAGAGCTGCAGGAGAAAGCCAGCCGAAGGACTTGTTCACTAACTCTTCTGATGTTTGTAAATCCAGGTGTTCAGTCTGACAGCGACTCGTCCGCAGCGAGCAACAAGATGAGCGGCCAGAGCAGCTTGAAGCCCAACCGACCTTCTCTGGCCAAGATCCTTCTCAGTCTGGACGGGAATCTGGCCAAGCAGCAGGCTCTGTCGCATGTTCTGTCTGCTCTGCAGATCATGTATGCAAGGTACACCATGAGAAGCGTTTCTGTTGTTCTGCTCTCATAAACTTAACCAATTCTTAGCAATAGTTTCATTTGCAAGAAAGCATTTGTTGTCCCCAATTAGTATTTGAAGAAAAGTATGTTTATGAAGATTTCATATTCAGATGAGTTTAAATTCTTGTTACACCTGATTCAATCATCTTCATCTAATATTACAGTAGAATCGCGTGAATTGAATATGTTTTCTACTGTCTAAAACTACAGTTTGTAAAGGAGCTGTGAGTGGAAGACTTTGGTTTGATTCTCGTTCTGATGGGATTGTGATGTGTACTTCCACAGGGATGCAGTGGTGGGTGCTCTGATGCCAGCCAGCATGATTCTGCCCGCAGAGTGTCCTTCCAGCTCTCCCATTCCCCCATTAGATTCCTCATCTTCATCCTGCGTCAGTGATGACGAGTGCCCTCCGGTCCCTCCTGAAACGGAAGAACAAGTCAGCCCAAACCCCTGGCAGGACAAGAAGGGAGAGGTCAAGATTTTAACTCAAAAACCATCAGTTTTTATCAAGAAGTCTTTGGCATGGCTATCATGAAATATAGAAGAAAATATTCAGAAGAAGATAAAACTGAAACTTTTACCAAGTATAATACTTGGTAAAAATACCCCAATAATTGGTATTGATATTTTTGGTCAGTTATGTTGATTTCATTGTCTGAAAAAAAAAAATACAGGGTCAAAAGGTCAAAACTTTCTAGATTGCATGTTTCTGACAAAGTATGTTGTTTATGATTTAAATCCATATAATTGTGGATTGTCTTTAATGCTTGATTTATTAATACACATATTTAAAGTTGAAATCACAAGTTCAGCTTTCTGTTACTGAGTGTTCACTGTATTCAACCTGAATTTTTTTTCCGTGTTTTTTGTGTGTGCAGGTTTCTACATCAGAGGATGCCGTCACCCCCTCGTCTGCTGTGACTCCATCCGCCTGTGGGGCATCCTCTCGCCCTTTCATCCCCGTCACCGATGACCCCGGAGCAGCCAGCATCATTGCTGAGACCATGGCCAAAACGAAAGAGGTCTGCTTGGTGAAGGACACTCGATGTAATGTTCCCATTCTGAGCGTTTAAGCAACTTTTTTGATTTTTCTCAGGACTCTGAGAACCAAAGCAAGGTGGTAGGTCCAGAGCCTCAGTACCTAGATGAGTTCACCAGCCTCCTTGTGCCTGACGATACCCGAGTTATGGTGGACCTTCTGAAGCTGGCAGTGTCCTGCCGTGCTGGAGAGAAAGGCAAGGAGGTGCTGTCTGCTGTGCTGTCTGGCATGGGAACGGCGTATTCCCAGGTACTGAGCTGATTCCCAAACATGCAGGTGTTCTTTAGGCCTGCTGTTTGTTCAGTCTTTGCATCTTGGTCGTGCAGGTGGCTGACATGCTGTTGGAACTGTGTGTAACCGAACTGGAAGACGTTGCCACGGACTCGCAGAGTGGCCGTCTCTCCTCCCAACCTGTGGTTGTCGAGAGCAGTCATCCATACACAGATGACACCTCCACCAGTGGCACTGTTAAGATCCCAGGCAAATAAAAAATGCACACTTTTTTATGTGGTGAAGTTCCTCCATATGATGAATAGAGCTTAAAAATATCAACCTCTACTGTGTCCTGCAGGTGCAGAGGGTCTGAGGATAGAGTTTGACAGACAGAGCTCAACTGAAAGACGCCACGATCCGCTAACCATCATGGATGGAGCCAACAGGATCGTCTCCGTCAGATCAGGTGATAGATGACGTTGGAGGTTTTTTAAGAGAAACAGTTCTGAGATGGAATCAACAGTTCACCCTGCATGTTTGTGCTTCAGGCCGAGAGTGGTCAGATTGGTCCAGTGAGTTGAGGATTCCAGGAGATGAGCTCAAATGGAAGTTCACCAGCGATGGTTCGGTCAACGGTTGGGGCTGGCGCTTCACAGTCTATCCCATCATGCCTGCAGCTGGTGAGCTACATGATTAAAACCTGCCTTTTTAATTTAAGAAAATAAAAAAATAAACTCAAGGAGCATGGAGGTTCTGGTTTTTGAAAAAAAATGTTTTTACCTCATTGTAAAAGTCAGAGGAGACACCTCCAAGGAATGAGTTTATCAGGCCTTCTGAAGTAAACGATACTTTTTAATATTTAATTTATTGCTTGAGGTACAGACATTCAGCTTTAAATCATTTTAATATATTGTTTGTTAAGAATAATAACTAAATCTAGAGATGCATATACTTGCAGAAGACAGCATCTCCTTTTAAGATTTATGATCTCTCTGCAATGGAACTTTGTTTTTCTATATTCTTTTTTGATTTGGGTGTTTTGGAAGATGGCAATGTTTATCAGCCTCAGCTGCTTTGTGACAGTGAGGTCATCTTTCTCCAGGTCCCAAAGATTTGCTGTCTGATCGCTGCATTCTGTCCTGCCCTTCCATGGATTTGGTCACTTGCCTGCTGGATTTCAGGCTCAACTTTGCTTCCAACAGGAGCATCGTTCCTCGACTAGCTGCTTCCCTTGCTGCTTGTGCGCAGCTGAGTGCACTAGGTATAAAACAGTGCTTCTGATCATTCCATTCATTTTTGTCCAGATGCCGGTAGAATTTTATGTGATCATTTGTAAGAAATAATTAATTACGATGGGATTTTAAGGATCCAATTTTGACAGTTTTTTTTTTTTTTTTATTCCACTGGAACTTTAATACATATTTCCATTCCTTTTCCTATAAAGCAAATTCTGCATTGTTTGACCCAGAAATATATTAATGGCTTTATGATTTCTAGCTGCTGGACACAGAATGTGGGCCCTGCAGAGGCTGCGCAAACTGCTGACTACAGAATACGGTCAGTCCATCAACATAAACCGGCTGCTGGGTGACAGTGATGGAGAGGCTCGGTCCATTGTGAGTAAAGTTTGACCATTTTAAGATAACATTTGTAATAATTGTTTTAATTTATGTAAATTTGTTTGTGTGGTTAAATAAATGACTCAGGATTTGGAGCTGTTGGAACCAAACTAAATTTTTTTTTTTTTCTTTAAATCACCCAAGTTGATAATGTTTATTTGAGCAAAGTAACCTCGTGAAAGTTTCTTTTTAATCTGAAATTTGCATTCATTTGAAACTTTTTCTACATGGGGTAACTGAAATGGAAAAAGGGAAATAGTTTGATGTTTTTTCCTGTTAAAGTGATCAGTTGCTTGATATCAAATTGATTCATTTTTTAGAGGATCATTGTTTCATTAAATCTGCAATAAAAAAAAAAAATGTATTAATTCCTCATCTAAATCAAGTCAGCAGGTCATTTAGTTTACATCCTGGGTTATTGTTAGAGTGCATCTCCAGCAACTGTACATGTAATCAAAATGTAAATCAAATCCATCAATAAATGCGAGCTCTGAAATTATCGGTTTAGTATTTTGACTACAATACCAAATCCTAAAAACAAGATTTGATGTCATAGCTACATATAAAACACCCAAAGTAAAAATAAATAAATAAGTAAATAAAACACCAAAAATATTGTCATAAATTCAATTAAATTCAAATTCTTAAATGTAGTTGCATCTTCAGGGATGGTTGATGCTTTAGAAGTTATGTTCAGGCATTCTTCTTCATTGACTTTGAGATTTTTAAAATTTATTCCAACATTAGAAAAGTGAATAAATTAAATTTGAGCTTGAGTTGATTTTATGAAAGACATTAAATTGAGTCGAACTGTTTCCTTTAAATGATAAACCAGAAAATGTTAAGAGGTGTGACAAACTCCATCCTACAAAAAATAGGAATAAAAAACGAATGACAGAAATTAGTCCTTAAAAACGGAGTTATTTCGTTTTTACTTTTAGCACGTTTGTCTTGAACCTGGTGTGTTGCACGAACGTTCGCTCTAGACACGATAACTGTATATTTCTGTTTGTATGACATCTTAGGGTTCATTTTGTTTCTCTTAGCATACCTTTTCTTCTGTAAAATCTGGACCTGAGAGAACATTTGGAGTGAGCTGATTGATTGTTCTTTCAGAGTTTCACCGGCAGCGCTCTGGCTGCTCTTGTGAAGGGGCTTCCCGAGGCGCTACAGAGGCAGTATGAATATGAAGACCCCATCGTGAGAGGAGGGAAGCAGCTCCTTCATAGTCCATTTTTCAAGGCATGTCGGCAATATTTGGTGCTGTCATTTGAATATGTATTGATGTATTCCTCATGAAGGCTAACTTAGAGATTTTGTCCAGGTGTTGGTTGCTCTTGCTTGTGACCTGGAGCTGGACACCTTACCCTGCTGTGCTGAGACCCACAAATGGGCGTGGTTCCGTCGCTACTGCACCGCCTCCAGAGTGGCGGTGGCTCTGGACAAGAGAACATCTCTGCCGAGAGCCTTTCTTGATGAGGTACTCCTGGTTGCCGTTGGCCTTCCTTGTTCCTTATCTTACAAGATCTCAAACGCTACCGTTTGCTCTCTACAAGGTCACAAAGAAAATCAGGGAACTGATGGCTGATCATGAGAGCATGAGCGGCCTCCACGAAAGCCACGACTCGTTCAAGCGCGAGCACGATGAGCAGCTGGTGCAGTGGATGAACAGACGCCCGGATGACTGGACTCTTTCTGCTGGCGGAAGCGGCACGATTTATGGCTGGGGTCACAACCACAGAGGGCAGCTGGGGGGCATTGAAGGGGCAAAGGTCAAGGTGCCCACGCCCACTGAGGCTCTGGCTACCCTGCGGCCAGTACAGCTCATCGGAGGAGAGCAAACTCTATTTGCTGTCACTGCTGATGGAAAGGTCTGAATTATCTCAAGCTTCTTTGTGATATTATGTTTCAGTTAGCTTAGGTGTGTGACGTTCTAACATCTGTATCCACAGCTGTATGCCACAGGATATGGAGCAGGGGGACGTCTAGGCATTGGTGGCACGGAGTCTGTGTCCACACCAACTTTACTGGAGTCCATCCAGCATGTCTTTATTAAGAAGGTGGCTGTGAACTCTGGAGGAAAGCACTGCCTGGCCCTCTCCTCTGAAGGAGAAGTCTACTCCTGGGGAGAGGCTGAGGATGGAAAGCTGGGCCATGGGAACAGGAGGTCAGAACTTCATTACAACCTGAAAGACAGCATGGAAAATATCATAATAGAGACTTGTGGCAGTGTGAAAGAAGACCAGGTTGGTCATTTTCTGCAACTCTTCTTAATTGTAGCCCCTGTGACCGTCCTCGTGTGATCGAATCCCTGAGAGGGGTGGAAGTGGTGGATATCGCAGCTGGAGGGGCACACAGCGCCTGCATCACCGCCAGCGGAGAGCTCTTCACCTGGGGCAAGGGTCGTTACGGACGACTGGGTCACGGCGACAGCGAGGACCAGCTTAAGCCAAAGCTGGTTTGTGATAACTCTGCTCAGTTTCTCACAGGACTCAAAGTGTTGCTCACCTAATATGAACCAATGAACCACCTGCCGCTTTATTCAGGTGGATGCACTGCAGGGTCACAGGGTCATCGATGTGGCTTGCGGCAGTGGGGATGCCCAGACGCTGTGTTTAACCGATGATGACATGGTTTGGTCCTGGGGAGACGGAGACTACGGCAAGCTGGGCCGAGGAGGCAGTGACGGCTGCAAAGTCCCCATGAAGGTGAAGCAGATTAGCCGTAACTTCTTTCTACTTTGTCATATAAGGTGGTGAAGTCCCTCCATGATTTCAACAACTGTTTCAGTCTGAAGGGAGTGTTAAACTTTTTCCACAGTTGCAGAAAATGTTGCTATTCAATCCTTTTAGCTCTCAAAATAAAATGGATTTCTTAATTATTGTTGCAGTAATAAAACTCCTGGATGAGGATTGAGATTCTAATACAGTTTGGAGAACAAAAAAAAAGGATTTATTTTTGCAATATTTTAAATGTTTGAAGTAGAGTTGATCTCACTTAAAATATGCATGAAATAAAATCCTTATTAAGCCAAGGTACGGTCTAAATGCAGACACTGAGAAGGATTATATTCATCATATTTGTAAAACTAACTTGAATTCCTGCAAATCATTTAAGTTAAACATTTGATTGGAAAAAGTATGTAACACCTGCCCTCATGGAAAAGTTATTCTACCTATTTTTGGATTTTCATAGGAAAAGAAACCTCCTACAAAATGTTTGTAGATTTTGTAATTGATCATTTCTTTTTTATTTTTATGAAAATAAACGTGTTAAAAATAAATATATTTATATCTGGGTGAAAACTGTAATTGGCTTAAAAAAAGTCATAATGGACACATAAAAAAGAGATTTGGTCACAATGTTCAATTATTTAAGCACAAGTTGGTAATCAGAACAACAACAACTCAGAACATAGTATATTGATAATTTAATTATTTAATAATGAAATAAATTGGTTGTTTGTTGATCCACATTTAATGATCAGAGTTGATGGTGGTCATTTATTGCGGTTAAAGTGATCTAGGAAACTAGTTGTGGACTTGGTTTCTTTGAAACAAATTTTTGCTTCGTCTGGATAAAAACAAGCTGAATTTTTCCCTCATTTTAACCACTTTTTTCTGCTGCAGAGTGTAGCAGTTTCTATAATGATGCATCGCACCACGTACCAAATAGTTTCTTCTTGTGAAAAATGATTTATACCAATAAGACAAGATTGAAGAACAAATACTTGATTTAATATATATTTCTGTTTAAATGACATCTCCAGTGGGCCCGCCACCTGCTGGAGAGCTCGGAAGGGATGGGTGCAATGTGGTTTGGGGGAAGGCGAGTGCCTCGGCGGCCCAAACCCCGGGCATGGAATTTGGCTTTTGAGACATGGAACGTCACTTCTCTGGGAGGGAAGGAGCCTGAGTTTGTGCGAGAGGCTGAGAAATACTGGCTAGATATAGTAGGGCTCACTTCCATGCACAGCCTGGGCTCTGAAACTCAGTCCCTCGAGAGAGGCTGGACTCTACCATTCTGGAGTTACCCATGGTGAGAGGGGGCGGGCCGGGGTGGGCTTACTCGTGAGCCCCCAGCTCAGCTGCAAAATGTTGGAGTTCACACCGGTGGACGAGAGGGTCGTGTCCCTTCGCCTCTGGGTGGGGGACAGGTTTCTGACTGTGATTTCGGCTTACGAGCCAAACAGCAGTTCGGAGTACCCGGCCTTCTTGAAGGGGTACTAGAAAGTGCCCCAACGAGAGGCTCCATCGTCTTCCTGGTGGACTTCAATGTCTACGTTGGCAAAGACGATGGCACCTGAAGGGGCGTGAATAAAGCATTAAAATTCATCCAATATCTCAAAAGTTACAGAGGATTCACAAGAAGCTTTTAGATGCATGAAGATCAGGAGAGCAGAAGTGTTGTCATGGTCTCATCCACTGAAAGCTTTCCTTGTACACTCCCACCCCAAAGAAAAAAGATCTTTCTGCTTGCATTCTAGTTTCATTTGGCCCATGAAGTTTATTTCATGTTTAATCCTTGGAGAATCCTTTCATTTATAAAAGGAAACGTTTTTCTGCACCTGTGGTACTGCATGTGCTTTGTGTTTGGGCACATGGTTAAACAAAAGATAAATAGTGAAATTAGTCATTTTTTTTCCCTTTAGATTGACTCCCTGACTGGGCTCGGCGTTGTCAAAGTAGAGTGTGGGTCTCAGTTCTCTGTGGCGCTTACTAAATCTGGAGCTGTGTACACATGGTACGTACAGAACATAAGCTTTTTGTGTCTTTGTTGTTGTGGAGTTCAGTTACATATTTTTATTTATTTATTTAAAGGGGTAAAGGGGATTACCATCGATTGGGCCACGGCTCCGATGACCACGTACGGCGACCCAGGCAAGTACAGGGTTTACAAGGGAAAAAGGTGATCGCCATCGCCACCGGCTCACTGCACTGCGTCTGCTGCACAGAGGATGGTAGGAAGAACCTTCTTGACGTCTGCTCACTTTAGATCTCGAGTCTCAGTCCAGGCCACGAGGGCCGGTGTCCTACATGCTTCCCAACTAACATGACACTCTATTGGCAGATGATGCAGGATAGCTTAAAAACCAGCAGGATGCCGCCCCTCTAGACCTGCAGTCCTGGGCTGCTGCTATAGACGGACTGATTTTTTTTTTTTTTTTTTTTTTTTTTTGTCTGTCTATTGTGAGTTCCAGCCTCTTATTAGGATTCACTGTTTTTGTTCCTCAGGAGAAGTATATACGTGGGGAGACAATGACGAGGGACAGCTTGGAGACGGAACCACCAACGCCATCCAGAGGCCTCGCCTGGTGGCTGCGCTGCAGGGAAAGAAGATCAACAGGGTGGCCTGCGGCTCTGCTCACACTCTTGCCTGGTCCACCAGTAAGCCCACTAACGCTGGGAAGCTGCCGGCACAGGTACCGCCCTCAGAGCAACCATTCTGCTGCTGTTTCCAGTAGATGGTATTTAGATTGTTTAAAGTTACACTCCAACTATATCGTTTTCTTGTGTTTTCAGTGGTCTTTTGTTTAGGATTATGCTGTTTTTAGCCAAAATCAAAACGGCAGTGTCATGTTTTTTTTTTTTTTTGTTTTTTTTTTTGAGACATTTTTTTAAAACCAGTAGTAGTTAAATTCGAAATTATCATATGGGTTTTGGTGAGGAACTTGGCTCAGCTAATTTCCCATCATCCTTTTGCTTACATTCTGTCATGCTAGTGTATAGCACCTCACAAGCCCAAGCTAACATTAACATAACAAGAAAATGATGAGTAATATTGGAGCAATCCTGTCGTACAGTTCTGATGCAGATTCCAGCTCTGATGAAGAAAACGAAGACATTTATTGATCTATTTGTTTGTGAATGGATGCATCAGAATAGAGCAGAGAAAGGAGACTTTGTCTGTTGCTACATCACTAACCAAACTTTTTCAAATCCAGGTTTTTATCTGGTCCTGATCCAACACAGTTTGATCTTAGATCTAGAGTCTAAAAACTATTCAGAAATGCAGTTTTAACCTTAAATTATTTTGTATATGAGAAAAATTCTGCAAGAACACGTTAAAAACACCATTTTCATTGGAGTGGGTCTTCTTAAAAACCCCTTCCATAAAATCAGTCTTGCCTTTGTGTTCTGCTCAGGTTCCTATGGAGTACAACCATCTGCAGGAGATCTCCATCATGGCCCTGAGGAACAGGTTGCTGCTGCTACATCATTTCTCTGAGCTTTTCTGCCCCTGCATTCCCATGTTTGACCTGGAGGGTCGGCTGGGTCAGACGGGTCACGGGCCCTCGGTCGGCTTTGACACCCTCAGAGGCATCCTGATCTCCCAGGGCAAAGTAGGTCAAATTCACAAGCCTCATCCGTGTTTTAAAGTGTCAAAGAACCTAAAGGAAATGTTTTTCTTAAAACAGGAAGCAGCCTTTAGGAAAGTGGTTCAGGCTACGATGGTGAGGGACCGGCAGCACGGACCTGTGGTGGAGCTCAACAGAATACAGGTATAGTCCGGAACCAGTTTGTTCTCCTGTCCTTGAGCAGTTTCTTCCCAGGTCTCACTTTAGATCCCGGGCCACATGAGTATTTCATGTGACGTCTTTGATGGTTTTTCCTCTTTCTCTGTGCTGTGTGATCTGCAGTCCTTCCAGCCTGCAGGGAGGCATGTCTGACTTTACTCCACTGATTCTTGGATTCCTTTCTTTCATCTGCACTGAGGCCAGGGCGGTGTCATTCAGCCTTTCACAAAATCAAGCCGCACTGAATTACCTTGTTTGGCCTGCAGGTAAAGCGTTCCCGCAGCAAAGGCGGCCTGGCAGGCCCTGATGGAACCAAGTCGGTGTTTGGTCAGATGTGTGCCAAAATGAGTTCCTTCAGCCCCGACAGTCTGCTTCTCCCCCATCGTGTGTGGAAGGTTAAATTTGTGGGTATGTCTTATCCTCCTCCATTTGATAAGTCGTTTTTTTTTTTTTTAATTCCGTTAGAAAACCTCTGCTCTGTGTGGGATTTAATGCTCTTATTTCTCCTCAGGTGAGTCTGTGGACGACTGCGGTGGAGGCTACAGTGAGTCCATCGCAGAGATGTGCGAGGAGCTTCAGAACTCACTGACTCCACTCCTCATCGTCACGCCCAATGGCCGCGACGAGTCCGGCGCCAACAGGGATTGTTTCCTGCTTAACCCAGCAGCCAAGTCACCTCTACACATGGGCATGTTTCGCTTCCTAGGTATAATCCACATAATCCCTCGGTCAGGCCCACAGTGATAATCCCAAACAAACAGAAAATATACTTTCAATAAAAACAAACACAAATACACTCTTCATTGATGAAACACCTGCTCTTAACTTTTAAACCCCAAGAACTTTCTAGAGTTGTTCTTGACGGTAGCCTCCATCATGCCGACAGTCGGCTGACGCTGGTGTGGTGTGTGGGTAATGCGCTCGGCCTTGCTGTGTCTGCAGGAGTTCTCCTTGGAATTGCGATTCGAACTGGAAGCCCTCTGAGCCTGAATCTGGCAGAACCAGTGTGGAAGCAGCTGGCAGGGATGAGCCTGACCATCGCCGACCTTAGTGAGGTTCGTGCACGCCCCTCCCTCAGTGCATGTGTGTAAATCGTCCAGTCAAGTTGATGGACTCGATGTGATGATTGATTTAGGATCCACATTTTTCTCCATAGTCCTCACTGTCACTTCCTTTAAAAAAAAAAAATAGTTTTGAGTTTCTCCACTGCCTGCAAAGGAGCAGCTTTAACAAAAGTGAAGAACTTAACCTGCTGCTACTGAAGCTTCTGATTTCAGCATTTTTAAATAGTTTTAGTGCTTCCAGCAGGAGATCAACCCTCCAAACAAGATTTAATGCGGACCAGAACTTTCAGACCATCAAGTTGAAGTGAAAAAAATATTCACTTCACATTTATTTTTTACAAACCTTTGAAGAAAATGGACTCGCCCCTTTTTTGTGCATCTGTAACTCTTACAATATATTTTGTGCAGAAGTACAAAAATTATGAAATTCCAAAAAATACAAAATACATTTTACACATCCATAACAACTTGAAACTAAATTATGCACAATCTTTACAAATTGCACGTGAATCGCTTGATACGCACACACAAAACTACAGTTGGACACAAATCTGATGTGAGACTCTTTTCACGCTTCAGAGAAAGAAAGATTTATTATTTAGTAATTGATGTGCTTAAATGCTGCTAGAATGCTGGGTCATCAGAATTTTCTTTTCAGCCGCTTTAAACTTAGATTGTGAATATTACCTGATGAAAACTTGACATTTTCCCCACTTCCCAAGAATTACACATATACAAATCAGGGTGAGTCTATTAACTCCCCAAAACAAACTGGGGTTTCACATTCCTTCAGGTTTATTTTCCTGCTGTCCTTACCTAGCTTCCTATTGGTGGAGATTACCTGATCCAGTATGCAGAAATAGAAGAGGACAGGCATGTCTCAAAACAAGCAAGACTAGTTTTATGGAAATGCGCATAAATGGGCATTTCAGGCTTCTGTATTCAAAACAAGTTTCTATGTCTGCTTTTGGGGTCCACATACAAAACACTCGCCCACTGAACGTTGAGTTAGACCACGTTTTACTTTAACCAATCAGATCTATTTTGAATGGCGTTCCTTTTAATTTAAGGGAGTACCAAATGTTTGCAAAATGATCATGGAGGAGAAAATAATAATTGTGGCTTGTCAGAATTATCTGGCACCAAGTCTTTCATACATTGGAATAGAACTGTGAAAGAAAAAGCCTGAAACAAGATTCACAACATTTGCACCACTTTGACATTTCACATCAACCTCCTTAAACTGTGGGTGGGGAACATGTGCCTAGTAATCTTTTTTTTTCAGTTGAAAAGGAGAAGCCCCTCCCTGCTTGTCGAGTGTGAACACCATGGGCTAAACGTTCTGTAACACTCTTCACAAACCTGGTGTGACTGTAGCACAACAGTTAAGCTGTTGCTAAATTTAGTCAGTAAGCTAGAGCAGAGTTTAGTTTGTTCTGGTGAGAACGGAGATCTTTTATGAGCTGGGTTGCTGTCTAATGCTCGATTCTGAACTCTTCCTAAATTTAAAGGACATTTTTTTGAGCTCAAGTACAGCAGAGATTGCAATTCTAAATTAAATTTGTTTAACTTTTAGTCTTATCTTTGATGTTTCAGGTAAAATCAACATAATGACTTTAGGTAAATAAAATGTTTCGACATTTCATTTGATGAAAAGCGTAGTCAGCTTCTACCCTCCAACAACAAATATCTGTAAAAAAAAAAAAAGTAGCACAATGTTTCTATTGAACTGTCTCTGCCTGAACCCCTTCACCTTGGAACGGTTGCTTCTTCTAGTCAGATGTTACGAAACACCTTCAGCTCACATGATCAGCTTTATAATCTACAGAAAGATCACATTCCTATACATTCCTTGACAGATTAAAACCTAAGTCCATCAGCCGGTAGTTCTGCACTGCTACAAAGGACTCCTAATCATTCAGTAAACTTCATTTTTCTGAAATGGTTTTACTCCAACCTTTCTTGCGTGTGCGTAGAAGAGGCGATGTGAGTCGACTCGTGCTCTGATCATACGCCTCTGAACCTACAATAGAGGAAGAGCTGACAGGAGAGAAGGCCTTTTTCCTTCTCAAAGCTGCGTTTGTTTTGTGGTTTTGCCCGTGAGGGATTCAAAAGGTTAAATGGGAAGTGAATTTAGCACAAGGGGATAACTGTGGAGCTCACAGGACATGATCATTGGGCTCTTTCTCATTCACGTGTATGTAGACGCACGCAAGTTTATACATGCACACAAAACACAAGACGAAGCTTTTAATGAAGTAGAAACGACTAATACTCCTTTAAGGCACCTTCTTGTTTATTTACCAAATATAACAAAAGGTATAAACTCAAAAATTCCAGTTTAAAGATCCATTCTGATTATCTTTTTCTCTATTTTTAAAGCTTTCCCAGTGATCTGTCACTTATGATTTAATTTTTAGCCAAAATCTCCCCAAAATTGTAATTTTTCAAGAACATAGTTTCTGCAGAGAGACGGGAGTTCATTCGACTTACATTTACATCTGAAGTGTAGGCAGAACTGTTAGCACAGAGTAAGCCTGCCCTGACTTCCCAGTATCCATTTGTTTTCACTCTCTCCCACTAGCTTACAGCCCTCACACCCCCAACTTAACATTAGCAGTGGAACAAAAATGGTGATCAGTATTGAAGCTATCCAGATGTACAGTTTTGAGCCAGATAGCAGCTCAGACATTCATGGATCTATTTGTCTAAACCAGGGGTCGGCAATGTTTATGACTTGAAGTGCCAATGCTCGCGGTGGGGTGACGGTGCAGGCATGGAGCGTCTGTCATATTGTGCGGCGCACAGCTGCTGCACAACATGATGATTATGAGAGAAAGACAGAAAGAGACTCTGGAAATCTGGAACCATTTCACTTTCATTGATAATAGAAGGAAGAATTTAGAGTCTGCAGGAAAAGAAATCCTTATAGAACCTCCTCCACAAGAAACCTACAGACACCTGAGAGAACCTTCTGCAAACAGACCAGATCACTAAAACCACATCAACTCCTCTAAGTCTTGGTCTTTCTCCATCAGCAGCTCACCTGTGATGCTTTTGAAATAGATAAAGACGAAGATTCTCTAATTCACTATTTATTCACTATTCTCTATTCACTCTTTAATAGGAACTCACATTTTCAAATTTCACTGAATTTCTTTTAAAAAATGAATATGACTAGCCGTTAGAATTTTGAAGTAAAATATCTCTTACTTCTAAATGCATCTAGCATTAAACGTTTACATTTCATTTTGTTGGTTTTTAGGTTGATAAGGATTTCATTCCGGGTTTGATGTACATCCGGGACAACGAGGCCACATCTGAGGAGTTCGAGGCCATGACCCTCCCCTTCACGGTGCCCAACGCCAGCGGTCAGGACATCCAGCTCAGCTCAAAGTATTCCCACATCACCCTGGAGAACCGTGCAGAATATGTCCGCCTGGCCATTAACTACAGGTGACGTACCGTTATTTCAGAAAGCTGTTTTGGTTTAGCACACGTTTACTGTTCTTCAGACGTTTTGTTTTGGTGTTGCAGACTCCACGAGTTTGACGAGCAGGTGTCTGCTGTGAGGGAGGGAATGGCTCGGGTGGTCCCGGTTCCCCTGCTGTCTCTCTTCACTGGTTACGAGCTGGAAACGATGGTGAGTCTCTGCTCTAAATGCTTTTGGGATTTGCCGTTCTCAGATGTTTACGGAAACTCTCCCTCAGGTGTGTGGAAGTCCAGACATCCCGCTGCATCTGCTCAAGTCGGTGGCCACATACAAGGGGGTGGAGCCAACAGCGCCGCTCATACAGTGGTTCTGGGAGGTGATGGAGTCTTTCTCCAACACGGAGAGGTCTCTCTTTCTGAGGTTTGTCTGGGGTCGCACCCGGCTGCCGCGCACCATCGCTGATTTCCGGGGGCGGGATTTTGTCGTTCAGGTAAGATTTCCACAGCGCCTAAAACCATCAACTGGTTTCATCCAGTACAGTCTGTCCTAATCTCCCCATTCTATTCTGTTTAATAAAGTTATGTTTTTTATAAATTTCTTAATCATCATATATACACTACTTTTTAATGAGAGTTTAAAGTTATTTTTAAAATACTTTTATTGCACCAAAACGTCTTCAGTTGTCCCTGTACAGTTCAGATAAACAGGTCTTTATCTCCAGAAAAACAGTCCTTCACCTGCTTTTGATGCCCTCTTGTCAATGAAGAGCAGTCTTGTCCAAAGTCCGGCCCGTGGCCTGTGTTCAATTTTCCACCAGTCCGCTGACTATTTTCATAAAATCAATAATAAGCAGCTCCCAGCGCTTTCTAAAAACTGTGTGTGATTTCTTGATTGTGCTTGGCTAAATAATGTATTGTCAACCTGTGTCAACACTGTTGTGCAATTCTTTTTGACACTTTTTTATCTTAAACTGAAAATAAGAAGAATAAAAATTGTCGCGTTTTTTTGGGGGGAAATGTGAAACAACTATCCACCTAACATGTCAAGGACCGGCTGTTTTCAAGGAGTTCAATATGAAGAAAGACTGCTATACAAACATGCTAACTAAAACAAGTTAACTGAGAATGAATGGTGCAAAAATGCGACAATTATTTTTCTATGGAAGCTAAAAATGGCCTCCCCTACACTTTTTTTGGATTATTTTTTTGTTATAACAAGATAATGAATAACATACTGTAGCGTCCTTCTCTTCCTTTCCTTCACTGAGACGCTGAGACTTCACCTGATGTAAGTTAAGTTAACAAGAAAAACGGCAGAAGGAAACACTCCACTAAAGTTGTTTTTTTGAGTCTATTTTTTGGTTTATTAGTGGATCTATGTTCCTCAAACATCTTGATTGCATCTCATGCACCAGCCCTCCCTCCCTTTATCTCCCTAAGACCCCTGAACTAACAGGTTGATTGACAGAACCCAGCGCAGACGAGGGCGGTGTGTTCACTGAGCTCCGGATATTAGAAAACCCAAACAGCCACTCGGCCCAATTCAGTCCGCTACAATACTTTTTAAAATGTATATAAAGGAGGTATTCAGAATAAATATAGACCGTATTAAATCAGTTCATAATAAATAGATTAGTTCTTCTGATTTTTAACATTCTCTGATAAACTGCTTTGTTTTTCTGCTGATGTCCTGAGCTCAGTGAACGCACCAGGCAGAAACGCTCAGCAGTCCGAGCTTCTTTCAGTCAATATGTCGTCGGGGGTTTTAGGGAAAGAACTGAATGTACATCATTTGTGACTGTTGAATAACTACATGTAAATGTGTTCCATCCTGTGTGTCCTCTTCCAGGTTCTAGATAAATACAACCCTCCCGACCACTTCCTGCCCGAGTCCTACACGTGTTTCTTTCTGCTCAAGCTGCCCAGATACTCCTGCAAACAGGTGCTGGAGGAGAAGCTCAAATACGCCATTCACTTCTGCAAGTCCATCGACACCGACGACTATGCCCGCATCGCTCTGTCCGGCGAGCCTGCGGCCGACGACAGCAGCGAGGATTCGACAATGAGGACGCCGACTCCTTCGCCTCCGATTCAACGCAGGACTACCTAACGGGACACTGAGCCTCTGCGGAGAGGCAGATTTCTTTCACCCAACGGTGCACACATGGAGGCAGGCTTCCTGCTGGAACATGTCTGTGGGCGGATGTGCAATATAAGCTAGAGAGTAACGCCTGCTCTCAGTACTTTAAAAAGAAACGGAGTGATCTGCTGAACACCTAAATGTTGTTTAATGGAAACTGCGTATATACATAGAGTTACTGAGTTTAAAAAAGTAAATAAATAAAAAAGAATAAAGGCTCCAGCCTAGCACTGTGGTAGATTCTTCCTCTGGTTTGAGTGAATTACCTGTTCGTAGATTGTTTATAGAAATTGATGTGCAGCAGTAGTATTATTTGTTAACAGTCATGTTTCTTTTTATGAATCCAGAAAATAAAACATTTTTAACTAGTCTTTGCCACACTGCTCGCCTCGGCCAGAGCCCACCGAAGAGTCATTTATAGATTCATGTATTCAGCCTTCCACCATGACTGTCTCCTGAAAGAATGTGTATAATATTATCGTGCCATGTATTTACACAAGGTCTCATTCCTGCATTTTAAATGTTAATAAATTTCTGTTCTTAAGTACAACATTCACGCCTCGTTTTCTAATTTATTTTTCAAAAATCCTCTAAACTGCTTAGAGATGCAACACAAATGGACATGTGCACATATCACAGTGACTGTTATTTCCTGGATTATATCCGCCTTTATCAAACCTCTCAGTCTGGATTAAAGTTCGGGTTAAAAGGACACCACTCTGAGTTCATCGCTCTAAATTTTTTTTTTTTTTCTCCAAACTGGGTCATTTAGGATTTCATCTGTTTATTTTAAGCAGTGCTGTAGCTCGGAATTAAATCTGATGTTTTTTCTTTGGAAATCCCTTTGAATAGAGGAAACAAAGGTTGTTGCAGGACTTTACTCTGGGAGCTGGGATTTCTTTTTAAAAAAATCTCCCCTAATTACCTGTGCGACACAGTGATGTCGGCGAGGAAGGGGGGAGGAGCCGTTCCCTCTGGTGCTGGGAGAAATGGTGATGCGGGGAGGCCTAAGACGCTCCATCCTCCTTTATAGTCTGTGGAATCACTGCTGTGGGGGTGTTGTGCCTCATGCAGAATCGTGCATGGTTGTGTGGAGTCACGAGAAGAGGAAAAAAAAAAGTCTGTTTTATAAAAGACTTGATTTGGCTTTAAAAAAAATCCTCAGCATTCTTTCTGTACTTAGTGCCTTTTTTCCTGCAGTGATAATCACAGTGAGCTATGCTGCTGGGAGTCAGGTGCTCTTCTGTGAAATCCAGGCTGGTCTTGAATGGAGGGGGAGGGGGGTTACTGAGGAATGAGTGTTATGTAGTTTGTTACAAAGGCAGCTTCTAGAAAATAAGACGCACTAATTGAGGTTTATATTTCAGCTTTAAGTCAAAGTGATGGTTTTATGCAAAGGAAACTGTTTAGTGGGATCAAAATACAGATGAGGAATGCATGAAACTATTTGGATGATCATCTCTAGTTTGTAGATGTCAGGAAGAAGAAAACATCTATTGATAATGACTCTTCTACATATGCTGTCGCCAAAAAATTAAGAGGAAAGACGCATAACCTCAGACCGCTGCCTTGAGGATGCTCAGCCTGGCCGACTGGGATGAGGAGGAAAACGCCGGTTTGTCTGCTGCAGCATGTGACTGCATTCATGGGGAGACTTAAAAAAAAAAAAAGCTTGGCAAGCCATCAGTGTTTTTCCAGTGCTCAAAATCTTCTACCTGCTCTGGGATTCCTTCTACTATGAATGCAGCTCACAGGGCGTCAAGAAAAAAACTTTACAACAAAAACCTTGTTTGGGAATGCTTTGCAAAGCCCGACCACCAGACTTTGTGAGCAGGAAGACGATGAATAAATATGAGATCTAAAACAGGATTATGCATATTTGCATAAAGATACAAATATTTAAAAAAAAACAAATCTGGTTAGAAATACATAATGGAAAACTTTGCATAAAATACATTAAAACGCAGATATGTTCAACTGGAAAAGCAAGTTAAAAAATAAATTTTGTTTGATATTTCTCAGTCACAGTGGTGCAGTGGTTGGCGCTCTTGCCCCACAGGAATAAAGCCCTGGTTCAAATCCCAGCTGGGTCCTTTCTGTGTGGAATTTATGCATGTTTGGGCTTTCAATGAATTTTCGTTTCCCTCCACAGTCCAAAAATATGCTTCATAGGTTAATTGGCGACTCTAAATTTCTCCTAAGTGTAGATGTGAGTTTGTTTGTGACCCTGCAACAGACCGATGACTTTTTCAGGGTCTAATTTGTCCTACAATCTCCATGACTCCAAAAAGATAGATGGATTTGTAAGTCACTGGTCCTTCAAGTTGTCCCACTTAAATAGATGAGTTTGGTCTGTCATACTGGCAGCCCTTGAGCCATTTTGATATTTTAAGTTAATGTATAAGTCGATTTTATGCGGCCCCCATCTTAATATGAAGTTCAATGCCTACTAAGCAATATCTTCTGCGTATCTGTGCTTCTTTGATGATAGCTTTGTATTTGGTTTGTGATGTTTCAGCTCGCTTTATGCTTGAAACTTTGTATTTGCTATTATTCTTGGATACGGTCGACAGAAAAGTCCTAGCGTTGTTAGCTCCTGTCATTTCACAGGAAGACATAGACAACGGACCAAAGATATAGACAGTGGATGCAAAAACATATTTTTGGCACAAATGGAACCCCATACTGCCGGAACTCTGCCTTCAGAGGCCCCAAGGTAAATCGAGTTTGAGAACCGTGGTCTATAATGTTCATCATACCTGTGACAGAATATAAAGAATCCAGGAAATCACATTGTTTTATTTCTAAATATTTATTTTGCATAATGGAGCCGAAAATAAACATTATTCAATACTAAAAACTCACTTAAATACTATGGGTATCCACATAAAAGGTTCAGCTGAGATTTGAACCAGGATGTTCTCACTGTGTGGAGAGAGGGTTAACCCCCACAACACCCTGCACCCTGCAGAACCTTCAGGTGCTTGTTTGTGATCACTGTCATTCTGGAAAATCCAGCTACATTTTATTCTCTCTGGTACTGGAAGGAGGTTTTTGTCCAAAATCTCTCCATGCATGACCCCATTCATCCTTTCCTTCTTACAGAAGGTCACTTTGTAGAAAAGTATCCACAAAGCAAGATGTTTCCATCATCATGCTTCAGTAGGTATGCTCAGTATTTCATCTCCTTCAAACCAAAGACTTCAATTTTGGTTATATTCTGACTATATGAGATTCTCCCAATCCTCTTCTGGATCGTCTAGATGGTCTCTGGAGAACTTTAGACTGGTCAATACATGTGCTGGTTTAAGGAGGAGAACTTCTGGAGCACTGCATTTCAATCCATGACAATGTTGTGTGTTACTATTGAAACCTCTGTGATCCCAGCTCTCTTCAGGTCATGGAGCTCCAGGTGGAGGGAGATAGTCAGTGATGTTGGATTCCTTCAGTTCTCTCTAACAATAATAATTCCCTCCAAGCTGTTTGTTAATAATAATTGGTTCATTCCAGTCTTGTTCAGGTGTAGAATCTTGTCCCTGGTGTCTGCAGTCTAACGGAAGTCTTTTATACACACTTTCTTGTTATTTTGGGGATGAATATTTATTCATTCATTCATTCATTTCCTTGCCGCTTTATCCCTTTTGGGGTCGCGGGGATGCCGGAGCCTATCCCAGCAGCTGATGGGCGAAGGCAGGGTTTACCCTGAACAGTTCGCCTGTCTGTCGCAGGGCCATGAATATTTATTTTCTGCATAATTGTGCAAATAAAATTACTTAAATTCATTAAATGTGAATTCCTGGATAATTCTCTTGACATTTTGTCTCTTACAATTGAAATGTATGATAAACAATCCAGACCAAAGTTTTTTTTTTAAATTAGGACAAAGTGCAGAATCAGTGACTGACAAATCTTTTTTTGCCTTACTGTATGTCTTCATTCTTACATTATTATTTTACACTTGGATAATGAATTGTTTACAATTGTCTGTGGGTAATGTGTTGCAGTTATAATTGTCTTTTCTTGTTTTTTTGTTTGTTTTAACAAATATAATCAATATAAATAAAGTTCGGCCATTAGGAGTTTGTACAAATATACACCTTGTGTGTACATTTATTTAGATACATAACCCCCGTTTGTGAAAGTGAAATCTGTCCAACAAAAGAGGCTTTCAGCTTTGATATGCTAGCTCAGTTGATAGACAGGACAGGTTCATTTAAAATTACAATATGAAAAGTTCAAACAAAATAAATAAATAATAATTATAATAAATATTTTTTTTCCCATAAAAAGAGAGAAAATAAACATTTTAGACAGGAGGACCATTGAAGCACACAGCACCAAACAGCTGCAGAGGACAAAGTTCCTTCCTGCAAAATCACAACAGCGTCTCTTGCTGAGCATGAAGAGTCGCACGAATTCCAGGTTGATAGTGAATTTAGCTCTAGGAACATTTCACAAATGCATAAAGGCCATGCATCAATGAAATTCATTCTTGTTCTGTTCATTTATGAAGCACCTTTTCTTATCATCCTGTTTCTTCAGGCCTTTTATGGTCAGCTGAGAAAAAGATCAGGGTGAAACATTTTCCCTCAAGTGATATTAAACATTCCTAGAAGAAAATCCTCCTAAACATTCAAACTTGTGAAAGAAAAATGATGCTGGATTGTCAGGGTAGTGAGCAATAAGGAGGGGGAAATAAGTGGCTTAAAACTGCAAAGTGTAACAGGAAATGAATTAGATGCATGAAGACATTTTTGTTGTAATATAAGTCCAAGAAGTTAGTAGTGCGCCATTTTTAAAGCCTCTAAAAACATGCATGTGTACAAATAAGTTAAATTCAGCTAAATATTGATTCAGAATCATTGTTAGTTGAACTGCAATCACAAGAAAGAAGGCAGGAAAACATGGGTTGTGTGATAAAAGGTTTATAGATTAAACCCAGTTTTAAGGATTGGATGTTGCCGCCCTTTCCAAGCAGGCAGAAAAACCAGCTCGACAGTTGCTGAAAGACACACAAGAGGACAGAGATGATGGATGAGATTATGCTGCTGTTTGTGTGCTAGTGCAAGGTCATCCATGAAATTAAACGACAATGTTGATAAAAAATGAATCCTGGATAGAGTTGTTGTACTGTCGTGGATGCACATTCTAGTTATGTGGACATCCAGATGAAAACAGCTTTGTTTTTTTTTTAAACATAGATGTGGTTTGTTGATATACAGTATATTGTAACACTGCAGTTAAACTGTTTATGATTCTTTGTTAAACTGACGCGGCCCAAGTTAATAAGCTTCAACCTGGAAGTCTTGAAGCCAAAAATAAAAGTTTTACTTTTGTTTAATCCCTTTTTGTGCAATATTTTAACATTATATTTTGGGTTATTGCATTCTGTCTGAGCTGCAACATTTTTGAGATTTTTCAGTGTGACATTTTCAAAAGTTACATAACATCATTATAACATTTTTCAGTGAGGCGGTCTGCAGCAATATATTCACTGTACAGTGGAAGCAGCTTGTTAAAATCAAACTTCTACACACAAAGTGGGAAATCTAATGTTTTTTTTTAGAATTAAATGTTCTTTTTTCGTTCAGGACCAAAAAAATCCACCAGCTTTTTCAAAGTACAGCTTAATTTATGACAGAAACGTTAGTAAAACGTTCTCTCTAACCTTTGCTGCTCGTTTTAGATCAAAGAGACTCAATAATTTCCAGAATTTTCTGAGTTTCAGATCGATGGATTTGATCCTGAATTAATGCAGTTTGAGCTTAAAATTCATCTCTTTTTTTCCTGGAAACTGTAACAATAAAATAATCAGCTGTTGTTTGCTTTGCCCCTTTAGGGCTTCTGTAGTGAAACTGTGGAGATTTCCATCTGTTTAAAGCTGTTATTTAATATTGTCAGACAATACGGATCAGGGAGGCTGAAATGGAACTGTAATGTGAAAGGATGAGCTCTTTGGGGATGCCTCAAAGAATAGGATAGAATGCCTTTATTGTCATTGTATGTGTCACAATGAAATTTGGGAAGAAATACAATTCAAAATATGTTCAATGTTTCTGTTTTCAAAAGCATGAGCTGTACAGCAACTGAATTTGCTAAAAAAAAAAAAAGTGAAGAAAAGGACAATAATCATGTTGTTACAAACCCTTTCCTGTCTTTAAGCAACATCTCATCCTAAAAAAGCCCCCCTGACCCCCATATATCATAGTTTATAAATTGGGGGTATTTCAGCCAGAGGCAAGAATGAATGTGATGGAGGAGAACTGGAAGCAAGAAGGGGGAAAAAAATCTAATAATTTTCAAGCAAACTACCAAAAATAAAGAGTTTATTTATTTAAAAGAAGGAAAAATACACAAACGAAAATTGATAATTAAAATAGTTACAATTTAACAAAAAGGATTAATTGATACCATTGAACCTGACAAAATTAAAATTATTAAAAGGTTTTTTGTAGTTTGACTTAATTTAATCAAACAGTTTTTTTAAACTCTTTGCTTCTGTCATTATATCTAGACTTGTGAAGGTTTAAACTAAGAAATTCCAGATGTGAATTTAAAATACTTTTTAAATTCTTAAAAATTGTTTTGTTTCAATTTAGTTACATTCAGCAGATGCTTGTATCAATTAAAAGTGTCATTTATTTTTTCTCCTGTTTCCAGCTGAAAAAAAATGTTAATTTTGGTTTCTTGGCTGTTTCTTTCTTTTTTTTTTTTTGTTCCTAAAGAAATATATTTATACTCTTTTAAGTTTAAGTGGCGTCCAGAGAAACCAGAACCTTTGAAATGGAAAGTTTTTCCTAAGCTGCTTAAATATGGTTCTCCTTTCTCCCTCCCTCTTTCCCTTTTTCCCTCCCTGCTCAGCTGCTCTGGTTGTTCTGGTCAAGAACATCTCCCTCTTTTGCGGGTAAAGAGATCCGGAGAGGGAAAACTCCTCCACCTCTCCTGTTTTGAACGTCACTTCACCCAAAAAGATTGAAACCGTCCCAGCATTTGTAAAAAATTGACCGCAATTTTTCAGTGAATTTCTGAGGTTTCTGTATAATTTTCCACCTGTGGGTTCATCTCATCATCTTCTCCAGCATCCTCATTGCCTCATTCCGCCAGTTTTCATTTGTCAAGGTAAGTTTGACATCATTCATCTCATTTCATCACCACAGAGGAGCTTGATCGAGCTGAGTTACATCACGGTTTTAGGCGCTCTGTGTGAGTTTAGGCGTGACGCCCTGGTGCTGCCCTGCAGGGCCCAGACAGCCTTGTAAAAATTCTTTCTTTCAGTGCACTAACCTAAAAATACTTGTGGAAATTGAATGAAATGAAATAATGAGTAGAAATAATATTTTATGCCATCAAGACACTATAGGATTGTAGAGGAAGGCCTATGTGATTCAAAAAGACCAATGTAATTATGTTGTATGAGTCATTGGTCAGATTTTGAAATGGTTTTTCTTCTGTGTTTAGTCTGCAGTCGTGGTAAATAAGGGTGGAAATTTTAAAGATGTGTGTTTGTCTTCTGCGTTACACGCAGCCTGCGGGCAGGACTGCAGACAAGTCTGGTCATTCTGCTCCCTGATGCGCTCCATCACAGGATTTTGACAGGCGTATCATGTGAGGCGGGACTTAGATGACATAGGGTAAAGTCCTAGCAGACTTTTACATGTCCAAAAAGTTGCAATCACATAAAAACATTTGATTTTAATTTACTTACATCAAAAAACGTTGCTGTTTGACTGAATGTGTTTAGCAGATGATCTTTGTGTATCAATAAAATGCCATTGTTTTCTTTCCTGCAAATGAGTCTTTGATGCGTTCGGATCAGTAACATAAGCATGCACAGCCTTTGAGGGTGTACACAGTTCAAATGTCACATGCGAGATCCCGGGTGCCTTTCATGTGAGAAGTAATCCCATCGCCTTCACGCAGCCTCTGTGTTTGTGAGGACCGCATGCTGGCCGCTGCTGACTTCACTCATCATGTGCTCGGTGTGTGCTGAGAATCAAAGTACCATTGTCAAGAATTTACTCCCGTCTTTAAACCTTTTTTTTTTTATTTTAGACATTACATGGTTTAATCTAAATGTTTTATACATGAACATGATAAGATTTACAAAGAGAAGCAGAGGAAAATTATGTTGCCTGCAATAATCTTTCATGTATCTAGGGATACTTAACAGAATATAACCATTTATATTATAATCATATTTTATACACATATTTCTAGGATTCCCATATAATTAAATCCAAACCTTCCCACTCTGTGACTGGACCCATGTAGTTCATCATCCTTCCACTAGGGGCAGTAGAGGCAGTTTTCTTCCTTATTTCAAAATGGCTGCCTCCATGAAATCGCAAGAACACTTTTGGAGGGAAAGGTTTAGCTAATTTTCCAAACTTTTTGGTAGGAATCACTTATTTATTTGTATTATATTAATTTTTATGACTAATTACTGAATGAAAAAAGTGTTGATAAAGTTTTTTAACGTAAAACAGTTAGACTATGTCAAAAATGTGTAGATCGAATATGAGACTGCTCCTTTCTGAACACTCAAGTCGATGTTTTTGCATCGAAGAACTCACATTGCAGCAAAAACTGACCAAATCACTAAACGTGTCATAATTGATGCTATATCTTATAAAAACATTATTATGTCTTACTTGCTTTAGTAGATTTCAACAAAGGAGTAAAAAAAAAAAAAAAAAAAAAAAAAAACCTTAATTAAAAAAATGTCTGCCAATTCTTAATGTAGTGGAAATTACATGGTTTAAGTCTAAAAATAAACAGAGTAAGTAAATAAATAAATAAATTTTGACTGAAACAAGAAATAGCTGCTTTCAAGCAAAAACATTTTTTTAAGGATCAGATGACCCAATCTATGTGGGAACAGTACTGGTGCTTATAAAACTGGAGAATGAAGCACCTGACTGTGGTTTATTTCTGCCTGCAGCTTCACTATTTCTGTTAAACTTCAACATCTTCTGTGTCTGAAGCTTCAGGAAACTCCTGGAAACCCACTGTGACTGTGGTTTATTAACATACCAGAGCTTCAACCATTCATTAAAAAAGAAGCTGGAAAGGGTGTGACTATTTGTAAAAATATTACACTCTCCTCATGGAGGACCCCCCCCCCCCCCCCCCCCCAAAAAAAAAAAAAAAAAACTATTTTTTTCAAGATAATAACAAAAACAATGCAAAAATCCACATAGACATTGAATGTGTATTCAGAGATTAAAAGTTAGTAAGTGCACATAAAAATGTCATAACCCTTATCTAAAAATAGCTCAAGGCTGCTCATTAATTGATTAATCATTAGACTAAACATTAAAAATGTTATTTCAAACAAATATTTTAAAAAGAAATAAAGAACAAAAGTACCCCACTATATATTTTAGTTCCGTTCCCGCTCCTATTCAGTTTCAGATACACACTGAAACATTCGACACACATTCGTCATAAATAAACACTCATTTGGATCCATTTAAATCTTTTTTCCCAACACACCCAAATGCACCCCCCCACACACGATTCACATTATATTTATCACTATTTTTTTTATGTTTTTTTATGTGCATATTTATCAACAATCATATTACTTTATGTTTGGACACAGCCTGGGTCTACATATGGATACACAAAATCTTTTTCTTTTTCCTTGTATTTTATAAATTTACTCTTTTCACTGGAATTATATTTTTCTTCTCTTTTAACATGACTTTTGAATATTTTGTTAGACAACACAGTTTGCTATCAGGAGTCGTAAGTTAATAAATATCCTCTTAACTGCGGTGGAGGAATGATGATCTGGGTTGGAGCGCCTCTCTATTTTGATTGCCTAAATGAAGCTCAAATTACCATAATTTACATATTTGTAATAGAATTGCCTAAAACAAAAGACATAGACACCTATAGTCTCTAAATTGAAGAAAATTTGAGAACTTAAGAAAATGTTATTCCACAGACATAAAGGTTTGTTACACATAGCTTTGCACTCAGGAACCTGTAATGGTTTAAACACCACACCCTCTGCCCATGTGTCAGGCAAGAACTGAGTAAAATTTGTACAGATTCTTGGTGTAGCTTGACCTTAAGTTAATGACAATAAATCACAATCTTCTAATAAACTGCTCAGTTTCAGAAGCTGGATAAACAGAACTTCACGTTTAAATGGTGTCATCCTCCGTCAACTTTCCTTGTCTTTTCCTTTCACCAGAACCAACATGTATCTGGAGAATAAAAGCAACCTGGAGATGGAGATGACTCAGACTTCTGCCTCGGGTCATCAGTGCAGGAGCAGCCTGAGGCCGCCGGAGGCCGTCGCGGGAAACTTCGGAGAGCTGCGACTACTGCAGGGCATCTCGGAGAACGGAGACACCCAGAAACTCCAGCAGTCGGCCGTCCTGCCTTCCGGACAGTGTGTGATCCACACAGAGGGGTTTGTTCCTGTTCGAAAGGAGGACAGGTAATGAAGATCCACAGAGTCCAAAATCTACAACAAATTCTGCTGTTTAAAAATCTTTTTGAACCACTTGACTCAGATCCTGTTTTTCCCTTATCAAGAGAAAATGTCAAATTTTAGCTGCTGCTTTATGCAAATACCAGACCACCATTCTGCATGCTTAATCTTATAATTATTGGTAGAATTATTGTTTCATTTATTTCATAACTTCAAACAAAAAAAGTAGGATTTCATCTTTTCATTTCATCTGTTTGTTATGTAGATGTTTATTATGGTCTGTCAGGGCAGATCTAATTTTTCTTTTTCTTGTCAAATTGCCAAACATTACAACATTTTCAACCGTTAAATGTTTTCTCTATTTGACACATTACTAATGTTTTAAGTCATTTTTGATAAGGCTCTAAGGCAGGGGTCTCAAACTCAATTCAGTCGGGGGCCGCTGGAGGCAGAGTCTGGTTGAGGCCGGGCCGCATCAGGATTTCCACAAGAAAATCGCTGATAAAACATTCCAATGTTCTCAAATATCTTTATTTTTAACACTAAATAATGAATGAATTAATTAGTTTTTTAAAAAATGAATTCGAAAATCAATCATTAATAACTAAATAATAACAATGACCATACAGCAGACACAGACGACTGCAGAAACCACATATTGACAGACTGACTACAGTAGTGTTTCTCAAATGATGGGGCGCGCCCCCCTGGAGGCAATGCAAATAAAAACATGTTTACATTAGTGATGGATATTGTGCATAATCCTACATAGTAGTTGATGATAAATTAAATATATCAAAAACAACCTAAAAATCAATTTGGTAGCAGAAAGAGTCGCTGTTTACAGTGAACCAATGCAAAAGAACTGAATCTCTGATGAAAGACAGAATTCCATCACTACTGTGGAGGGAAACAAGGAAAGACTGTTTTTACTTTGTCTGAAAGTTTTGGAAGTATTCTAAAAAAAAAAAAAGAAAAATAACAATTAATAAAACAGATTATTTAGAAGTTTATTTTTTATTATTATTCTTTAATGATAATAAAATTATTATATTTTGAGGAGATATACGTTTAACTTGAGCAAATTAACTGATACTAATGATGTTTTCAGCTGAAAGTGGGAGGGGGGTCTAAGAGAAAATACCTGACAAACACTGGACAAGAGAAAACTATTTTTATTCAGTTTCAAATGTCTGTATTTACAGAACCTCCTTCATTTCTGAGCTGAGAGCAGCGCGCTCACTGAAAGCTCAATGCAATCGAGCGCACCAGAATTCCTGGCCTCCGCGTCGGGAGCGCGCGTTGCTACCATTGCTACCAAGTAGGTGTTAAAAGGTCTTCACGGACCGCATTGATGAAGTTTGCTCCCATTGGCTACCCGTCATCTGTCAGTCAAACCCCCCAGACGTTCGACGTCAGACCCACAAACGCTTGTTGAGCCATCTGATTGGTCAATTTATAACTCAAATAACTTGTGATAATGGAAAACAATCTTTAAAAAAAAACTAGGATTAGAAAAAGGAAGTTAAGCAGAAAGCACCAGACGAAGAATGGTTATTCTGACATTTAAAATGACTGAGAAATAACTGTCTGTTTCTCAATGGAAGTCAATGGGACTTTGGCCTTTTTGCAACCCAGTGGTACTTCCTATATGGAACACGGAAGTAGGGGCATGCTCAGTCCAGTTCTCCCTTATACAGTCAATGGTTGCTACGCAAGTTTTTAAATCTGGTCTCAAGCTCTACGCACAAATCGGGCACGCACTAAACGCGCGCTGAGTCTTCAACCCGGTTCAATATTTTCACGCACAGTCGCAGCAGCGCTAATGAACGGTAAAAACACCATAGAAGAAGAATCTCCTCTCTACTGCTGCGTGCGTGACCGCGCTGCTCCGGTGTGGATACCACCTGCTGAGCGTGCGTTCATAAACCCGCGCAGACATGCGGCCGGTGTGGAAGCACCTTTGAAGATTTTGCTCGCTCGCGGGCATCACTCACACACGCGGAAGTAGTCAGTCTCTCTCGCGAGGACTTTCTCTGATCGTGGAGGAGGAAAAAGTGCTCGCGAGGGTCTGATTTGTCCGCGCGGAATATTAGATGCGTGCGCTGAATTGTCGCGCGGCGTCAGGAACACGCTTTTTGACAAGCGGCAGGCTGTGTTTCACGTGCTGTCACGTGGCGAAAGAGGAGCGGGACCCGCGAATCCCATTCAGTGAGAAAGCTCTTCCAGCAGCTTCATGGCTCCTCCTCCGTCCAGCTGACTGGAGGAATGAATTAAAGAGTGAGGAGGCTCTGACATCCCGCCGATGTCCCGCCCTCCAGAGCCATATACCTTACCGTGATTGGTTCGTTCAGCTCAGCACACAACAACTTTCATTCATATCAGCCTTGCGGGCCGCACTAACAGTAATCCTTCATATGAAGACGGGGGCCGCAAATTATCATCCCGCGGGCCGCAGATTGCCCGCGGGCCGCGAGTTTGAGACCCCTGCTCTAAGGCCTGTGAGTGTTTTGGGGGCTCAAACAAGTGTCAACAACCATTATGTTTCTCATTTAAAAAAGACAGCTGATATTTTTCATTGGAATCATTTGTAGATGAACTAACTGGTTTTGTCCAGAGTTCCTTGTGTCCCTGTTTAAATGCAGGTTGACTGCTTGTGTTGTTTTGCAGAAAAACACAGATTTGGAGTCAGTTTCTGTTCCCACTGGATTTTCTGACTCAAAGGCATGAAAAGAACGTGCAGAAACTTATTACATTTGCTCCACTGGCTAAATCCCAAACGGAGTCAGGAGCATAATGTGGAAAAGACTCAATGTTACTTGTGAACGTATGCCTTCAGTCAGAGGTCAGAGAAAGAGAGCGTCTAGGAGTCTCTGGGCATCATTCTTGATCCTATCACTAAGATGCTGTCAGGATTACAGTTAAGAAGTTTTGCTCGTTGAGTTTTTGTAAATGTTATGTGCGATTTTTATATTCTTTAGATGTAAAGGCATTTGAATTATTTTTCAATACTTTTTAGGGAATTCATAACAACTAAAATGCACGACTATAAAAACAAGCATACAAAAGTAAAGAAAAACTGATTTAGTGCAACTTAATAAGAACAAACTGCTTTACAAATTCCCAGAAAGAGCAGATTCAGAGTGCTAAAAGATGATCCAATGAGAGATATTGAAAGTTGAGGTTGTGAATAATAATGAGATTAATTACATTGTGTCTTTACATTGTGGGTATAATGAATTTATGTAAGTTTTGGTGATGGTGTGTGTGGTCGCATTTTGAAAAAGGTTGAAGCTTGTGAAGGATTTTGTTAGGCAGACCAAAGGGAGGGAAATATAGTCAATGCACGCTGCACATCCATCCATCCATCCATCCATCCATCCATCCATCCATCCATCCATCCATCCATCCATCCATCCATCCATCCATCCATCCATCCATCCATCCATCCATCCATCCATCCATCCATCCATCCATCCATCCATCCATCCATCCATCTTCTTCCGAAATTCAGAGCTTTGCCCTCTGGCTCAGCTCTCTTTTGCGACAGCAAAACGGCAGATGCCGCTCCAATCTGCCTGCTGAGTTCACACTCCGATCTTCTCTCACTCTTGAACAAGACCCTAAGATATTTAAACTTTTCCACCCACCAAGAAAGGACAAGCTACCTTTCCTCGGTCGAGAACCATGGCCTCAAACTTAGCAGTGTTGACCTTCATCCCAATTCTTCACACTTGCCTGCAAACTGCTCCAATGCATGCTGGAGGCCCTGGCTGAAGCGAACAGGGCAACACCATCTTCAAAGAGCAGATAGACAGATGATTGATTTAATTGAAAGAGCAATAAAAATGGATTGATTACGGAAAATATTGACAAGAGGGAAAAATAACTGTCATAAAAAGCAAAGACCCCACAATAGAGCTCTGAGGGACACCAAAAGTAACAGGAGAAGGTTGGAATCTAGACTAGTGATTGTAAAGAAACTGACATCACACTGGGCAACATAAGCCTTGCTCCAACTGAGCGGTCCAGTTCAATTTAGAATGGTCCAGACAGCACTCAAAATTGGACCTTCACGGCATATGCGAGGTGTAAACCAATAGTGGTCATAGCAGCGCGACTACAGAAAAAGGAAAGCTAACAACAACAACAACAATAGAGGTCATCGAGCAGATTATTTTTTTCTCACTTGGCTTTCTGTATTTTGTATTTTAAAATCATTTGTTGGTGTTTGAGAGAAGATTGTGGGTGACGAACAGGAAAACAGCTGACAAGAGGAGAAAACTTTTTTCTTTAGTTTGGTATCTTCTTTTGTCTTAAGGACCTGAATGGGTTTCATCATGTGATGACAGTAGCTCCACCGTAACTGTTCTGTTCCATTTTTCTATGGACCTTTAACCAAAAGGGGCCCAAAAATGGTACGATTCAGTATTGTTTATTGGGTCCATTTCATAATATAAAATACTGCACCAGACGAGACCGCTCAGTGGCAAAAAGGCTAAAGCGAATGTTAAAGCTGGTAGATATTGTATGTTTTGTACAAGTTTGTTCAAAAACAGACAAGCAAGAAGAGCAAAACAGTATTTTATAAATTAGTTAAGAATCCTCAAATTAGTAAACAAAACAGTTAAAAGACTTTTCAGTGCAGTTTTCATGGGTCTCGGGATCTAAATGCAGGGATCTGAGTTTTGGCAGGGGCAAATAAGGAGAGACCTTTTCTAAAAATGATTTAAATCTCCTAAAAGCTGTGTTAAGAGCATTGCAGACCAATCCAAACCTAATCTGCTTCTTTATCCCATGCCCCAACAACACAAAGAACCTAACTGTCTGTGCTGTTTGGTAAGATCTACCAGACTTAGACCTAAACTCAAATCTTTAGCATAAATGGTGCATTGTGATTTAACCAGTCTGCCCCCTTAAAGTGACATTAAATATATGCACATTAATGAGGTAAACAATCCCAAAAAATCTTAAAGAAAATTTAAACTTTGTTAACCCTGAGGCGTTGCCGGTGAAGCTTAAACACAAAATCTTTAACATTTTGTAACTTTTTAATCGTTAACACGATCAACGTTATTCCAGTCAAATGTAAAGGAGAAAAGCGGCGCTTTTACTCTTGCAGTAAATCAAAGAAAATAAACACTGGAGCTCTGTTGTTAAAGGGTTAAAAGGGGAAAAACCTCTGAGATAATTAATCAATTCACTGATTATTTGTTTAACCCCTACAATTTATGCTGTAAATCGCATAGAAAAGCAACTGAAAGATGCTTAAGGATGATTTAACTCTCAATCCTCACAAATAAAAAAGCCCAAATATTTTCAGTGTCATTTTTGGATAGTAAATGATGAAAGTTTCCTCCAGCTTTGACCGCACGGTGCCAGCTGAGGGCGCCTTACAGCTGATGGTTAGGAATTCTGAGTAATCCACTCTCTTTATTAGTCATTCATTGATGCCGCGCATTAGACTGATGACATTTAATAAGGTGCGTTTGTGTGTTTGTGTGAGCTGATTGGAAGTGATTGTGAATTGAGACTCAGTTAGAAAGCAGACGCTACTGCACACAGCACTGAAACCTCCTCCAGAGGCAGACGGCTGTTTTCTAATCTCAAAGGACGATAGGGCATCAGCCTTTGGGCAAACCGCCGGTGTGGCTCAACCTGTCAATGAGCTAATCTTACACATTTTTTCTGGCATTTATATATTTTACAAAAATGCTCTTCTATTTGTGTGTTTCAGACACAACTTCAGTGCTGTTAACTTCCTCAGAGGAAAAACAAATTCTGCAAATATTTCGGAAAGGTCACCTCTGCTGAGATTCCCTCAGGATGAAAGGTAAGATCCTCCCTCCTTTTCTGCCGGGTCAAAAGACACAAAAGTTCTGAAAAAAAAAAAAATCACAGAAGAAAAGCTGATTTCAATTAAAGTGTATAACAAAACTGCTCCAAACATGAACAGGATTAAAATGCCAGAAAAAGATCAACAACATTTCAGCATTTACACGGATTATATGTCCACAGAAAAAAAGGTGTGACAGATTATTTTAAAATGAATAAAACTCAGACACATTAACAAATAGTGACATCATCGGAGTGCCCCCCCTCGCTGCTGATGTTTCTATTGCTTCATAGCTTAAAAAAAGCTGTTTAGTCATAAACTTTTGCTTCCCGCTCTTCCCAGTCACGCACGCGCTCACGTTCCATCCACAGACGCTCTCAAATCGCCACTCCTGTCATCTCACCAGTTACAAACACAGGAATTATTACAGCTTTTAATTTCACTGCGGGAACCTTTTTTTTTCCCTTCGGTGCGCATTAATTTCAATCACCTGGTCATGAAGGCTGACACGGAAGGTAACGTGCATTGTGTGAAACTATAAAGTTACAAGAAAAACCCTGCAGGATTTATGGGGGGTCACAGCGCTGCGTGAATTGATCCTTTCTTTTTGACACCACGGAGAACCAAAGATCATTAAGAGACGAGATGTTCACTCTTTACAATTCCAAAAAAATATAAACTGACGACAAAAGTGCTAATTGTTGTCACATCCCGGCGTTCTACTGTCTTTCACTCTGCGTGCCAGACCCCTGGTGTGAACAGACGGAGAATAAGAAGTGGAGGTAGGCTTACTCTGTGCCGTAACTCCCACCCACAACTCAAAGGTGAATTTCTTATGAACTCTGCTGCTCTAGAGAAGCTATGTTCAAGAAAAAACTGTTGTCAGCCTACAAGAGGTAACGGCGCTTCACTGCCACATCGACAACCACAGGAGATCATTCCCACCTCACGCCATAAATGTCGTTTAACACGTCATCCTTGTGTCAATATGTTGAGTTTTGCAAACTCCCACTGTTTGTTTTTTTCTATGAACTAAAGCCTGTTTACAGCAGCTGCAATGTTCAAATCTACCAGGTTTGGATGAATTGAGTATCTTTATTTTATCTTATTTTGTCAAGTACAAGGCGACAGTGGAGAGGAAAACTAGACATAATCTCCCAGGAGAGCCAGCCTTAGTGAGGTCGACCATCAGCTTTGACTCCACAAGAAGGAGACAGAGACAAAAACAATGCAGCATCAGTTTGTGAGACGAGAGAAAGACTTCTTTTGTCTTGAACAAGAGAATATGAGACAGTTATCTGCTCCTCCCTCTTTTTTAACGGGGCCAAATTAAGGATCTCCTGAAACACTCAAGACACTTCCACAATAGGCTATTTGGTCCAAACTACACGGCACGGAAGTGCAAATCACACAAACAAAATCGATCGATACAGAAACCTTGTAAAGATCACAACGACGGTTAAAAAAGCAAAAACAGATTTTAAAACAACAGCATTACATTTTAAAAAACAATGTTACAGAAATTAAAACTTAAAAAAAAAAAAAATAAAAAATTTAAATGTAAAAAAAAAATACAACAAGTGACGATAAATGGTAGGTATTGTGGGATGACGCTGACCAGATGATGATATCCAGTATCACTTTATGTCAAATAATTTTCAGTTGAAATGATGGACAAACGTCATTATCCAATAAGCACATAATACATAAGAAGCACATAATACCTCCCTATTCCTGTAAAAACAAAACAAACAACAAACAAAAACATTTTGGATGACTAAATCAATTTCCAGAGATCAAAATGAAATGTTAAAAAACGAAACACATATTTAAAAAAATCAGTTGTTTGCATTTCAGGACCACCGTACCCATTTTTTTTTTCTTGGATTGTTGACTTTGTTTCCTAAGATTCAAATCTTTCCCTGAAACTTGGTGTTAACCAACCAACACTAACTAAACTTTGATCAGCCTGACAATGAGGGTCTCTGTTCACTTACAGATAGTCTGACAGCAGGTAAACCAATTTGGAGACAAACAGCTAACCCATTAAATGAGTAAATGCATTGTATTTTATAGTAAAAGAAAAAAAACAAACACCAAAGTATGAATGTAAAAATAACCAAATCAACATGTAGAATGTCCTGTCGGTAAAATGTGGTACATGTAATGGGTCTTGATGAGTCTTGTGCTTTTTTCTTCAAAGAGGTATCATGTATATAAGATCCAAATACCGTAGTTTGCTCTACTTTTGAATTCAGGCGAACCAAACCAAAGCAGATGAAGGTATGACTTCTGTTTGTATTCCCCTTACATTTAAGCGGCAGAGTTCTCCACACTAACTTAAAGTAAACTCTGTCTTAGCTGTATTTTCTGAACTCCTAAACCTTATCAGAACCAAAATAAAAACACATGGATCTATAAAAGATCCAGCTTCAGAGAGAGAGGAAGGAGAATGAGCAAATACTGTAGATACTTTGATTAGAAACAACCAAATAACTAATTCAAAAATAAAGCATGTATTTTAAATGAAGCAATAGATGGTTAAAGAGTGAGTTAATACAGTATGTGGATGCATCAGGTCTTTACTGCTCTATGCTTTAAGAAAAGGTTCAGAAGATCCTTATTAGTCTCATCCGTCTCTGACCTGAGCTTGCTCTTCTTATTCCAGCATCACCTACATGACAGTGCACGAACCCAGCTTTGTTGGAGTGGATGAACCTTGGGACAGCAGCTCGCTGGACATCGAGAGGCGATTTCGGCTGGGCAGCGAGGTGGCCAGCCTGACCCGCTCCAACTCCTCTGACAAGACTGAAGCTCTGGAGAACCTCAGTCTCGGCTTCAGACTCACCAGCAGTGTCAAGTGAGACTTTGTAGATTTTTGTTTGTAGTCCACTGTTTTGAACCAGTGCTGGGTGTGAAAGTCCTGCTTCATTTGCCTCTTTTCTTCCTTTGCTTTTGTCTGTGCAGATGCTGCCTCAAAGTCTCCAAAGTTGCAACCATGTTTGCTATTGTCGTCCTCTGCAGCGTGAGTAGATTTGTGCTTTTTTTTTTTATTAGACAGAAGTAATGTCACACATACCTCATCCAAGTGCATGCTGGGAAAACTATACATTTCATTGTTGATTGCAGGAAAGTTTATATTTTAAAATTATTTTTATTTCCTTTCTAGCATTAAACTTTCTCAGCAGAGTCTAACTCTAAAATGGACATTACTTGTTAATTATGTATACAACCGTCAGTTAATCTGGTGAATAAATGAACCACCTCGTTTTTAATATCCAACCAAATTGGAACATGTTACAATTTCTTTCGCAAATCATACATTATACTAAATCATTACAGTTTCCAATTTCCAGAGAATATTCTGAAGTACTTACATTTATGTAAACAAGACCTTAGGTTATGATAATAAAAAGACTGATCAGAAAGCATCACAGATGTTTTTCCTTTGCTCTCAGCTGTTCTTCAGCATGTATCCAGATCGAGACAACCCTTGGAGGATGCTGGCAGTCTCACCATCAGACAGCTTCTGTATCCTCCTACCGTCAATCACTTGTTTTTAATGGATGAAGGTTTATGGCTGTCCTTTAAATCCATCACATTCACATTTTTTCCTTGACGGTCCTCTTGTCTCAGCGATGAATGTGACAGACTTTCGGGATAACGCTTTGCTGAAGCTGCAGGTGGCAGGGCCCTTTGCAGGAGGGATGATAGACCTCAGCACCCAGGAATACATCTTGATTCAGGTGGAGCAGACCGAGGAGCTGGGACAACGGAGGAGGAGAACTCAGCAGGTGACGACCTCTGTGAAATGGAAACCTCCATAGAATATAATAATATTCTGTAAGCTGAATCCTTTGATGTCTGTGAACAGGTGATTTACAACTGGACCGTTCCTCTACATGCTGAACGGAGTGACCAGAGGGTGGTGACCAAAACTTTTGAGATGCTCAGCAGGTACCTCGATGGTCTTTGAAGAAACACAACAAAACAAAACCTTGAGAAAAAAATGATAATCTTGACACATGAAAATCAATATTTGAGCCATTTAAAAAAACATTTTTTGAATGAAATAAAGCTTTCATTCTTAAAATGAGGATCTAATCTTCCTCTGGTTAAACCTGAAAAAGTGTTGGAAATTTTAAGTGAAAAAATATTAATGTGCCTTTAAAAAATACTTAATTTTTATTCATTTAAATATCATATAAACTTTTATGTATTTACAATATACCTTCACTTTTCGAACTGAAATAATTTATCATTTAACCAAATATTTACGTATAGATCAGGTTTATTTAATCTTAAGAGCTGACTAAAAGCATCGGTACACATTTCTATTGCTGGGTTCAAAGAATCTCCCCGTTTAAAGCAGTAACTGTCCCGTACAGGAGAAAACTGCTTCTCCGTAACAGACTTGCTGGTGCTGTCACCGAACGATTCTATGGGAAGCCAAAGGTGTCAAAAAAGCTGGCGAGGAAGTGTCACGTTTTACAGATAATTATTATGTAAAACATTTAAATGTTCCCACAATTATTTTCAATAAAGCAATCAATACCACAAAATAATTGTAACTATTTTATTTTTTATTTAATTTTTAAGGGATAATCCAGATAGATTTGGTATTTTTGACACTATTTTTAAACATTCTTTTCTCTCAGTTTTTGTAGATTTGGTCTAAAGACATGCAAATTTAATCAAAAACTGTTTTACCATTTTGTTTGTGTTCAAAATATAAATATGATTTGTTTTTAATAAATAGGCTTCAATGACCAAATGTTTTGTTGTTGCATATGTAAAGTGTGTGAAGTACTTTAAATGCTCATCAAATATATGATTTGAAGTGTTTCAAAAAATTAATTAGCTTTTATATTGTTGTTTTTTGTCGCTTTATTTTTAATTTTTTTTTTACTTTTCACTGATACGAAAAATGATCCGAACTGTGACCCTAAAACCGTGACACGATCCGAACTGTGAGTTTTGTGATCCGTTTCACCCCTAATAAAAAGTGTTTCATAAGGTTTATTTTTGAAACTGAAGGCTGGTTGAGGTTTAACATTTTGCCGTCTGTTTGAGTAAGCTTTGCGTCTAGGAAATCACGTCTTTGTCCATCATGTTTATGGTCCAGGTGCAGCAGGTTTAAAAGACACACAGATTAAAGATGATGCCGTTCAAAGCAGAGTCAGATTATTCAATCTTAGCTCACCCAAAGTGTAAAAAAAAAATACCAAAAGAGAATGAACAAAAGTTTTGACGTTGACGTTTATGCTATGGAAATTATTTTCGATCAATATTAAAAACAGAATTTAGCCATAGATTAAATAATAAATGGGCAAATAATTCCTTCATTTATTTAATTATTTTATACAGTTATATTTGATCTATATTAGAGTAATGTCCCATGATACTTACATGAATAGTAATATTACTGTAATGTTTATAATTTTTTGCTTTTTTTTGGCTAAAATTGTTTTTCAAACAGAACAGGTTTGATCGACATGCCCCCTACTGGCCACGTATAAAATATAGATATAACTCAGCATGAAAAAGCAATTGATACAAAATTAAAGCAATCCCGTTTAAACAAAATTCCTGATAATATTCCAAACTTTAAAATTGGTACAGAAAACCTTTTTTTTAACCATAGATCTGCAACTTTTTTCAACAAAACACTGCCTGTTCTCCAATAACGTGAGGTTACATGTGGTGTCCCACACAGCGACCCCATCACCATCACAGTCCAGGCCTTCCTGCAGGACACTGAAGTGGTGCCATTATCCATGACCCATCAATCGCTGTATGTCACCATGGAAACCCAGGTGGCCATTGCAGGGATCATCCTGTCTGGCGTCTATGTTCTCATCATCTTTGAGGTAAATGATTTTCGATAAACCACAAAGCATCTGATCAAACAGTTTTCTAAACGTGGATAATTTCTTTATTGATATATAACAGGGTTACTACTGTTTCTAAAATGCAAATAAGAGGAGCATCACAATCCTAGTCTGGGGTTTTCAAAGTATTTGTATTGCAATTTTTGCAGAAAAAAAATTGAGGAGAGAAGCAGTGGGACACAGAACAGCTGCTGTTTCATACGAAGTCTGTCTGCAACACCACATCCCAGCATCAGTGAATCTGCACTGTCGTCCCTTTATAGTTCCTCTAACAATCTATTCTCAACAACCTTTTTCCACAAGGTCAGCAGAAAGATGAAAAGAGGTTTGGACAGAATCTGACAGCAGACCAGAACATATGCAGAGTGGGCTGAACTGACAGGCCCATCATTATACGGTTACCTTCATCAAATCATTCATGTGCCGGACCCCTCCTAAGCAGATTACCAGATGATGACAGAGGCTCGGCCGATGAAATCATTTCAGATGAGATGATAAGCAGAATTTTGCAGTCATTTACGTTCTAAAAGAACTGACAAACTTTTTTTTTCTGTGTGATTTTTAATGGTTTCCTTGAAAACGGGTCTCTTGATCTGTCTGTCAAATCCTTGTTCTGAAAGAAGTGCACTATCCTCTGACGAATCAGCAGATTTAGTGAAAACTGATGAAAGACGAGGAACGCTTCACACTTTGTTTGAAGCACAAGTGATTGACGGCAGAAGTAATAAAACAGAACATTCCTAGAAAAACCATGAAATCTTTTCATGCAAAAAAAAAGGTAAAGTAAAGGCATATTTATGGCTTTACTAACACAAAAAGAGCATTTATTATTTACCAAAGGGAGTTATTTCCACAGGTGGGAAAAATGTCCTCCTCTGTGTGCAGCTGTTATTCAGATGAGATGAACACAAACATGACATTAACATGGCTGGGCTGTGCAGACAAAAGCTGGATCCCAAAATCAACAGCAAATTTTGGGAAAAAAGATTCAATTCTGTTATTAAACTGTCAATGTTAACCCTTCACACCTGAGATGTTGCCGGCGACGCCTAAAAAACACAGACTTTTTGTCGTACGCCAACATTCTGAACATCTCTTCTCTACATTCTGAACATCTCTTCTCTACATTCTGAACATCTCTTCTCTACATTCTGAACATCTCTTCTCTGATCCTAAAAGTTCAGAAACTAAACCAAAGACAAAACTCTACGTTCTTTGCAGTTTAGGAACATTTATTATTAGAAATGTGGGTTTAATTCTTATTGTAGAAGCACATCTATTTATTTTATACTTTTGTTCAGAAGTTTACACTAGACTTCAGTCTTCCATCAGTGGTTCCATTCTTGTGCAGGATTGTAGTTTTTGCTCCAAACAACTTAAAAGTTTCATAATGAGTTACCAGACTTCATATTTTAGACATTGATTCAATTACACTCAATGGAGATGACAGTGGTTAGAAACCAGAGGTGATTGTTTTAGAACAGGGTTTTAGATAAAACACTCATAACGTTTTAAATTAAAACTTAATTTCTATTCTGTCCTTTCTTACAAAGGACAATACAGGAAAAAGAAATCCTTTTGTTCTCTTCTTTATTTCTCCTTCATAACGATTCCGTCAAACAAAGAAAATGATCTGATTTTGAAAAAAGACTTTATATTATTCCTCTGGAATAATGAGACTCTATTTAATTTGATGTAACCCAGAAAGATAGAATTAAAGACAATGATTGCTTTGATATGGAACAGCTGATGAGAAGTGACAGAAATAGTTTCATTTAATCAGTATCATGAGTTTGAAAGTTGAAATTTTAATGCAAATGAAACGTCTTTAAAAAGAATAAATTATAATATTAAAAAAGGGTCAGTCCCTAAGTTTCTGCGCCAAGACTGCTTCTGTAATTTACTCAGGATCAACATAACAAATGGAAATTATTTGGTTGCTTGGCAAAATTGTAATGTGAGGAAATGCATGTTTTGTTTATGTGGTGTGCTGCATAACTGATGCAGAAGCTTTAAAGTTCAAGATAGAACCTTCATAAGACACCTGACTTGCAAGCAAATCTCTCACGACCTTCTGGAACATCCAACAGAATTGATCTAACAGTTTAGTCCTCCTGGTTGGGAAGCGACAAAGACAGGTAATTAAGACTGATCCTTATCTTTAGACTTTATCGTTTACAAACAAACAGTTATCAGATCTGTAACAACATATGAACACATCAGGTCCATAGAACTGGACCTTCACCAAGCTCTCTTTCTGACTTGGTGGATTCATCTGATCCAGACAATCAAAGAGCTTTGTGGATTGGAGCTGCCCATTTCTAACTTAAAGAGTAAAATGGGAAATACACATGCTTAGGTCGGATGTGGAGCATTTTGTTAGATTTAGTAACAGGTTATGTGGCGGTGAAGCGGTTAGAACAGGGGTCGGCAACCTAGGGCACGCGTGCCACAGCTGGCATGCAGAGGGAAAGACAGTAGCACGTTGATATGTGACAACAATTAGCACTTTTGTCGTCAGTTTATATTTTTTTGGAATTGTAAAGAGTGAACATCTCGTCTCTTAATGATCTTTGGTACTCCATGGCGTCAGAAGGGTCCATTCACGCAGCGCTGTGACTGTGTATCAGTATTTGCTGGTTTAGTCGTGTTTATATTCGTGGGGTTCACTGTTATTGGAGCGGTTCCGGTCCAGCATGCAGCCTCGCGGCTGTAGTGGACCTGTAGCTGTCTGGTTCTGGTGGACTCTGTGGTGATGATCTCTGGTTGATTTTATTTTTTATCATGAAAGTACAATTTTGAGCTAATATGTTCAAAAAAAGGTCTTTGACCTCCTGTTTGTGAATTACAATTTTTTTCAGATATTTTGAATTTGTTTGTATTTCTTTGCATTAAAGTTCCCATTATAGTTGGAGGTGACTGGATAGCTCAGTTGACTGGTGTAGGACCTGAGGTCAATCCCTTCTTTAAATAGTTAATAAAGTGGAGCAACTTAATTCCATAATTAACCTGTTATTCTAAAACTCAATCTTTTCATTTTTTCAAGATTAGAGAATCTTCCTCTTTATCTATTTCAAAAGCATCACAGGTGAGCTGCTGATGGAGAAAGACCAAGACTTAGAGGAGTTGATGTGGTTTTAGTGATCTGGTCTGTTTGCAGAAGGTTCTCTCAGGTGTCTGTAGGTTTCTTGTGGAGGAGGTTCTATAAGGATTTCTTTTCCTGCAGACTCTAAATTCTTCCTTCTATTATCAATGAAAGTGAAATGGTTCCAGATTTCCAGAGTCTCTTTCTGTCTTTCTCTCATAATCATCATGTTGTGCAGCAGCTGTGCGCCGCACAATATGACAGACGCTCCATACCTGCACCGTCACCCCGCCGCCAGCTCACACGCATTCAGCGCTGATTATAGTTGGTGATGGCACAGTTGTTGGCTTCTTCCAGTGTGGAGTTTGCATGTTCCTCTTGTGTACACTGCCTCCTCTCCAAGCACCCTGACTTCCTCCTTCTGCCTCTGTCGTCTTTATTAGACCACCTTTTGCTGATGTTATTAAAGATTTGTTTCTGATAAAGTTTGGCATTTAGACGGTCAAATAGGTTGTGATTCTGGTGATTTGAGCCACCTGAGAGTCTCAAACAATAATGTGAAGACTTTGTGTTTGCCCATAGAACTATAATTGAGGAAAAACTGTTTAAATGAATGTTTTCCATGACCCACCTCTATATATTTGTTATCATGAGGTTTTACAGGTTTTGTCTTTTTGTATTCCAGATTGTTCATCGCACCCTGGCTGCAATGCTGGGATCGTTAGCTGCCTTAGCTGCTTTGGCTATCATTGGTAATGTAAGTCCACCATTTTTTTAAACTCTTGACCAATAACGGCAATAGATTAAAAGCTTGGCTAGATTTTGGTTTGGAAGGTCAAGAAAGGAAACAAATAGTCAACAATCATGTTTTTCATCTTTAGCAATAACCTATAAGTCACTGGATTTTGGCCTCTAAAAAACTGAACATATGTGTGCATGAGAGGATCACACATTGGTTTTTTAGCTGTTATCTATAAATATTCTGAACTTTGTGGAAGCTTTATTTTAAAGAACACAAACTCAAACTGTTGTCTGTTCATGCATCTTTAAAGAGGCTCTACCATGAAAATTCTACTTTTTGAGGTTCTAAGTGCATTGTACTGCTCATTCCTCACTATAAAGAACCCTGAAGTGGTATTTTGATCCATGCATGCATTTAAGAGTAATCCTCTAAAAACCTGCTCTGTCTACAGCAGCCCCTCCCATACCCACAAAAACGAGCAGGTCAAATCGTGCTGACCTCAGCATGACGTGAACCGCCCCTCCAGGAACAGTCTGCTTTGCCAGAACCGTCCCCAGTCTAACACCAACACTCAATTTCTCCACAGAGCTAGCGGTGATCAGCAAAACCCTTTCATTTTAGATGCAGAATACTGTACATCTTCCAGTTGTGTCCTGTCTTCAATAAATTCCAGCTCAAACAGGTATTCATTACTTAGACGCAGGGATCCTTTAAGACCCCCCTCCCCCTTTGTTGGGCACAGTCGTGCAGACATCAAGTGTATTTCTGTTGTACACCAGATTGCCATGGCTACTAAAGGCAGATGTATGATATGTGGATCCATCTTTTTAAGAAGTTTGGATACTGTTTTTTTTCTTGAGAGAAACAAAGAAAGATAGACTCTAGGATGATGTCATGAAATGAGCGGCAGCCACACGGATCAGCAGGCGTAGCCTCGAGAAATGAGTCGTTTAACTTCCAGATAGGAAACAACTCATGAAAAATAACTAATATTTAATAAATAATTGTTTTTTTAGTGTTCCAAATGTAATATATGATCATATATATTGAAATATTTTGCTCTGAAAGCCTAAGAACATCATGGTATGGCCCCTTTAACTGTGTTTAGGGTTGAAACTGTGTATTTTTTTTAAATCTCTGATTTTATTGGTGCCAGGAATAATTTACTGATCCATTAACTTTTACTACTAATGACTGTTATCAAATTTAATACAATGACTCCAATTTAAAACAACATAATATTGAAAGTGAGTCTTTGTCACAGCGGCCCAGTTTGGTTACGGTGGTGGAGTGGATCGACTACGAGACACTGGCTCTCCTGTTTGGCATGGTGAGTGGATCTAACATGTTCAATTCTTTAATCAATTGCAAACCACAAGAGGGAGTTCATGCAATATATATGGAAACTATCCCACCTCCGGCTCATATGTGTCTTTGTTGTCTATACCTTTGACTGTACATGAGAACTGGTTTGAGTGAGTGTGACATCACCCAAAGAAAACGCCTCACTTCTGGCTCCAACCAAATATAGTCAATTCTGTCACCTTTTTTTTTGGGGGGGGGATAAAATGGACATTGACATGATAGAGCCAGACGACATCAGTAAGCAGTGATTGGTCCTTGTTGGTATTATGCTGCATTCGAGCTGTCCTGGTTACTGTTGGGCGAAAGAGGGATACACCCTGGACAGGTTTCCCAGCCTGACACAGAGCTCATTGAGCTGGAGCAATTGAGCTTGTTTTGCTAGTCAGCCACTCAGTGGACAGCGTAGAAAGCGAGCGAGGTCCGCCATCCAGGCTGCCTGACCCTGGGAAGCAGAGCTTGCTATGCTGGCCCATCGGGAGTTGAAGGAGGACCACCGCGGGTGAGGCCGTAGCTGGTGTGATTTCTCTAGCTCCATAGGCTTATGATGTTTAGCTTATAAGATCTCCCAGTTTTATTTTATTTTTCAAGTTAATGCTCAAATTGGGGCACAGACAGACGGAAGTAATGTTTAAAACGGCCATCAGGAATGAATTACACTGCACTGGGAGAGACTCTGAACTATCCTCGACTTTGACACGTATGTTGCAGGAAGTCCATACCCATACTACTTAAAAACGGACTCTGCAGAATCTGAAACGATGATTAGCAGAATGTTATAAAAGGTATTGGATCAAGAATGGTTATTCTGACAAATATAATGACTGAGTAATAGCTGTTTATTTCCCAATTGATGTATTTTGACTTCCTTGAGGCAGCAGCTACTTCCTGTTTGGAAAGTAAGGGGGGAGGAGCCACTCAGTCCAGTTCTCATATGCAGTTAATGATATCACACAGAGACTGGGGAAATATCTGGTCTTCAATGTCATTATAGTTGGATAAAAAGGATGTAATTAGAAAAGTTCTGGTGAAAACTAAAATCATTCCGGTTCAATCCAGGACAATTAAAAGCTTAATGAAAAGAATAATATGTTAAGGCAATGGGAATATTTTTAGATGTTGATCAGATATTGAAGATTCAAAAACCTTCTAACAAAGATGTCGATCTGATCAGTAAAACATTTATGAATTTTCACAATCTCAAAGTTTTACTGAAAAACAAATTCTCCAAGCAGATGACAGACTTTTTGTTTCTTGAAACATTGTCTCATTTTATGTCTTGATCTTTAATGATGAAAACGTTTCTTCCAGATGGTGCTGGTGGCCATTTTTTCAGAAACCGGCTTCTTTGATTACTGTGCCGTGAAGGTGAGCAAACAGATACAAAACAACTAAAAACTAATATAATTCTATATATTACAAATGGAAGCATTTCAATGAAGCACTTTCTTCTATTTTTTTAAGTATGTAAAGTAGATATCATTTGTCTGTGAAGAAAAACTTATATGACTAAATGAAAGTTTTTTCTTTTTATCACTTTTGATGGAAATGCAAAAGTCAGTTTACACAGTTTTAAAGCATTTATTATAACTATTGATGGATTTCTAAAAATCTAAATCTCATAAAGGGAACTGAAGCATCAAATTAGAGAAAAGCTGAAAAAAAAAGGTTTTTGCCTCCACAGCAACAGCAGCTTCTTGTTTGTTCCATTGCATCTGCTGATGGTGATTTCAGTTACAAACAGACGTGAAGAAAGGAGCGCCATGCGGGCTCATGAATTTTAAACAGGACTTGGACCGGGTCAGGCGCCTCAAATTGAAATCTCTTTACTGAGAGGAGCTTTGGAGCCCTTCTGAAAATGCTTATCTCCATGCAGTCCTAGGAGACTGAATTATAAAGTAAAACCATACTCTGTGTGTGAGAGTTTGTGTCAAGTCCATCATTTGATTCCTATTATTTCCATTCAAAGATCCATAATATACCAGGAAGTGAAATTATATAATGAATTATCACGATTTTGTTTACTCTTAGAACTATTCTAAAACAACAACCGGCTTTGACTCCTCGTTTTGCTCTTTGACTCATCAGGCTTACCAGTTATCTCGAGGAAGAGTGTGGCCGATGATCATCATCCTCTGTCTGATCGCAGCCATTCTGTCGGCATTTCTGGACAATGTGACGACCATGATGCTCTTCACTCCTGTCACCATAAGGTACTGTGAAGGAGAGGCCGTAAAACAAACTAAGGAATTAAAGTGTAACCAAACAGGGAAGTTGGAGGCTGACTCCACCCACAGCTGAAATTTGAAGATCCAGTCAGAGGGGCGGGGCTTGGGGAACAGGACTGATATCATTACTGGAGCTTAAGATCATGACGTGGGACTTGGTTTGATCAATCACGAAATTGTAATATCTCAATTTAACCTGTAGGGGGCAGTACACAGAAGGTTTTTGACCAACGAGATATATCACTAGAGGTGACATGCTAACTTTTTGCTTATGCAAAGTTGGAAGCCATATTGGAATGGTACAGATACCCGTTTACTGCGATGTTACAACTGCACATACAGACCTGGAAAAAACAAGACTGTGACTTTACCCTATTAATTATTGTTGTCAGCTGATAAAGGAGAATTTCTAGAAAACATTTTAATAAGACCTGAGTGAGTTTACTCTCAATAGTGAATGTTTAGGCTGATCTTGTAGCTTATTTAAAGTCAATGGCAGCTTTAAACTTGGCACTATTTCTACGTTTTCTGGCAGGACCACCAATCTTTTTCTTTTTATGGAGAATGACCGTAATACTTGTATGTTTGTTAGACCTTCATATCAGACCAGACGACCAGCAGGTAATTAGATTACTAAGTGGAGAAAAGTAAACTAACCATGATTTCCTCAGTAGTGAAGAGGGAAGAGTTCATCATGCTAAATCCCAGTCTGTGTGTAGATTTGAATAAAATCCCAACCAAATTAAAATTTGAAATGGATTTTTTGTTACTAATCAACATACACTTTGTTTTTTTTTTTAATTGAGAGAGAGTTTGTTTCTATTTAACCATTCCTCAAGTAAAATAATTTCTTGCTCGATAATAGAAACTAACGTATCCAAATTTTTCCTTGAACAAAAAAAATTGTCACAAACACATCAAAACACATCATAAAGATCATTCATGTATAAAATAAAATATTTTGGTCCCAGTACTGAGCCTTGTTGAATACCAAATATTTTTTTGGTGTTTTGATAAATGTCCTGCATATTCCACATACTGTTGACGATTTTCTAAGTAACTCATCACCCATTTTAATGCAACACCCCTAATACCATGAGACTGAAGTTTGGCCAAACAGAATGTTGTGATCAATTGTGTCAAAGGATTTCTTAAAATCAATGAAACACCAATTGTATGATTTTTTTTTTTGTGCATAATTCTGTTGTAATATCCTCAGTCATTGTCAATAATGCTAATGCAGTTGAACGATTATCTCGAAAACCATACTGATTATCATTTAAAAGAAAATGTTTTTCCAGGAAATTATAAAACTTTATAGCAAACATTTTTCCAAAATTTTAGAAAACTGAGAGAGTAAGGAATTGGGCCTATAATTATTAATACTGTGCTTGTCTCCAGATTTGAATAGGGGTATTATTTTTGTTATCTTCATTTTATCAGGAAAGGTACCTGAATTAAATGAAAGATTAATAATATACGTCAGTGGCGTGACAATGCAGTATGTATATCTAGACCATCGCTGTCACACGATTTTTTACTGATAATTTTTTAAACAAAATTTAATAATTCAGATTCACTGACATGCCCAAGAATGAAGAATGACTAATTTTACTTTCAAATTTCTCTCCTGATTCATCATTGTTGACACAAATGGATTGAGCAAGATTAGGTCCTACATTAACAAAAGGGGAATTCAATTCTTTTGCCATTTCTGTTTGATTAATTTCTTTGTTTAATTCATCATATAAATATAATGGTTGTTCAGTGGATCTTTTATTTCTCAAAACATCCCGTAGGACTTTCCAGGTTTCTTTAATATTCCTTTTACTTAAGCATAATTGATTTGAATAGTAGTCTTTTTTTACATTCTGAATTATACTAGTTAACTTATTTTTATAAAGTTTATACTGTTTTTCTGCAGTAGCAGTACTCAATATGGATTTGAACCCACAATCTTCCAGAGGACTCCCTAATATTTTGCCAAAGAGTTGGTTGAAGCTTAAAGAAAGCACAAGAACATTCACAATCATTTTTAATTATTTGTATCATAGCTTCATCTTCTACCTGAACTCCTTACAAATCCGTTCAAAGTATCTTGTCTTGTTTGCATGAGAACATGCCAACTTTCCTTTACTTAAAACTACATTTGAATTATTTCTAAGGGCTTATTGTGAAATTGTTGTGCTCTGAATCAGTAAAGCTTGAGCCAGCTCTCATTAGTTTTCTTTTTGTGTTCCAATTTCCTGGTCATAAAACCAAATTTCCATCCATAATACTAAATGCAGACATGACATTTAATAAAAGTATGATTACAGACCCGCAGAAACACGGGTTTCAGCCAAATCCATGTCCTCTTTTCAGCTGCAGTGTTTTGCACGATTGTGACGTTAAAGTACTAATACCTTCATCCGCAAACATCCTTTTTTTTATTCATGTTTCTAACCTACAGCAATCTAATCAAACACTATTCTTTCTGTATCTGATTCTGCAGGTTGTGCGAGGTGCTTAATCTAGACCCCAGACATGTCCTGATTGCAGAAGTAATCTTCACCAACATTGGAGGGGCCGCCACAGCTGTCGGAGATCCACCCAACGTGATTATAGTTTCAAACCAGGGCCTGCGCAGAGAAGTAAGCACTTTACGTCTCCCCACTTCAGCGTGCTCTCACACGGTCTATTAGCTCAGCCCTGACAGGGTTCTCTCCCCGCGCCGCAGCCCTCCTACCATCAGGCTTTCTTTTTGTGCAACATTTACACTCAGAATGTTTTCTGTGTGTCAAATATGCAAATAAATGCTCAGGTGAGTGGAAAAAGCTTTCTCAGCAATGTGCAGCACTTTTCCAGATAAACAGAAAGTAACGTTTGGAGTTTGTGGAGGACCTAAATGCATCATGAAGGGGGGAGAACGGAAACTTCAAACATGTAATAAATAAGCTCTGATACACAAATAAGATGCATAAAAAAGTGAGGAACAAGTGCATAAGTGTTGAAAAAAAAATACAACTATGAAGAAAGAGCAACTGAATTTCCAACAGGATGAGAGAAGCAAAACAGTCAATAACTTAACAAGTGGTTTAACACATAATAATATAATTAAAAGAAGTCAACTGGAAATGCAGAGACGAAGCAGAAGCTTTCAAACAGCAGAAATCCTGCTGTTAATGAATAAGTAGATAAAAATTTGAAACAGAACGAGCTGAATTTGGATCTGTGATATGGAGACTTGGAAGTGTTTACAAAAGGATACTTAAGTTTCTTTAAAAAAATCATTATTCTACAGTAGCTATTAGATAAACATTGGAACGATTTGCACAAGTTTACTTATTTTAAAGACCCACTGATAAGAATTGTGTTTTTTTTAAACATGTTCTTGTTCCAATTTTCTCATGATAGAGGACATTTATGAAGATGATTAAGATTATTATTGCATTTTCAAATACTTCTTTATTCTTTGGGGATCAGGAGCAGACAAAAATAAAAAATGGGAACGCTTTTACCATAGATCAAAAAGATGGTTGGAGTGGGAATTCAAGGCACAGAACAGTAAAAACTAAACGTAAGGTAAATATTGTCTTGGTCTATTTGTGACCTTGTTCATTCATCAAATAGATTGTATGAATGAGTGGGAGTTTTGTTACTTTAAATGCTTAAATACAGCTCATTTTCTTGGAATTTCAAAACTTCTAATTGTCATGGCTGGCTTTTAATTTGTCAATCAAAACATTTAGTTATCCATCTGGTAAATGAAAAGCAGACAAATATCCTGAATTGTACACCGAATCCTCAATAAAAATACAACTTTTTCTATTTTAATTAAATATAGCATGTGAGTTTTTTTACACACAGAAGGTTTTTTTAGACCAAATCTACTGTTGCAATATGAACAAGAAGTATTTCTCTTTTCAAATCCTTGTGAATCAGGAGTTGAGAGAAAAAAAATGCAGTATGAATAAGGGCTTATTTGTGACGTAGAAATATACAGTAGGACAAGTGTCCCTGTTCACAACCCAGAGGTAAACTTCGAATGAACTACTGCAACTGTTCCCTAGAAAATAAAACTGTTTTTTTTTATTTATTTATTATTTTTTATTTTGGCTAAAAACAACACAATCATAACTAAAAGTCCACTAGGAAGGATTTTACAATTAATCAAAAGATAATCAGAGTGGGACTTTAATCGCCACCAGGCACCAGCACCAGGATTAGATTCTCAAATGGGCAAATATAGCTGTGTATTTGGGCTCATACTGAAAAGTTATATATGTCTCTGACTGACAGCTCTTGAAGGGGAATGTGTTAGAATAAAAATGAGTGGTCTCAAAGTCGAACCCTGAGGGGCACCACATTTCAAGAAATAAGTTTCGCTTCAGTTTTTATTGAATGCAAAATGTTTTCTTCCGTGAAAGAGAAATAAGAGAATTTGTAAACCTGTTGCATATATTTCTACTCTAGTCCTCCGTGACCATGTACACACATTAAATGTTTGATTAAAGAACTGAATAGTATTTATCTCTAAATATATTTAACCTTTTTGGTTCCAGTGCTTATCAAGTTGCAGTCTTGTAAAGCATTGGCTTGTTTTCATTTCTTTATACTGAAGACAGTTAGATGGTAAAACATAAAGAAACTGCTCCGAACTGCTCAAAATATCTGTTTTTTTGTCAAGACTTTGGTTTCCAGCCTCAGGAAGCTCGGCTTCCCTGTCATGACTTTTATTTACATTTGATGTGAAGGTGATAAATGAAGATGTAGTGGCAGTGAAAGCAATTTATATTTATGCTGCTGCCTTAATAAATCACAGAAATTAAAATGTCAGGACAGCGGAAATATGACCACTTATTTTAAGCTACAGTTTCGGTCCACTCTGGGTTTAGAATGTTTTACTGTAACTTCATCACAGGATCATGTAGTCATCAATAATAATAATGATAAATTGTTTTTTTTAAATATATATTTTTATTGTTTTTGACTTGTTTGGTCACTCCCTGTCGTCTGTGGTCATTTCCTCTATTTAAAAGTTACTTTGAAGATTAAAGATTTTTGCAAAAATTAACAAAATCAGAATAATTTTCAGAGAAAATGTTTGACTGTTAGGAATATGGACCCCTTTTTTGATTTCGGTGTCAAACATTTGGGTTAAAACCTCAGCCCCGGCTCTACGTTTTGGCTCTAGAGTAATAAGGTTGGAAAGTTCAAGCCACATGGATTGGAAGATGAAGAGATTTAAGCTTCAGTGACATTTTAGGGAGAGAAAAAGGGTGGTGACTGGATAAGAAACAATTGAGATTTAATTAGACTGAGCGATGAGGAAAGCTTCTAAATGAAGTTGAGTTTTATTGAGAAGGAGAGCTGACCCCTTTCACACAAGATGTCTGTTAGATAACTAATATGTATATACTGCAGATGTCTACTGGACATTTCAAACAACTCTATTTAGTTACTCTTTTTTTTTAGATGTCTACCAATAATGTTCTGAAAGATACAATATCTGCATAGAAGTCTACTACACATCTACTTGTAGCCGTTCATTTTTTGAAATTTTTAGATGTCTATTTGAGTACTTTTTAAAACATTTCTTACACTAGATGTAAAATAAAGAGTGATTTTCACAGACAACTAGTAATTATAAAATCTACATCCAAGAATTAAACATGTGTATTGAAATTTACCTGGAGGTGAAATGAATCATAAACTTGCACCACAACAATAACCCAACATATATGCAACTTCATGTGTGAACAGAATTTTCATTCATTAAAATCAAAGCAGCATATTCATTTTTTCTTAATTGATTGTACAAACCAAAACTCAACTTGTGACATTTTAAATAAATAAATGAACAATCCTTGGTGTCATAGATTCAACAAGTTACTGGAAACATTCCTGAGAGTTTGGTCCATATTGACAGTTGAACATCCATGATGCCAATCGCCTGTTCCACCACACTGCAAAGGTGATCTATTGAGATCTGGTGACTGTGGGGGTCATTTAGGTCGAGAGAACTCGTTGTCATGTTCAAGAAACCAGTCTGAGATGATTCCAGTTTTATGACATGGAGTCTTATCCTGCTGGAAGTAGCATCAGAAGATGGAACACTGTGGTCATAAAGGGCTGAACATGGTCAGCAACAATACTCTGGTAGACTGTGACGTTCTAACCATGCTCTGTTGGTATTAAGGGATCTAAAGTGCCCTAAGACAATACCCACCATACCATGAAACCACAACCACCAGCCTGAACTGTTGATCCAATGCATGATGGATCCATCCTTTTATGTTGTTGATGCCAAATTCAGACCCCATCATTTGAACGTTACAACAGAAATAGACTCATCAGACTAGGAAATGTTTTTGTCCTGTTTTGGTGAGTTTGTATGAATTGTTACCTCAGTTTCCTGTTCTTAGCTGACAGGAGTGATACCTGGTATGTTCTTCTGCTGCTGTGGTCCATCTGTCTCCAGGTTGGAGGTGTTGTGCGTTTAGAGATGTTCTTCTGCAGACCTCGATTGTAACCATTTGAGTTACTGTTGTCTTTCTATCAGCTGGAACCAGATTGGTCCTTCTCCTCTGACCTCTGACATTAACAAGCCATTTCTAACCACAGAACTTTTGCTCACTGGATATTTTCTCTTTTTCTGACCATTCTCTGTAAATTCTAGAGATGGTTGTGGATGAAGATCCCAGTAGATCATCAGTTTCTGAAATACTCAGACCAACTCATCTGACACCAACAATCATGCCCCATTCAGATTCACTTCAATCACTTTTCTTCTCATTTTGATGCTCAGTTTGAACCTCATCCAATTGTCTTGGCTGTGTCTACATGCAGTGAGTTGCTGGCATGTGATTGGCTGATTAGAAATTTGCGTTAACGAGCGAGTGCGTCTAATAAAGTGGCCAAGGAGTGTTTGTGACAAAATCTTTTTCAAGATGTTCTGATTATTCTCTTAATGCATTATTCAATGTTTTGAGGTGAAATGGAAAAATATTTGTAGTCTTTGACATCATTACGTCCTATTTTTGTTTTAATTTGTTATAAACATGCAGGTGTTTGTTTACCATCTTGGTTAACAGGATTTTTTTTGTGTTCTTTTTGTTTTGTCATACATGTGAACACATGTTTCTTGGCTGATATTTTCTTGTGAGACGTTTTGTTGAGTTGAGATGATGGTTGTTGGCAATAATCAACATCTCCTCTAAATCTCACAGTAATACATAAAATTATATTTCAGGACAATGTGAAATTTTTCTACGACACGTAATGTATAAAAGTACAGTGTTCTAACCTGTGTTGTTTTTCTCAGCATTTACTTGAAAAGCTATTGAATTAAAAATAAAAATTGATTTCTCAGAATATATTTTATTTTGGACAATCTATTAAAAAAAAAATAAAAAAAAGATTATTTTTCTTCAGCGCACCTTTTTATGTGACTTACAATTATTTTGTCATAACCTCCACTCTTTTCTGCCAGTGGAGTTGCATCTTGACAAGACATGACATTTTCCCAGCTGCAGGATGCGGCATCTGTTCAGCGCGTTTGACATTTTAGCCTCGGTGGGTGCAGCAGTATGTGGTCTGCTCTGGTGTTCAGCAGCTCCCATCACAACCGTGCATGGCCAGTCCTTTTATTTTCTTGCTTTTTGACGCGGGGGTGTTTGTGAGAGCGTGTGGAGAGACGAGGGGGGAAGCGATCCCTTTTCCCCGGTGAAAGAACATGAGGAACAAAGCGGCTGCATGATCGCTCAGTCATGACTGGCTTCTGAAAAACCCAGATTGTGCATGGATGCATGGATTTTTAATCTGCTGGTTTTGTGTACTTATTGTATACATATATTACATATATTTATAAGAGTTTTGATTACTAGTGTTTTGTGCTTTTCCTTATTATTATGCTGCTTCTACAATAGAATTTCCCTGCGGGGATAAATAAAGTTGATCTTGAAACTTTGTTTCCATGTTTGCAGAATTATGTCAATTTAGCTGGAATCCAGAGTAGGACAAAATGACATAGTTACTAATTAAAAAAAAAAAAAACATTTATTTAGGGTAATTTCAGCCCCTTTGTAGTTGATCTTCCTGGCTTGTTTTTACATAAATTAAACTTTCAAAATTCAGACCCAATCCCACTAAACCATTTATAAAATACACTTTATGTTTGTGTTGCCATCAAACTATTCCTTAAATGAATGTTGCTTTAAAATATTTAAAATAGTTGAATTAAAGAGCAGCACATACAAGTTATTTTCTAAATAAAACACCCTGTGTATAAAAAATGATTGGAAAATGCAGGAAAACTGAGTCTAACATGGAATTTTCTGTCATTATGACAACAGTTAGATTTTATTGTCCAGCCAATATTAGAATGTGCTTAAGTCAACTAATTAATTTTATATTTACCTTTTTTTCTTTTTCTTCTTAAAGCCAATGAGCCACAATGGAGGGATAGAAGAGCCACGTGTTGCTCCAGAGTCTCAGGTTGTAGACCTGCCCACCTGAGTTGTTGAAATCTCTCTAAAATACAGAGTAACATTTAAAATTTAGCAGCATTTTGCTTCAAAATGACAGGTGAATTTAAAACTGGAGGGCTTGTACTGAGGGTTTCCTCACACCTCCTGCTGACAGGACTCTCCATGGAGGCATGAAAGGGTTTCGCTCTTAGAGTGAGGCAATCAGATGACATGTCCATGAAATCATCTGCGGGACTCAAATGGGACTTGTGCCCTTAATCAAAAGCCTCCTTTTAAATGTTTAAAGACATTTGTGAACACAGATTCTTCACCATCAGTTTCCCTGGTGAAGTAAAATCCTCTAGGGGGCACTGTGAACCAGTTTTTTCCTGAATTTTTGTGTTCCTCATGACAAATGATTCTTTCATGATTCCTGTTCTCATTTAAAAATGTTTCATGCATGATGATGCCATTTTAAAGCATATTTCAAGTTCTTTTTCAGATATTTGCATTAGATTTTTTTTTTAATTATCTTTGCCAGAAGTTTCTTTCACAAATTTCCCCTAAAAATGTACCTTAATGAAAACAGTCTCCAAAAGTACAAATATTTCTGCAGGAAAACTTAAGAGTCAAGCTTTCCTTCTTGGATGTGTAGTTCTGTCCTTAGGAAGCATAAAAATCTTTATTTTTGGCTCAAACTTTATTTTCTATGATAAAGAAAGAGCTCACATCCTTTATAAATACTCCTCCAGAGCCACATTTCAACTTTTCAGCAGTGGAAAGACTTCATTTGGATTTTAATTTAAAATTCCAGGTTCACTTTGTCACATTTTGAGAATACTTTTGCTTTTTGAATGTAAATGTGTTTTGTGTTTTGCAGGGGATTGACTTTGCCAGCTTTACAGGCTACATGTTCCTGGGGATTTGCCTCGTTCTTTTGACCTCCTTCCCTTTCCTGCGGATGCTCTACTGGAACAAAAAACTGTACAACAAAGAATCCATTGAAATAGTTGGTAAGACCCGCCTCCTTATACCTGCTAAAACCGCAGAAGGAGAAGAAAACTTTTCATTTTTTCCTATTTTCACCAATTTGCATACATTAAACAATTATAAAAAATAAATATAGTGCAAAAATGATGAATTTACAGCATCATTAAAAGCTAAAATGAATAATTTACATCCTGGTTGGTATTTTTTGCCCTCTCATTTCATTTGAAGACCTACGGTGATGAAAATTGTGTTTTTTTTTTTTTTACATGCATCTTTCTGATGATGGAGTACATATCTAATGAAAATTAAGCTTAAAACTGTCTTTCTGAGTATTTCTTTATTCAAATAGCTGTGAATCAGGAGAAGACATTAAAATGTTGTTGGAATAAGCCTGTATATGTTACGTTTAAGCTATAATTGGGAATTATAATTAACTGGAATCTGGATCAAAACTGTACGGCTGGAAAGCTCTGATATTGCTCACCATTTTGGTTCCATTAGTTATATTAAATTAAGTTTTTAGGGAATGTAAGCTAGTGGGGGAGAGAAAGCAAACAAAAGGATCATGGGAAACGAGCGAAGACTTACTCTGTGACTACAGTTTCGCCCACAACTCAGAAATAAATTTCTAATAAACTCCTACAGAACTATGTCATAGATTTAGATTTAGATAAATTTAGATAGAATTTATTCCGGACACATAGTCCAATCAGTAGAACTACATTAAAACTGCAATGTCAGAAAATACACAGGTTAAGAACAGTATACAAAAAATTACAATAATCAATAAAACTACTTAAAAAAATTAAAATGTCACAAAAACATAAGTTAAGAACAGTATATAAAAAAATATAAAAGTTACTAAAAAATATTAATTCCATAATACACCATAAAAAATTAGTTAAAGGGATAGTTAAAAAGACAGTCCCTCCAGTGTCTCCAGATTTTTGACTGGAAGCGTATGGCACTAAATCTAATGTGGTCATGATGAGGGTGTTCTTTGAAGCATTTAACCTGCAGATGAACTAGAACATGAGTGAGCGTATGCAAGCCTGAAGAGTGTTAATTCTAAGGGAAACAAACAGCTCACATAGATATTTTTCTTTAAAATTTTGGCTAAAAATGGCAAAATCAGAATTGGAAAAAACATACTTTTACAATAGATCAAAAGCTGATCACAGAGGGAATTCAAGGGTGAAGTCAAGAAAATCTGCTTCGAGCATTAACATCTGCAGAAAGATTTTTAAGACCACTAGCAAAGCAGATGTTTTAGTTCTAAGTTCCTCAGTTTAGGTGTCCCATTCACAAAAAATCTCCTTTAGTTTTGAGTTCCACTTTTCCAACACTTGTTGGATGATCTTTTTCCTGTATTTAACCCTTTCATGCATGGAGGTCACTACAGTGGACAGAATGCTTTTATAGCAGAAATACAATTTCTACCCTAAGATACTAATCAAAGAGCAGATGTTTAGTTCAGAAATAACAATTCAGATTTGATGCTAGAAGCTAGATCCTATGATGATTGATGTTGAGTTCATGACTATTACTTTTGTTATACTATTCTCAATTCAGAGACATTGTCTATGATCATGCTTTAGATCAGGGGTGTCAAACTCATTTTGGTTCAGGGACCACATTCAACCTGTCTGATCTCAAGTGGACCAGTAACATAATAGTCAAATAACCTTCGGTCAACATGTTATCTGTAGCTTTGTTTTTCCTGGAAAGCTCGACACTCCATGTTAATCATTCTTCTTTTTGACAACGACATTTTGATCATTGCAGTGTCAAACCTGATCGTTTTATAAAAACTTAACAACGGGAAGGCTGGGGAGGAAACAAACTGTATTTTACTCAGACGTGGCAGGCGCCTGCAAAGATATCATTCTGTTCATTTCTCTTGTCATGCCGGTTTTATTTTGTCTTTACTCCTGCTAGTGGCTGAATTGAGCATTGGGGCCATTTCTTTAGATAACCATAGCTCAGCTCAGGAATGGGCTAGAAACTTGCTTTTTTTTCTTCCAAAATCCTTGAATTTTTTTCTCTTCACAACTGGGCCGGATTAAACTATCATGTGGGCTGTATCTGGCCCGCGGGCTGTATGTTTGACACCCCTGTTTTAGATCATTCAACCTATAGAGATAGAGGAACAACCATTACAACATGCTATAACATTTCAAATTATTTACAGTTATAGCTACAAATTACCATATAATTACATTGATGTTTTATGGACAGATAAATATATCTTCATAGAATTTTAATATTTAATTTTTTTTTCTAAAAAACTTTATTCTCTATGCCTAAAGATGAATAAAAAGAGTCACATAATCATAATTCATGCATGAGAAGGTTAAAGACAATCAGTTGCTGTAGATGGTCAATAAATCTGAGCGTGAACTAAAGAAATTTATGATGGAATATTAGCTGAGATAAGACAGTTCTTCTTTGCACAGATGAGACATTTTACTTTTTTATGTGAGGAAATCTTGTCTTAACTGGTTGCTGACTCTGAAAACCCCGTAGATGTTCAGCTGTTGGTTTGGGCTCATCAGCAGGGAAGATGTCACCTCCCTCTTCCTCTGAATCTGCAGGTTTTTTAAGCCATTTATGATGATCACCCACTGTTCCTTTTCTTTATTTCCTTTTCACAACTTTACAAAAACAGAAATGCTCCTAATGAGGGTTTATACTGTATATTGCACATCATGGACATTAGTGTTTGTGTCGTAGAAGGAGGCCACAGTAAACCTTATGCGGGCCTCACTTGGGATCAGGCAGGATCTCTTTGCTGTTTGGCCATCATGCTAACCTTTGCATCACTACACCACCTATAACACGGAGCCATTGTTTTTGTTTTCTGGTTCAGCCTCCTCTAAATAACTTGCCCCCAGGGCTCCCATTTCAGAAACTGGAGCTTTACTGGAAGTCCAAAGAGACTGGAGGAAGCCTGTGCTGATGCCAGAGGCGGCTGTTCAGCCCAGGCCTGACAGTCCATCTGTAAATCTGGCCCTGCAGTGTTTAGCATGCAGCTAAATAAGCTCAAACCCCCTGCCTTTCTTGGTAATTTGCTCTCAGTTATGTTTTCTGCTCTTCTTGTTAGATCCTATTAAGGTTTCTTAGCAACCTTCCATAAAAAGATGACTCTCTCTGATAACTCCATAAGGATCCAGCACCCTCAGGCTGTATCCGTTTCATCATTGGCTGTTTCTGAGCTTGTCAATGTGCCTATCACCTGAGCCCGCACAAAGCATATCGACTGTCACCCAGATGAGATCTGAATTAGCCTCAGCCGTGCTGCGTTCTCTCTCTGCCAGTGCGCTTCATTTTGTTGATGGTCTTCGTCGGTGTGGTCCAAGTTTCCCATCGATAACCGGTCCGGTTGTTGTGTCTCTGCAGAACTCAAACACGAGATCCTGGTTTGGAGGCAGACTGCCCAGCGCATTAACCCCGCCAGTCGAGAGGAAACGGCTGTCAAATGTCTTCTGATGCAAAAAGTGCTCACTCTGGAAAATCTGCTTCGGAAAATGATGAAGACGTTCCAAAGGTTATCCCTCTTTTTTGATGGAGTGGTCTTCACTAAAGTGTATAAAAACAGGGGTGTCCAAATGCAGGTCTCGAGGGTCGGTGTCCTACATTTTTTGCAACCAACCAGCCGTTAAAGCTTCTTATTGGCGAAACACATCTGATCCTGGTAATCAATAGTAAATAAGGCAGGGTTTCTGGAAAAATACCCCTCAAAGCCAGGATTTGGACCCCCCTGGTCTAGAATTAATTTCACACCCATTCTAATCCAACTCTGTCCTCAAAAGAACACCCCCCCAATCACTGAAATGGCATAAAATTGATCATGTGAAAGTATTTTGTCCTCCCCCGTCCTCCTGCAGTAATGGAATATTCCAGTCAACTAAAACTTAACGAGTTGAGAATTTAGTTTTCCCAGATTGGATGGTTGTCCACCCAATTGAGCGGTTTTGAATCCGACTTTGTGGGTAAAAATTTCTTGGGGCTGGTGGAAATAATTATTGCTGGTTTGCGATCGGTTCAACAACTTTTAGTTCCTCATTGAAATATGTTTCAACCAGGGAGATGCAGTCAGGAGAGGCAGGTGGAGCAGTGCCTACCCTGCTGTCAGGAGGAGATGTATAGTCTTTACTAATAATCAAATAAATGTGTCCTCTATCCATAAATGCAAGTCAAACGTTTGATTCTAATTATTTCATTTTTATCCTCAAAATCTCTTGTATTTTACGAATTTCCCATTGAGTTGCAGTGCAGGCTGTGAGGTCTGCCTCATGGCAGTTTTTAAATTATCTCAGTTTTTAAAAGTTCTTCAAAACAATTGGATTATTGACAATGATTCTGTCTACAAGTGGACCAATGATGAGATTTTTTGTTGTTTTAGCTGAAGAATATCTGCTTTAAGGAGAAAAAAAAAGACATTTCGTACAAAAAATACAAAATAGAAACAATATTTATTAATTGTCTTTTTCTTTTTTTTCCCATAAGGAAATTTTTTGACCATTTTTTCAATCAAAGTCACCATGAAATGTATGTGTCTGTGTGTTTGTGTAACAGACAAATTTCTCAGGAGGATAAAAATTGGGAGCAAAACATTCAAGAGCTGCAGAAGAAGGTAGACTTTCATTTTTCCTTCAGACAAACTCTTCACTCATCATTCTTAACTATGCATGTTGATAATATCTCAATAATGGAGTTTGGCCAGACAAATGCAGTCACTTCTGTGATAAAAACATTTTTTTTTAAATTCCATTGTTAATTCTCTTCTTTCTATTGCTGCTTCCACAGCACAGGATAACCGACAGAGTCCTGTTGGTGAAGTGTGTCTCTGTCCTTGCTGTGGTGATCTTCGTCTTCTTTCTCAACTCCTTTGTTCCCAGCATTCACCTTGATCTTGGTGAGTTCTTCACCAACTCATCAACACCATTCATGTCACTTTAGCAATTGTTTTTTTGAAAGGTTGACTTCTTTTGCCTGATAATTTCCTTCATTTTTCAGGGTAATCCTGAACTCTTTAACATCTTCATGTAAAGTTTCTCCTTTACCTTTTATTGGTTTTAGTTTATAAATGTATTTTTTGTAATTTTGCAATTTTTTAAGACTCTTTTGAATCCTTTTGACAACATTTTTTCCAAAGTTTTTTTTAAATTGATTTGATATTTTAAAGTAAATAAAGGAGGATGATATCACAGAAAAGTAAAACACAGCCAGCAACAATTTTTATCTTTTTTTTAAGCAGTCCGAAGTTCCTCAATAGTTCTGAAGGTGTAAAAAAAATAAGTAATCTGTCAAATATTTTAAATTATTCAAATATTAGGTAAAAATACTGCACCTTTTTTTCGTTTTGAGAGAAAATGTAACGATGTGAAACCAATATTAATAAAATGTTGGCAAAAATAAAGTTTGTTACCAAACTCAAAGTAAATGGTTTTTAATGTATTCCTGGTTTTCCTGAAATTTATAGCAGAACTCCAATGATAAGCAGAAATTTATCAAAAAACTAAAAGAGAGTTCAAGAGTAAAAAATACAAGTACTAAAAAGGCAACATTTTGTAAATAATGATAAAAAAAGATACGTTTTTATCTTTAAAAAATGTTAATATCTTTTATAACCTTTTTTGTGTCCCTGATCTTCTCAAATGACTCCACTGCTAAAAGCCGGAACATTGTGGCCTTGATAATAAATGTGCTCAGCCGGAAATTTCGTCAAAATTAAGAAAAGTGCTTTTCCAACTACAAGAGGATTTAGAGAAGACGGTCTTAAATATGCAAAAGCCTAACGATCAAATTAGTGTTGGTTCTTCTTTCTACTTTGAACATACGGAGTCCCATCATTGCACCACTTATCCAGCCTCAGCGGGAGAGGACAGGTTCTGTCACTCACCTGTAAATCTGCTGTTCCTCTGTATTTACGTTGGAGTAGAATCTACCAAAATGGAAGCAAGCGATCTGTTGCATCAGATGTGATCACTTCTGAATTTTGCCTTTTTAAACATGTTTTTATAAAGTCTCTTTGACCTAGATAATCAGCTCTGCTTCTGTTTATCCCCATCTTCAAAACAGAGATGATTAATTCTTTTAGCTGCATGTTCTAAACTACAAAAGAGTCAAATTTTCTTTTTAATTTCCTGCTTCTGTCAAAGTTAACTGTTATGGGGTTCAAGCTCAAATGAGAAGCCTAATTATTATTTTTTTCATTTGGTTTAAAAAAAATAGCTTCTTATGTTAGAGGGATTCTAATCTATGAGTCTCAGAAGTCTGATTCTCTCTGACTTTGTAGTGATGGTGCCTTTGAAGCATCTATTTGTGTACAATTTTATACTGTTATATCAGGTCTCTGAATATTTGATTGGAAAGGAACAGTTTTTGAATTCCCTTCTTCAGGTTAGTCATCAATGAGATTCTCATGACATCTTTCGTTAACCTCTTTTTTGTGTAAATAATATTTTTGTTTGAAATTAGCAGGGACAATGCGTGGGGAGTTGTGCATTATGAGAAATGAATGGATGAAGTGGAGATGTGAATAGTGCACAGCGAAGGGCGCTGTCCCGTTTATTCCATGATCACTACGAATGGGATGAATATTAAATCCAACATGTTAAGTCAGTTGTTTTTGGGTTTAAATGTTTTTTAACAAGATGCAGACAATTTGATATGTGTTGTGACATGTTGTCATGGTAACGGCTACTGAGCCTGCACCAACCTTGCTCTGCTGCAGCTGAAGAGAGAGGTGTAAATGCTGAACGTGATACGAAGCATCATTTCTGAAGGAAAGTTCATCTCTCACTGCTTGTTTTTGTCCAGATAATAAAGCAAAAGTTTGATTCAAAGTAGTTTCATAGATTGCTTTAATCCACCATTAACTCTGATCAATAAATGTGGATTATTTATTAATGGAATTATTTATAAACAACACATATTTACTTTTTTTTTAAAGCTATAACATAAAAAGACAGAAAGAAGGACAACAATCTATTTAAATAAAAGCAACATTCCCGTTGATGGTATTTACTCAAAAAGTTCCTAGTTTATCTACTTTAGAGACATTTGAAGGACAGAGATATTTTCTACTGTCTTGCTGTTGTGATGAACCGTGGAGTATCTATGTCCACCTATGTTTCTGTTGTTCGGTGGCATTTTGGAATATGTGACTGTATTTAATCATTTGATGCTCAACCGTTGCCTTCATGCTGAATTCATGGTCCAGGTTTGTTGTCGGGGGACAGTTTGGACTTCTGTTGCTCACCAGCGCCTCATCCGTGTAGATGTTCTTCGTCACGCGTCTCCTCATGAAGTCAGTCTGTTACCAGGGAGCTCAGTTAATTACAGCCCGGCTCAGGTTACCTCTCTGACATTTATTAAACGGGAGCGGTCCCACAGCGGCGTGCTCTCCTCTCCCTCAGGAGGGGGAGGCACCTGTTTGAGCACGGCGTTCATTAAGGAGCGCAGGTCAGGGTTGACTGCAGCTGAAAGCTCAGCCTATTCATCTGTGCGCAGTTCAAAACTTGAGCGCCATTCAAATTTTAATAACCTGAGACAGGATGACTTCATTACAGTTTGATTACTGCCTGTTCGTCTGACCTCGTTACGCTGTCTGTGGTCTGGAAAGTTACAGCTGCACTTTCCAGAAAAACGAAATTATTTGAGTTTGACATTTACTTTAAAAATGAAGGTTTTTGTCAAATATTTGGCACAGAGTTTTAAACAAACATAAAGGAATATTTATTTTAATTCGTGAAATAGTCCAACTTTTTGTAAGCTTTTGTATTATTAGTCAAAAATGATTTTTTTCCAAATAATTCCATCTTATACTGACAAGTATTTATTGACTTAAATAAAATGTATTCACTCGAGGTAAGTCAAGGTTGTTATAATCCAGTTTATCTGAGATAACTAATAAAGCAAAACTTAAGACCATAACCTAAATAAGTAACCAGCAAATTACAGTAAAAAGAAACAAATTCCAGCATAACCAGACTCAGTGGTTTGGCTGCTGTGACTTGTTGGATAGGATAAAAGAAAAACAGAAATAATAAAATGTCTGTTATTAATCAAACAGAGGAGTGTGTAGCTGAATTAACCCTTTAACACCAGAGCTCAAGTGTTTATGTTCTTTACTATCATTTGGAATTTTGTTGATTGTGTTTACGGCTGTAAATGTTATAGTATGCTAAAGAGTTTGTGTTTAAGCGTCACCGGCGATGCTTCTGGTGTTAAAAGGTTAAACAAGGAGCAGAAAGATGAAAACCCTGGAAAAAACAACTGTCAATCAATCAGAATGAGCGAACTTTTAAAGATAGTATCAGAGAATAACAAAAAGTGGTTTAGGGGTACATTTTATTCCCACCTTTCTTTATCTTTGAGGTATTTTTTAAAATAAGATTGTGTAAAACCTTTACAATAAAGAACATTTATCTCATTTTCTCATGCACATCCTTATGTCTTTAGCACTTTACTGGTGTCAGACTCCGCTATTTAATCTTAAATCCATTGCTTAGCGTTCACACTAGAAATCTCCTTTTAATTGGAGAACTCTAAAGGTTTACGTCTTTGATTGCTTCTTTGCACAGGCGGCTTAATCAGAGGGCTTGTGTCTCACACATGATGACATTCTTTTTTTTCTGCCCTCTTTAAATTAACTTATGATTAGTTCTAAACAATTTACTTTTTACTTTTGTTAAAAATGAAGTCAACTAAAAAATGTGTTTTTACAGGCACAGACTGAAAATAGTTCAAAATTGTCCTTTCTAAAGAACTCTGACCCTCCTCTTCAGCTTGTTTGGACTCATCAAATAGTTAATTTTTTTTTTTTTTTTTTAAATTATCCTAGATCTGCTCACCCTCGGTTCAATCAAAAGGTTACAAACTTAAAACGTTGTTTTAATCCAACACATTTTTACATCACATAATAATACAAGATATTAGATAGATGTAAACTCAAACTTAACATAATTTTTGTTTTTTCTTTGATTCCCTTGTGTGTTTGGCTCTTTTTTTGCTGTTGAAATGAGGCTTTAGGCTGTATAGCATTTATCAGCCATCTCGGTGCCGAACCCCACACCATCACACTACCCCCATCATGCTTGACTGGTGCTACAATGTTGATATGTTAATGTCTTAAATTCCCTGTAGGTGGAACCAGAAAATATAAATATAAAATGTAGAAAAAGTTATTTTGAGATTTACTTTATAGCATTTTTTTAAACTTTCCGTTTTGAAAAATATTATTATTTAATAACAGCACTGTGCATCAAAGTTTTTCAAAATCCTCACTGAGTGACAAAATTACATCTGTAATCTTGATGTATAACTGTGTAATCTTCCTAGCATCTTCTGTATATGTAAACAATATGATTTATTACAAATCAGTGGGTATTTTCTTAATGACCTAATGGCTCTGCATTAAGTAGCAGACATAAAATTTGCCTTTTTGTTATTGATATAGTGATTTTGTAGTTCCACCAAAGCAACGACGGTCGTTGAAAGACCATTCAACTGATTTGAAACGTCTAAGATTCTGTTTTCTGTAGATTCCTCATGAAAATCATGCCTAAACCTGCAAATTATGCTTGAGTCAAAAATAAAATACCAGTAAAAATGTTGTGATGCCTGGACAAAAAGGTTAAGTGGGAAATTTATATTCAAGAAGAAAAAAAAACTGCTTTCATAATGTCTGCTGACGTGGGTTTGTCCTTGTTTCCCACAATTCCGTGCTTCATATCCTTCACTCAGTTTCTCATAATCCTAAACCAATAACTTTTTTATCTTGATATCTACGGGAAGTTTATAAGACCAGGGTCAATTTTTAAGAGCCAAATTAGCTGTAAAATCTGCAAAGACGAGCCAAGTTTGTGCTAAGCTAATTGCCTGAGTCTAACAGGAGCAGCTCGACCAGCTGGGATCCTAGAAACATGCTAACAAGGATTTTTAAAGTCTCATTTGGGTTTTTATAAAATAAAAAAGACTTTTGATAGAAAATTGGACTGACAGATTTTTTTCCTCCAGATGAAAATATGCTGAACTAATTTTATTAAGGATTGAAAACTGATATTAAATATATACTATTCTTGGATGAGTTTGTCTCTTTTGTTGATGTAGATTACTCATGATTCTGTAAAATGTTTGCTAACTTTTAAGAATAATCTCAGACGACGTTCATCCTCACCTTTTTCCTCAGGGTGGATTGCCATCCTGGGTGCCCTTTGGCTTCTGGTTCTGGCCGACATCCAGGACTTTGAGATCATCTTGCACCGCGTGGAGTGGGCCACTCTCTTGTTCTTCGCTGGTCTCTTTGTTTTGATGGAGGTATTTAACACACAGATTCTGGAATTTTATTGAAGCCTTATTGGACAGTGTGTGGCGGAAACTGAGCAGTGGAGAACAAATCCAACTTTTGATCTGGGCCTCCTTCCAAAAAGGAGATCCAGATGCAGGTTTGGCTCCTGCAAACGTGCCTACTGAGAGCACAGAAAAGCAAGATTGGAGGTTTGATCTCTTGATAGCTCACAAGCTTATTTCACAAATTAAAATGTAATGTTTCACTCTTGAGATATCCAACAATTTTAGAAAGTATATTTCCACAGTGTAAGTCACACTTGAGTATAAGTTGCAGGATAAAAAATAAAACATAACAAAACTGAAAGAACCCCCAATATAGGTCACTCTGGTGTATATATTGCACCCCTGGTCAGTATATGCAAAACCTGTGATTTATACTCCAAATAATCCGGTAAGCATGATATCTGGAAAATTGTTTTTTCCACTCTGTCAATTTTTGTTAAAATTAATTATTAAAATACAGTGTTTTTCTATTTAATAACCATTTAAATATTTTTGTTTTCTTTGGTTCCAAATCAGTCTTTTGTCATTGTAAAAGCATGGCTCTCCTCTGCTCTGTGTTTCAGGCGATAGCTCAGCTGCAGCTCATCGATTACATCGGTGAGCAAACGGCGCTTCTGATAAAAGTGAGTTTTCCCCTCCCACATTTTCATGCCTCTGACATGTTTGGTAATCGTGCACGGATGACATGATCCTGCATTTTATCCACATTGATCCTCTTCTCTTCTGCTGGGCCTTAAATTCAATTATTTTGTTTACGTCTGACGTGTGCCAGCGACTGAGCGGACCTGCAGTCATTTTCAGCCATATTCTCGCCCTCGCGCTTCTTGCAGTCGAGTTGTTTCGTAGCAGAGAATTGCACTGGTAATGGGTACGTCAGCTCATGTTTAGACAGCAGTCCTGCAGCGGTCTGATAATCACACATGACAGGTGCTGTGCTTTTCTGCATCTTTGACTTGCTCAGTGGTCCTCAGCAGCGGGCAGAGTGCAGGGCAGCGCTGCACGGCATACACCTCTTATTGAAGCTGGATGGTAGGTGAATGGGGAAGGGTTGCTTCCTATACTGTGCCCTCGAATGCATAAGAGACTGATGTCACATATGAAAAAGATGCAGGACTGAGGAGAAAACCTGGATGTGGTCTAAAAGCCTCCCGTGACTGAATGGTAACATAGAAGACTTGTTATTGCAGTGACAGTACAGATGTTGCTTCGATTATCTCCCCTCTCAGGCGGTGCCAGAAGACCAGCGGCTGGCCATAGCAATCATCTTAGTGATGTGGGTCTCGGCTCTGGCTTCCTCTCTCATCGATAACATTCCCTTCACTGCCACCATGGTAAGAAGTTCCACTTTGTTACCGCAGAGACATCGACACTGCCGGTTTCTGAGGATAAAGACTCCAACCATCTTTATTCATGTTGCAGTTTTCAACCAACGCAGCACAAAAGTGCTGAAAAAGTCCCACTCTGATCACCTTTTGATTTATTGTAAATGTGTTCTCAGTGGTCTTTTATTTATGATTAAGCCATTTTTAGCCCCCAAAAATTGTTTTCTAGGATATAGTTTCTGCAGAGAAGCAGGAATTCATAAAAAATTAGCTTCTGAGTTGTGGGGGGAGGACTGGCATGGGGCAACCCCACCCCCCTTACCGATGCTTAGAGCTCAGAGCTCAGTGCTTGTAGCCCACCTAGTGCATTATTAGTGACAAAAATTAAGCTTTTTTTTTTGTTTTTTTTTTTTTTTAAAAAACAAAAGAAAACTGGATTGTTGTCATCTGCTCCTGATTTACAATGATTTGAATAAAGAAATACTCAAATGCAATTTTAAGTGATCAGAAAAAATCCACAAGGACATGTTAAACACACCTAAAACACCATATTCCTCCGAGTGGGTCTTAAAATGTTTTCATAAAGCTGAAAGACAAATGTGTGTAAAAGTGAAACAGGTTTAGGGGTAAATAAAAAAATAACTGACCAGAGTAACTTGATCCACATCAACAAAGTTTGACCAAAAATGACCGATTCGGCTGGACGACACAATTAGAAATACCATTGAGAATTTGAGGAAACATGAAACACTGTGGGTCAGAATTCACACTTTACTCAGCAGTCGGTTTTTAAAAAAATCAGTTTCTTTAGCAATTCTTTGTTCCTTTTTCCAATTTAAAAAGAGAGAGGGTGGGGGTGAGTGTGGGGCTTCAGCTGATAAGACAGCAGGCACGCTCTAATCGTCAGAGCTGACGAAAGATTTGTTTTTCTATTCATACCTGAACTTCCGTTTGGAGAGCTTTGAATGAATAAACTAAAGAATAATCTTTTGAGAGAAATAATAATGTTAATAGTTTAAACCTTATGGATCAGAGTCTACAATAAGTATGATTGGACATCTTTGTTTTAATTGATGTAAAATGGTAAATGTTGTTTACTTACATAGCACTTATTAGAAGGTCTGAAGCACTTTACAGTCAGTCCCATTCAAACAGCACTTTACCTCCACCTTGAGGTTTTGAATCAGAAAAGTCACTCCCACACCTCACCTTTGACCCTGAGCTGTGGGTAAAATGACTTTCATTACAAACACATTCAACAGAAATGACTTGGAGAGGATCTGTGTGTAACTTGGAGACAGAGTTTGAAGTCGTTCAGAAGGAGAACTGGATAGATCACATCTGATTTAGTTTGCACAACATGTGAGGATTCCTACATACTGTAAGGAGATGAAAGTTCTTATGGAAAGTTGGGTTAATCAATTGTTGCACATGAATAAACATCCAGCCAATTTTAAATTTAATTTTTAATAAAAGTATACATTTCACCATGCATGTGCATATCTACAGATTCCTGTCCTCATCAACCTGAGCCAGGATTCCGACGTGAACCTTCCAGTAAAACCTCTCATCTTTGCTCTGGCCATGGGAGCATGTCTTGGGGGTGAGTCCTGAATTTGAAACACTATCAAAAACTTGGGAATTTTCAAGATCGATTTTTTTTTTTTGTGACCTTAGACACAACAAAGACTTAAAAAGTGTCTGTCTGAACTGCTTCAGGCAGCGGGGGACATTGTGAGTTTAGAGACAGGAAAGTTTTTAATTGCCGCGTTGCATTGAAGGGGTGCTGGGCGGTCAGGCCGTTGTGTGTTTCTCTGAGTGCACCTCTTCATGCTGCATTGAGGCTGGCCTCAGCAGAAACAGAAACTGTCAGAGTTTCAGCTTATTCAGCTGCACGACAACAGACCTTTTCCAGATGGTTCCAGCAGTCAAAACAAAAAGAAGAGCTTTATGTGTTTTATTAATACACTGAACAAAAATCTAAACGCTTTTGTTTTTGCTACCAAATTTTACGAGATGAATTCAAAACCTTTTCTAGACACACACATTAACAATTTCTATCAAGGTACCTCTGTACATCAATGTATTCTTAATCCATGACATACATATTCTTACTTCCAACTCATCATAAATGGACGTGTGGTTTGGCCCCCTCCATGCCACTTTTTTTTACAACTTGTTGTTTTATGACATGTTGGCTATTCCCATTGAATCATGGGTCCCCAACCCCCTCTGCGGCTCAGGTGGCTCAGCAGGTTGGACTATGATCTAAGGGTTGGTAGTTCAATCCCCGCTCCCTCCAGCCAACTGTTGTTGTGTCCTTGGGCAAGACACTGTACCCTCCTTGCCTTTAGTGTGGCTCCACTGCTGTGTGACTGCGTATGAATGCCCCGGTGGTGGTCAGAGGAGTCGTAGACACGTACTGGTAGCCACACCTCTGTCCGACTGCATGATTACAGATTGTTTATTACATCAGTTGTTTACCATCACCAAGTATGAATGAGGTGTGAATGAAAAAACTCACAGAGTCAATGGGTCACATTACAGTTTAGCTTGATCATTCTAGTTTAAAACTTAATATATAAAAAAAAAAAAAAAAAAAAAAAAAAAAAAAAAAATGTTTTTCTCCAAAACAAATCGTACAACTACACAAACAGATGTTTTTGTGGTGGGGGAAAAATACAAATAATCTCTGAATTTGAGTTTCTTGGAGTTTTAATTGATTCAGGGCTACGTACTGAGATAGCTTATCAAGGTCACGCAATAAAAAACCCAAATAACAAAAAAAACTATAGTCCACACAAAATTAAACAAAAAATATTCGAAAAATATTTAAATGTTTATAACATATTTAGATACCCAAATTCTTTTATGATTTAACAACTTTACAAACAGACAATCAAAATACTGGACAATAAAAAGTTGCTGCATCATCACTGTATCATTTTAAAGAAATATAAACTGTAGAATTGGGAAAATATCATTATTTATTAAACCCTCTGTCAAATCTATAAAATAATTCATGTTCTATCTTCGCCTCCACTAAACCAGTTTGTACAAGTAAGCTCTAGCTCTCGGGGTCTACTCGTGGAGACTGCATAGTTCCTGGACAGAAAAGTGCCTTCAGTCAGAGCGCCGTTTCAATAACAGCTGCAGAGCAGCGGAACTCTGTCCCTCCCAGCATTAGATAAGTCAGAATATACTGTGATTTTAAAAGGACACAACAAATTTATCAACATTAATGGTTTTATTTCAGACTTAAATTTTACCACTTGATCACACATTTGGCAGCTTTAATTTGATTACAACTTTAAATCTTACAAATTTTACAAACTAGTAATGTTGACATGCAGACTCTGCACAATAAAACGAAAAAATCCTTTTCTTTGGCTTCAGTTCCTTCAGATATGAACAGACTGGAAGAACCAAGCCTCCAGCTCACAGTGTGAGATTATCATGTCAGAGCCACTTAAAAACATTCCCGTGCATCTCTACTCATTTTGCTGCTCTTCTGGTGACCCCCCCATCTCTTTTTCCCTCCAACTCCTTCTCCTTCCAGGGGTTTATAGTTTCATCCAGGCTCACCAATGTGAACAATGACCCAAGTCCCAAAATCCTCCTAGATGAGGAAGGAGGCTCATGGAGGGAGCATGTGCTCGCTTTGTTATTGCTTTTGTGTAAAGCAAGGAGATCAGGAGACATGATTACACCAGGATGTGGAGTAAAATGTCTGAGGTGCCACCACCCAAGACACAGATCATGAAGCATCACCCTTAAGAAAACAGTTACAGCTGAGCCCTCAAGTATATTTTAGTTACTTGTTTGACTGTATTAAGATGAAGCGCATTGTTCAAATTTGTTGGAGAAACCAAAACCAGGAGGCAGATTCAGGAAAAATAGAAAAAATAATATATATTAAGATATGCATAATACATTTAAGAATCTTATTAGCAGGAAAGGGAAAGTCAAACTGAGAACACATATGGTCTAATTTGATTCTGATTAAACTTAAGAGAAATTCTATTTTTGCCTTTGCCTAAAACAAGATTCAAAAAAAAAATTCAATGTTTTAAAAATTAGGACCTAATTCCCTTAAAAGTGAAACTTTGTTCTTTGTTGGTGTCTTCTCAGGAAACGGAACTCTGATCGGAGCATCAGCCAATGTTGTTTGTGCAGGAATTGCTGAGCAACATGGATACGGCTTTTCCTTTATGGAGTTCTTCAAGTAAGTCTTCGCTGCTTTAAATAGCAAAGTGTTTAGTCAGTCAAACAGTGAAAAACACTCATAAAAAGGTAGTTTTAGTTTACTGGTGTGATGCCATTTTAAATTAATGTAGCAAACTAAAAAGTGTCGGGGCCATCTGCCTGCTTATCATCGCTCAGCTCAAAATATTGCATTTTTTATTTTTAATTGTTTTACTGAACATTCATGTCCTAAAAAAAACAAAACATCAAACCCGTTCCTGTTTACACAACTTTGTGAGAGAAGACAACTGCCTGTTTCAACATGTCAGGACTAAACTGCTCACTGGATCCTCTTCAAAGTCACAGTCCGGTTGCAAAACTTTCCTGTCTGCAGCGCCTTTGACAAAATAAAAGTATCTGAAGAAAAAAAAATGACTCAGGACCTTTGAGTTCATTCAGTTTTTATTACACAACAATGACTTGTCTGTCTACTGATGCCATCCAAAACTTAATTCAATTTAAAAATGTCTACATTTTGTAGAAAAAAAAAAAATTCTGAAAGTTTTAATCCATTGTTCTGTTCTGTTTATTTTTTTCCATTTTAGAAGAATAGCACAATGCATTTACATATTCAATACAATAGAATTCCACACATCTTTATGACTGGAAAAGAGCAATAAAAAAGAATACAATTCTTTGTTCCTGTATTAAAGCTCAAGTGTAAAAACAACACAAAAAGAGACTTTTTTGATATTCATTAGATTAAACACCTAATATTTATGTTTTTTTGAGAACCACAAATGTTTCTGGCGAGGGTTTGAAGTAAATCAGAGCAGGAAACAAGCGTGTGCTGGGATCAGCCATGTGAAAACGGCTTTAACGGTCCAAATGTGCGACAGACTGAAACGCTTCTGAGAAAAACCCGAGCGGAGAGCTTGATTTGAGAACTTGCTGGAGGTGATAATAATAGAAGAAATATCAAGAAGTGTCATGTCTTAGAGTGAATGTGAAGCCGACTCCCTCCCAACTTTCCACCTGCTCACTGATCACTTCTACCCTGCTGATGCAACCGCCAGACATACTTCCTAATTGACTTGATGGAGGAAGGAAAATGGTCAGTGATCTTGAAAAGAGAGTGAATATGAATCTGATTAGAGCTGAATTTATTTAGAAATGCAGCTTTCAAGTGTTGAAGAATTAGAAGAAAAAGAATTAGATGTTACGATCAATTTTACCAATAATTTAACAACTTGATTTATATCACAATTTTTGGTTGCCGATTCGATTTATCGTTAATATTTGTTCGTTTTGATCGATCGGATTAATCTAAAATCGATCTAACACATCTCAGTTAGAAATCAATACCTGGTACTGAATAGTACAGGTGAAGTTTTCCAGATTCCTTGTATTTCTTCCAAGATAATCAAGTGTAAATGAAATAATGTGTACAAACAATCAATCATTGATTCAATAAATCCTTTATGTTTTTGTCTTGTTACTTCAGATTTGATGGAGTCATACACTGATCCCCGCTGCTGTAATAACTGGAAACTAAAGGGATAGCTTTATAAAGCACAAATCGTAGCTGCATATCATTACTTGAAGGCAACCTCTGGGAGGTTAATGTGATTCTGAATGTGAGAGGAAAAAAGCTGCACATGACCTTTAGAAATAAAATTCAGCATTAATGCATTTGGTCCCTTTTCCCGTCCTGCTCAGTTTCTCTCTTGAGTGCTAGTCAAACGAGTTAAATAATTGGTGTAAAATGCCTCGCTTGTGCGATCTATGAAAAAGAATTTCCTCGCTGAGCGGACAGTGGGATGTCCGTTTGCATCGGATCTCACAGAAATTGATAGAAACAGTTGCCGCCTGTCGGCTCAGCTTTCTTCTGCTCCAGCTATGTTTACAACAACTGCCTAGAAGCATGGCTCTTGGCTACAGCGCTGGCTGTAATTGGCTGCGTGCAGAAAGGGTCACATCTGTTTTGAGAGACAGGTATGAGGGAGGGAGGACTGTCTGCTACTTCAGGCAGCTGGGACTAAGTAGTGCTGTATCAGGCGATTGAAACTGAGGGGCTGGATTTGCCCGAAGGGGACGTGAAAGCCTTTTTGACGGGTCATCACAAAGGAAAATGAAGGACTCTGAATAGCTCAGCACTTAGTTAGGGTGGCCCCTGTTGCTTCCTTTGAGCTCTTTTCCTCTTCCTTTCTTTAAGCCATTAACCCTGGAAGCACCATAAAACATCACTTCCTTCTGTGCTTTAGACTTGATTTTTGGTATAAATTATTAAATTTTACAGCCCATTCTGAATATGACCAGTCTGGTATGTTGGCATGATGGAGGACAGACATAAAGAAAATTAGGATTAAAATGGTCCATTCAACGCTCCATTCTGATGCCTTCACTTGTAGACAAATAGATCCATGAACATCTTCGTTTTCCTCATCTGAAATCTGAAATCTGGATCAAAACTCTACGGCTGGATAGATTCAATTTTGCTGCCATTTTGTTACACTGGTAATGTTAGGTTGGGAGTATGAGAGAAACAGACAAACAGCCGTCTGCCCTTTTGTGACACAGTGTGAAAACAAACTTTAAAACTTTCATAGCGATGGGTGAATATAACACTTTTTTGAACGCAGAAACCCAAAACGCACATATGTGCACGTGTACATAGAATTTTTATTGGAAGTAGTAGCTCGACCGTTTACACACCTTACATTTCATCTAGTGTTTGTAGTCTATGATGGTTACAGCGTGATCCTAGTTTTAAGGTGAGTCTATACTGATGTGTTTTCTTTACACATTTATAGTTATCATCCACACAACCTCTGGAAATTACAACCAATGATGAGTTGTTGTAAGAACAACCACTGAAGACATCGGTAATCTGCTGGAAACCTGTCAGGGATCTACAAGAACTGAAGTTGTTATTTTTAGTGGAGTTTGACCATCTAATGCCTCTCCTGAGTACTGTTAGGGTCCCAGTTCTTATAGAACAGAGCACATGCACTAGTGTGAGAGGCAGCAGTGCTGCTGTTGTTCTGTCACACAGCTCCGACAGTCAAAGAAGCCGGTCCCTCAGTTTATCTGAGAAGAGCCTTCGAGATTGCATCAGGACTTTAAAAGAGCCCCCATCACATAAAATTAAGTCAACGCATGAGGTCGCAAGCCAGAATGGGAAATCACAGATAAGATGAACTTTTTGTGCGGTATTGTGGCAACTTTTTCATCTGCCCTCCGCTGCGTCACGCTGTGTCTGTGATGGGCAAATCAGCATTCCTCAGCAGAAAAAGATTCACTCATGTGGAGGTGACCTTAACTGAGTATGATAACAGTTTCAAGTGTATCTCCCCATCAATCTTAAGTGGTTTTTTCTCTACTGTGATCCAGTAAAGTCACACTGGTCTTGCCTTCATGCTCTGACCTTATAAAACAATATTCCTCATTGAGCTTATTCCTTTAAAATGTAAACAGCTGATTCAGTAATTTGGAAAGGTTTGTGCTCTGGATGGTCAACACTGCTGTGCTTGTCTATGCGACCGTTTTATTTACCACGGGAATTTGGAAATGTTATAATTTGTGCCACTTATATCCCTCCAAATGGGAATGCTAGAATAGCTGCACATTATTTGTCCGACTGTGTTAATAATGAACTTCAGCGCACTCCGGGGGCGGCTGTATTTATACTGGGTGACTTTAACCACTGTCATCCAGAACTTTCGGGGTTTTACCAGTACATTAAATGCAGCACTCGGAAAGACAAAGTACTAGACAAGTGCTTTGGTAATATAAAAAATGCTTACAGAGCAAAGGCTCTCCCTCCACTGGCAAACTCAGACCATGACACCCTGCATCTCATGTCTACGTACAAAACTGTACTGAAATCATCAAAGCCACAATCAAGGTCCGTGCAGCAGTGGACAGAGGACAGTGTGGAGACGTTGAGAGGATGTTTTTCCTGCACAGACTGGAGCATCTTCCACGATCTGGATCTAAACGAAGCAACAGAGACTATCACTGAGTATATTAACTTTTGTGTGGACACTGTAGTTCCCAAAAAACAAATATTACAATATCCAACAACAAGACATACATAACTAAGGATGTTAAACACAGCATTAATAAAAAGCGGCTTGCATTCAAAAACAGGGACAGAGCTGCCATAGCCACAGCACAGAAGGAACTAAACATTGTTCTGAGGAATGCTAAGGAAAAGAAAAGAGAAGCTCTCGAAAAGAGCTTCAACTGCTCAAATAACAAAAAACTTTGGGACACAGTGAAAAAGATAACTCATATGACAACAAACAAACCTCAAATTAGTGCCACGAATGAAGAGGAATGTGCCAACAACCTAAACGATTTCTTTTTAAGATTTGACTCACAAAACAATAGCAAATCAGCCTCGTTAAATATCACTAATACTCAAAGTGATGCCTGCAGTTTAAGGTGGACCAGCTGTGTATTGAAAATATCTTTAGGAATACTCAGGCAAACAAAGCGGCCGGTCCGGACGGCCTGTCAGCTTTCCTTCTGAAAAACTGTGCTCAAAAACTACGGCATGGTGGCCAATTTTATTAACAAGTCAATGGAGACAGGCTTAGTCCCACAGATTTGGAAAAAGTCCACAATAATACCATTCCAAAGACCTCATGCCCAGCCTCAACTTCAGACTATAGGCCTATAGCTCTAACAAGCATTGTCATGAAATGGTTCGAGAAAATTATGGTAAACCAACTCAAAACTGAAGTCTCAGGTCGTATTGATCCCATGCAATTTGCGTACAGACAAGGACTCAGCACTGGGGACGCTATCATCAGTCTGTCTCACATGGTCTGCAAACATCTAGAAAACACTGACAGTTACGCACGAGTCTTATTTGCTGATTTTAGTTCAGCTTTTGACACAGTTCACCCTGATATTCTCGTACAGAAACTCATTAACTTAAATGTAAGCTCATGTTTAGTAAAGTGGTTTTACTCCCTTTTAACAAACAGGTCACAGCAAGTAAAAGTAAATAACTCCTTCTCCAAAGAAAAATTCTGCAGTACCGGGGTCCCACAAGGAGCCGTGAGCTCACCGATTCTGTTTACGCTTTATACTAATGAATGCAGAAGTGGCACACCAAATAATAATTTTAAAATACTCAGATGACACCATAATTGTTAGTTTATTAAGAGTCGGGGACCCAGTGTCCACATACCTACAGGAAATTGATCTCTTCCAGTCCTGGAGCCTGGATCACCATCTGACCTTAAATGTGAACAAAACTAAGGAGATGATTTTTGACCCCAAAGACTTATGCTCCATGAGCCAGTAAAAATTGCCGGCAGAGAGATTGAACAGGTGGAAAGTTTTAAATACCTTGGTGTCTACATAGACAACCTCCTTAAATGGAATGTGCACGTGGACCACCTATGCTCTAAACTATCTCAAAGACTCCACTTTCTAAGAAGACTCAGAACGTTCGGTGTAAGCACTAAAATCATGACATGCTTTTACAACGCAGTGCTTGACTCAGTTTTAAGATATGGCATGGCCACCTGGTTCGGGCCCCTAACAGTAAAATACAAAAACAAAATACAAAGTGTCATGAAAAACGCCATGAAAATCATTGGTAAAAAAGAGTTCTCATCTCTACAAGAGGTTTATGAGATCTGTGTTAGAGGACAGGCAAAAAAAATAATAAACTCACCCTCCCATCCACTACACAGTGAATACCAACTCTTACCATCAGGGCGGCGTTACCGAGCAATAAGATACAAAAATAATAGATACAAGCTATCTTTTCTCCCCACATCCATCTCACTACTGAACAAGTCTGACTAGCACATGAGCTCTTTTATCTAACTTATGAACTGTTGTACCTATTAGTTATACTGATATTCTTATCTTTCACTGTTTCATAACTTTGGCAAATGTTTGTTTTTTTTGTACATTGTGCTTTTACCTGCGATTTTTATAGACCATTTTACTTGACATTTCTGGGTTTTAGTATTTAATTGAATATGAAGTCACTGTGTTTCCAGAGGCGCTAACTCTACTACTGCTCTTTCAATACTTGTCTTATGTTCTTACTGTGTATGATGCTGTTGTTCTCACTGAAATGTTTGGAGTTTGTGTGCATGTGTGAATGTAGCCACGCAGCCACTGGCACGGTGTAATCCGAGACAAATTTCCTTCGGGACAATAAAGTATATTTGATTTGATTTGATTTGATTTGTGCTCTGGATGGTCAACACTGTTGAAAGAGTTTGGTTTTCTTCTTAGTTATTTATCATCATTACTCCAGTAACCTAATGTTGTAAGTGAGACAGCAGTAAATCAGTTTTTTAAAGGAGTTAATTAACATTTCTTAATTAATTTGAGCAGTAACAATGAAGTTTTAATTAAATCTAGTTTTTCCCAAAAGTTCAAAATTAAGTGTTTTGCGTGTTTAACAAAACTATTTCTCATGAACAATGAGTCTGTATGAGGCTCTGAGGTTTCACTTTGTTTATTTTGGTTCAAGTTTACCAGAATTTACTTAAAATTACCAGATTATAGTACATTTAAGATACTTTTTTTTTTTTTTTTGCCATTTTCATAAGTTTTAAGAATTTTCTAGAGTTTATACAGTCTTTGAAGAAAATTTAACTGTATAAAAACAGTTGAGAGACTCAGTTTAGCTGTGGAAAATACAAGCAGAAAGATGAAATCAAACTTTCTTATAGAAGTTTTTCTCATTTACATCAAACCGATGTCTTCCTGACCCTGTAGGATCCACAGAATACATAAATGACTTTCAGAGTTTACTAAACAAGGATCATCACAATAGTTTAGTATTCATGCTGAATAGCTAGCAACTGTGATTTTGTCAGGCTTAACGATAGTTGTACACTCAAGGTTACTTTCTGTGTGTTTCTCCTCACGTCTCGTTGGTCGCGTTTTTTGTCGGGCTGCAATGAAACCAACTGTCTCAAAACATGATTCCCAATATTTTTCAGTAACGAGATCAGAGTTTCACTATAACAATTTTGTTTTTGTAGTCCAAGCGTGATTTGTGTCATAGACTGAAGGCAAATAGATCCACTGCCCTCCGAGCGCCCATGTGTTCATGTGGGACATGGCTGACATCCAAAATGAGAAACCATCTGCAGTGCTGGAGTCATCTAAAGAGGCACATCTCAGATGGGAGATACAATATCAACCGTAGTGTTATGGCTGTACCATTACTGTTGCATCATAGAGGAAAGTGGATTAATTCTTTGTGATGGGAAACAATCTCACTGTTTTTGAGGGTCTCAGATGGGCTTGTCAGCTGTGGAATCATTGAGCAATAATGTATGTTGACCTAACAGAGCATTGCTTTGGCAGGACAAATCAGCTGAACCAGTTCTGTAAGTGAAGATCGCTTTGGCTTGTGGGGTGCAGGCAGGTTCTGTGCAATACAATGGAGTTCAGCTCTGCAACTGTTTCCATGGAGAGAAAATAGACTCAATGGATTTGTGCGTAACTGTATGTACTTACAATTGTGATTGTGTATTCACATGTACACCCAAATATCTAACACATACGAATAAATAATACAATTTACAGACAATTGAAAATTACAGCAGCCTAAAACTACGATTTCAAAATGGCTCCTACACATACAAATCTTTAAATAGTACACACCAATCACCTTATACATACATTTACGAACAAGTCAGAGTTATAAGTGCACACAGTGTACCAGGCAACATCTCTCATCTCTCTGAGTGTTTAAAAAATGTATATTAAGACTTGGTTTTTTTTTTTTCTCAGTTATTGAGGCATATCTGTTTAGCGGAAGTTGAAATATGTCAAGGTTTAACTAGATTATTCACATCTAAGTTCAAAGCGACTGATGACCCAGCATTCTAGCAGCCTTTTAACACACAAATCTGGAGACATGAAGAGGCTCACAACCACTTGTGCACTTGTATCTCTGACATGTGCGTTAATATGGTATTATCAGTTTGTATCTTGTTATTGGTGTGTACTATTTAAAGATTTGAATGCGTAGTAGTCGTTCTGAGTACATGATTAGTTTTAAGTTGCTGTAATTTCAAGTTGTGCGTGTGTAAATTTTATTTTGTATTTGTAAGTGATGTTTGAGTGTACATGTGAATACACAATTACAAGTACACACTGTTACGCATAAAATGTATTGTAATAAATCAAGTATTGCACAGACACAAATATTCATTCAAATCATGAAAAATTTGACATTCTTTTTTTTTAGGAATGGTATCAAATGTAAACGTTTGCAGAGGAATGAAGCTGATGAGTCACACAATGAAGTTACAGGATATAATGGTAGAGGTCAGAGTGAGGTCAGAAGTGATCATTTCTTATCAACAGTTTAATTTCATCCTGAGGAACAGAATCAAATATGCAACATTCACTTTGATGAAGCTTCTGTAAGAACAGAGAACGTTGGAGAGAGCTGTTTGTGTCATTGTAAATCTAGAGTAGGGATAGACAACTTCAGGCCTCGAGGGCTGCAGCGTCTACATCATTTCTAGATATCGAAGCCCGACTCATGACTGATTACCTGGTTCAGGTGTGTCCAGCCAATTAGAACATGTCAGAATAAGGTATGTTGGAAAACATGCAGGAATGCGACCCTCAAGTTTCTATCCCTGATATATAGAAAGTCTATGACATAAAACAGAGAAAGGAGCTGTGGTTTGGAGGAGGAAGTCTGGAGTAGCAGAGAAGAATATTAGAGTTGTTCAAGACATGCATGAGAGCTGGAAGACAGTGAGGAGATGTACTGGAGGTGGGACTGCTTCAAGGATCAGCTTTGAGCTCCATGTTTGCAGTGGTGATGGACAGACTGCCAGATGAGGTTGGACAGGAATCTGAGGACAATCATTTTTGCAGATGACATTTTGATCTATAGTGAGACCAGAGAGGTGGAGGTTTGCTCTGGAAAGGAGAGGAATGAAAGTAATCTGTCAGAGAACTTGAGAGGAACTCAAGTGGAACGGTGAGGTTACAGGGAGCAGAGGTGAAGAAGGTGGAGGACTTGGAATTGGTTTTGGTTTATTCGATCTGAAGTAGAGTTAACAAGCCAGAGCAAAAGAGAGTGTGAGTGGGTGAGGACTTTGAAACGTATAAAGAAGTCAATAGTTGATATTGAGTATAGTGAGAATATGAGCTAAAGACATACAGTTGAACTGGATGCTACCAGATTAAAGCTTTGGCTTATACAGTTGATCTTTTCTGGTAAAAGAAACCTTTGATTTTAACCTTGTAACCTAGAGTCTTCCATGTTCATGTCTAGACTTCTTTCCAAGAAGTAATTTACCTAAAAGCTAAAATAGGTGATTACCTCCCTTTTCTTGTCTTCACAGGCTGGGGTTCCCCATGATGATAATGACATGCATGATCGCCATGTGCTACCTGCTGGCCACTCACGTCGGCCTCGGCTGGAACATGTGAACCCTGCTGCCACTCAGAGCCAAAGTGTGTGTTTGTACGGGTGCGTGAGCGTGCACGTGGCCATTGCAACAGCCTCAGCTCACTGTAACATGCTGTGTAACCTGAGCAACTGATCAGATGACAGCATGAGGCACTGTAACTACATTTTTATAAGCATGGAAGCGGCGCTCCCAGTAAAGTGCAGACGATCAGGGACCAGATTCAAAGGAGTCTTGACCAAAAACGACTTATCTCCAAACTGGTTTTCATGGTGCTACAGTCAGTGATTACAATCCTAATCTCTGACTCTATTCTTCTTAAGACTCAGATGATCTGTTAATAGGAAGCAGATCACATTTTGTTTCCATTTTGAGACAATCCAATCAATATTTTGTTTAATTAAAAAAAAGACCCAAAAAAAGGGATTTAAAAAAATCCCTCATGTCTCTTGTTCTTAATTAGATCCACCCTTTAAAAAAATCAATTAGACTGACTTCCCTAATTGACTTATGCAAGTTAGTCCTGTTAAGTACAGCAGTCATTCATCATAAAACAGCTGCATGTGGGATGAACAGCTGTTTGACATCACAAATTTAAATTTGTTTTCTGTATGAACTTTATCTCCTGCTGATGTAATGTTCAGTCCCTTTCATGACCAATAAAGACTGTCATGTCTCTGGACTTTATTGCATTCTTAGTTTGCCTCATCATTTATTTTTATTAGTTCTTTAAATCAAAAAAAGTATATAAACAGTAGATGACATGCATACTCAATTTTTTTATCATTTTTTAAAATGTATTTTTTCAAGTTTATAGATTAATTGCTGCCTCACAGACATCATCTTCAATTTGTTGTCCAATCGGTTCCACTTGAATTTCCTGTTTGATGAAGGATCTAATAACAAAAATATCTCAAGCCAGGTCAGTTCACAAAATAACCACTAGGTGGTTTGTTTGTTGCACGAATAAATTCCTTTTCAATTCTTCTGTCTGGTTTTATATTTGATGTCAAATTGAACAAAAAGAGGCCATATCTTTTGAGTGACAGGAGACTTGAGCATCTTCAGCTCCACAATGAACTCTGTTCCAAACAGCTGTCAGGATTCTTTGTCTCGTTTATGTGAGACTCTTGAGGGACGTGCAGCGTTTACTGCCATCAAATCCGATTCAAATAAAAACAAAAACTGACTTTAAATGAGTTGGTTTTAAACCAGAAAGGGATGATGTTTTGTCAGCCTCCATTGTTGTTATCGGCAGACTGTCTGTAAAAGCAGCAACACTTTCACATTTGGAACAAAGTAGTTAACCTCAACATCCTGTTCTGTCACTGTATTTTAAATATTACAACCTCAGCTTGTCCTCTAGTCTAGTGTATCTTTGCTTTTTGAACATACAGGATTGCGGCGTCTTTTGGAAAAAAAAAAAAAAACTTTGTCTTGTACTGTTTTAAATAAAGTTTAGACCGATTTGAAAGCTGTTCCTCACCTCAACATTCTGGGAGAAAGTGGATTACTTACAGCAGAGGACAATTTGGAAGTTTTTCAATCTGGCTTTAATGGACTTAGTGCACAGTTTGCTTTACTCAGAATTTTTACCGATATTCTATTGGCCAGTGGTTCTGGAAATTACATTATTTTGATTTGGCTGCTATAAATACCACTTTTTTTATTTACTGTTATTCCTGCTAAGAAGGTTAGTGGGCACCGATGACAATGTTTTTGAATCTTTAGTTTTTCTCATTTGTGATGTCCCACAGGGCTCTATTCTGGGCCCTTTGTTGTTCTCATTTTTCCGTTGGACACTCTCTTGACTAATCATGGCCCAAAGAGCTACTGCCATTGGATATCATTTTATATAATATTATATATATATATTATATATTATATATATATATATATATATATATATATATATATATATAATATATATATATAAAGAAGATGCATATCTTTTAACAAATACTTCTGTCTTGTTTTTTAGCTGTTTGAGTTATAGCCTCAAATCCAAGGATTTAAAGCTGGACTCTAGTGTAGGGGTTTGTTCACTTTCTTAACTATCTAGAAGTTGTGTTTCCATTGACTAAGAAAATGTCCAAATTGGATTTGCAATAAGAAATGTAACTAATGGAAACACTTCAATTTAAGAAAAATTTGCATTTTTCATTAAAAAAATGTTTTTGGATTGGAAGAACGTGTTTTTTTTCAGCACTTTGAATTTGACACATTTCATAAAACTGCAATAAAAACACTTTTTTAGAATTAAACGAGTCACATGATTAACTACAGGATACCACGCTCCGCTGTGCAGTGCATCTTCATTCATGCACCATATTTTTGAATGATTTCTCGCCTGAGTCTGATAATATTTATTCAGATTATTAAGATTTAACGGAATCACTGTAATTGAATTTTTTTTTTAATTGAATTTTTTTTTTTTTATGTTTCTAGAATTTCAATACCGTTTTGCCTATATGTGTAATGGAAACAGTTAGAATTGGCATCCCTTCACTGAGCTGCTGATTAGCATGAAATTATTTTTTTTTTTTACTTTAAAGTCTATTGTCTTTCTTCATGGATCGCGGCTTGGCATCTTTGTAGTGATGATCAGTTACTTTTAACAAACTGAGGTCTGATGAAAAGTCTAAAGCTTTTTTTTTTTTCTTATTTTTTGGCCGCTAAACTAAAACTGTGGAATGCTTTGCCTCTATAAATTAGGCAAAAAAAAAAGGAAAATTTCAAAGATATGATTGTTTACTTTGCATTTTAATACACCATGAGATTCTTTCCTGTCCTGCTTTTAGACTGATGTTGTGCTGCAGGTTCAAGGTTTTTCTTTTGTATCTGGGTCTGTTTTTTATGTCTGATTTAATCAATGACTGTTTTTCACCGTCTTGCTCATGTTCTAGTTCTTTATATCAGTGGAAGTAGCAGTTAAAGTTGTTCTATAAATGAAGTTTGAACTAGTATGAGGGTACAAGGTCACCTGTGACAATCTGTGATTTTATTTTGTTAAGTTTGGTGTTATGTTTTTGGTTAAACAGACTAAAAAACAGTTTTAGACTATTTGAATTTGAATTGATTTATGTCAAGCAATCAAACAAAAAATAAAAAAAAGGAGACAAGTTATGTATCTATTTATAGATATATCAAACTTTAGATGGATAGTTGTCATTTTTTGGAAAATGTAAAAATTAAAAGTAATAGTAATACCTTTCCATATCCACATAAACATGTAAATAATGCTCCTATAATTACTCATATTCACAAATCCTATAGAACCAATATAAGTCACGTCAAATCCATGAAAAATGAATGTCTCCCACCCCATCACCATGATAAGAGTTGACATGAAGCAAAAGTCAGTTGGCAAGCTTTGAACTCGTCAGCTAAGCAGTGTTCCTGTCCTCTAATTTTTAAATGAATCTATTCCATTCCTGGCCCTCATCAAGCTGCATGCTCAGCACAGACATAGACACTGCATTAGCTTTCTACGGTGGCCGGGAAGTGCAAAACAATAATACATTTACCGAAACACATTAACATTTCGACCGAAACACATTAACATTTCGACCGAAACACTTTAACATTTCGACTTAAACACATTAACATTTCGACCGAAACACATTAACATTTCGACTTAAACACATTAACATTTCGACTTAAACACATTAACATTTCGACTTAAACACATTAACATTTGACCGAAACACTTTTAACATTTCGACCAAAACACATTAACATTCGACAAAACACATTAACATTTCGACTTAAACACATTAACATTTCGACTCTTAAACACATTAACATTTCGACTTAAACACATTAACATTTCGACCGAAACACATTAACATTTCGACCGAAACACTTTAACATTTCGACCGAAACACATTAACATTTCGACCGAAACACATTAACATTTCGACTTAAACACATTAACATTTCGACCGAAACACATTAACATTTCGACCGAAACACTTTAACATTTCGACCAAAACACATTAACATTTCGACCAAAACACATTAACATTTCGACTTAAACACATTAACATTTCGACTTAAACACATTAACATTTCGACTTAAACACATTAACATTTCGACCGAAACACATTAACATTTCGACCGAAACACATTTACAAGTTTGCCCATAGTCTGTATATTTGATGGACAACCCCCGCTCCGGTATGCCATTCATTTCCTATGACGTCCAGTAGATAGTATAGCGTCTATGAGGTTCACCTCCGACATGACCCGGAAGTAAGGGTGCAGAGGTGAATTCTGGGAGGAAAAGACCGCGGAAACAATAGTTTCGGATTCGGATTCGAAATAGCCGACAGGATAACAAGCGAAGATGTTTTGCCCGTTTTGTGGAGTTTATTACCCGGTTTTAGGAAGTTTTGTGGTAATTGTGGACATAATTTGGTTTTCTGGCAAATTTGTAGGGACAATAGGTCTGCCTCTCTGTTGTCGTTTTTTAACCCCATAAACCCAGCTCTGTCCCCGCACCGGAGTCTGCCCACGTTGATCTGTGTGTGTGCGTGTCTGATTGGTGTGTGCTTGTGGTCGCACGCACACATGCGACGGCCCGCGCGGTGCAGTGGGTCGTTTCGGCGTCTCCTCTATCTTGTGCGCGAGCCGCGAGCGCTCCGCGTCAATACTAGCAGGAAGTTGAACCAACATACACGAGAAAATCCTGTTTATCTTCAAAATATAACCAATTTTCACAATAAAACACTATGATTGACAAATGTGATCATGTTTTTGTATCTAAACAGACTGTGGCAAGGCAAGGCAAGTTTATTTGTATAGCACATTTCATGTACAGAGACAATTCAAAGTGCTTTACATAAAACATTAAAAGAAACAATCAAAAGAAATAGTAAAAATGTCATTCATTATTCAAATCGGGGAAGAAATAAACATACAATCATAACACGCACACGTGTGTGCGTGCGATTACAGGCACAAACACACCAGACATGCACGCAGCCACGCACACGACGAGTCAACGAGGGCAGACTCTGAGCGGGCTGCACGGTTTTGGGCAGAAATCAGGAATCAGTTTTATTAATTTACACAGACAGCGCATACCCGGCGTAAACCAGCCAAGACAGGAGAACTGTAAACACACCGCTCAATAAGGCGATCATCAAGCTAAAAAAATGTATTGAAAGCCCCTCCCACACCGAGCCCCAAGCTTATGAACACATTTATTGGCAGGCGAGGGGCAATCCCCTCAACAAGGGCTTAAATGACACTGCCCAGGACCATAAAGCGTCTCCTCCTGGTGCGTTCACTGAGCCTGAGAACAAGGAAACATTAGTGGAAGTCCGATCGCCATCCAGCCTAACTAAGTCCGCTACTTTTTTATAATAAGGAAATAAAAAATGCCAAACCGACCATAAACCCGCCAAAAATATGCCCACCCACCCAAAGCAATTTTTGCCCGCAAATTTAGAACCAAAACCGCCCAATCTGGCAACACTGGCTGTACGACCCCTTTCCGCGGTCTTTTCCTCCAGAATTCACCTCTGCACCCTTACTTCCGGGTCATGTCGGAGGTGAACCTCATAGACGCTATATTATCTACTGGACGTCATAGGAAATGAATGGCATACTGGAGCGGGGGTTGTCCATCAAATTTACAGACTATGGGCAAACTTGTAAATGTGTTTCGGTCGAAATGTTAATGTGTTTCGGTCGAAATGTAAATGTGTTTCGGTCGAAATGTTAATGTGTTTAAGTCGAAATGTTAATGTGTTTCGGTCGAAATGTAAATGTGTTTCAGTCGAAATGTAAATGTGTTTCGGTCGAAATGTTAATGTGTTTAAGTCGAAATGTTAATGTGTTTCGGTCGAAATGTAAATGTGTTTCAGTCGAAATGTAAATGTGTTTCGGTCGAAATGTAAATGTGTTTCGGTCGAAATGTTAATGTGTTTCGGTCGAAATGTTAATGTGTTGAAGTCGAAATGTTAATGTGTTTCGGTCGAAATGTAAATGTGTTTCGGTCGAAATGTAAATGTGTTTCGGTCGAAATGTAAATGTGTTTCGGTCGAAATGTTAATGTGTTTCGGTCGAAATGTAAATGTGTTTCAGTCGAAATGTAAATGTGTTTCGGTCGAAATGTAAATGTGTTTCGGTAAATGTATTATTGTTTTGCACTTCCCGGCCACCGTAGCTTTCTCATGAAACTTTGATGGGGAAAAACCTCACATGCTTTAAAATGTCATATTCTTGCATTATTCGAAGAGATGTCAGGGAGGTCAGGTCTGGTTCTTTTAAGAGTTCAAAAAGAGGAAATGTCTTGTTTTATTATTTTTTTCAGTTTTGTAAAAGTATGTCTGCAACGTAACAATCCACATTGACACCTGTAACATTTTTCACGGTTATGGCTGATGGTTATAGTTGCTTGACTCTGTCATTCCATAAAAACTGGAGACATTAGTGTTTTGCGTTGACACAAAAATGAAACTTTGGCTCGTGCAATGTGTGCAGTGTCGGGTTTAGGACCAAAGCACCATTGACTGTTGTTAATAGAAAACAGTTGACATTTCACATAATTAAATATTAATATAAAATTATGTTTTATAGTTTGCTTCCCCAAAGCATACATTTAAAGAAGAAAATCCTCCAAGCTCTCAATCTTGTTTTTTTTTTTTTTTTTATTAAAGAAGCAGTGTTTTTCATTAAAATCTTTCATGAGATAACACTGGTAAGAACAATAATAACAATATTTATTTATATAGCACCTTTCAAGATAAAAATCACAAAGTACTTCACAGTGAAACACAGATTAAAACAGAGTATAAAAACAGAATTAAGAAAATTGAATTTTAAAAAGATGTGCTTAGAGCTGATTTCAAAAAGAAACCAGAGTCAACAGAACTGAGGCTGAGAGGAAAAGAGTTCCAGAGAGATGGAGCCACTGCTGCAAAGGCTCTGTCACCTTTAGTTTTGAACAGAGTTCCTTTAACAACCAGCAGGCCCTGGTCACATGACCTCAGGGACCTGCTGGGAGTGCACGTCTCCACGAGGTCCTTTCTTCTTACTTGTCAAACTTGTACTCCTAAACTTCTTTTCCAGCTGTTGGATTTCTGTCACTTCCATCTAAAACCTAAGAGCTAGACCCAAACCAGCAGTGTCCACACTGTACCCGCTCCATAGCGGTATCTGCTAAAACGAATATATTTTTATCCGTTTTAGGCCTATCGTCCACACGTAACCGAAGATTTAAGTCACTGAAAACGGAGCTTTTGGAAAACTCCGGCTAAAGTGAAGATTTTGGAAAACTCCGTTTTCGCGTCTGCGTGTGGACATGCGTAACCGGAGATCTACGTTTTTAAATGTCACTCTTTGCGACAATTAGTGCATACGTGTTGTTGTGAGATGAGTGTGTGTTCCAACTTCTGCATCTCGGCTTGTTGCGAAGCTGGGGGGGGGGCGTGTGCATGTGAGGAGCAGCGCGCTCTGAGAGGAGCGAGAGAGAGAGAGCGCGTGCTGCGGAGAGAGAAAGGAAAGGGGAGGGGCGCGCGCGCACATTAGCTGGCGGACAGTTCACGGTGTTGGTCTGCAAGTAAAAGTAATAAAGAAATCAGTTCCTCTACAAACAACTAAGTGTAATTATTCGGCTTCGCATGATCCAAAGAACCTGAGGATCCAAAGAAGGGAAGTGAACAACGGAGGAAAACCAACCTTCGGCCCTGGAGAAAATCTCCCCTGCTCCTCGACTACGGTCGAGGGGGAAACAGAGCAGGAACGGTTCAACATTGTCATAGATGCGCCGCTGTTTACATTGCTCAGCATAGACCCGAGGAGTGTGTTAATTATTACGCTGGTACAGATGCTTCATACTTGCTTTTTTTTTTTACAAACACAATTACTGCTTCTTATCGAGGAACAAAGGAGAATAAGCGCTTTGCAGTCGGCTATTTTACAACAAATATCCCTTCCTCCTGCTCGGAGATTTTCATTGACTTCTAGGAAAACACTGCCAACTATTGTTCTGGCATGCTCATTACATCGCCCAACCGCGCAAGTATGCGGGGACGTGTGGACGGAATTATTTTTTAAAACGATCACGTGTGGACGCAACCGTTTTTATAAAACGGAGGTCGGCAAATATGCGTTTGTAGAAATACCCGGCTACGTGTGGACATGGCCTAAGCCAGAATGAAAAGAACTGATCCACATGTGATTGTGTCTTTTTATACTTTTCTTTACATCCGCTTTGCAAATTAACTGTTGCTAGCACACGTTCATAAATCTCCATTCTTCTGTTAATTTTCAGATTTATTTTCTAAACGTAATGATCGTTTAAAGAAGTTTTAGAGAGAATAAATACTTTAAATCCATTTATGCCATACAAATATAATCCAGTTTAAATGGAAACCGTTATATATATTATAGATTATTTCCAACTTTTATAGGAAACCATGTGGTGCAAAGATGTAAAGAGAAAGGAAAGTATCGACCTTTTTTTCAGAAATGTGTTTTATTAGATTTTAAAGAGGATTTTGGAAGATAAACAAAAAAAAAAAAAACTATTTCTTCCTATCATGACTTGTTGTCAGTCCAACATTTACATTTAGATTATTGCGCTTTGAATTATCAGTAATGCACTAATGCTGCTGTGATTCCATCAGTTTAGGAAACAAAATGCCTCAAGTCCCCAAAACATACAGTTTACTTTTCAGGAGGTTTACACAGCCCTCTCCCTGTGAGCTAACACACACACTGATACGTTTCCTGCCTGTCAGCAGCTCTGTCCCATCAACACCCCCGATCTGCATAAGTCCTGTTCATCCTCAGCACAGATGACACCGTGCCCAGAGCGGCGTGCTGCTCCAGCCTGGAGCGCCGCACATGCAAACACTGGCCTGAGATCAAATCCCAGCCTGAATCTGTCCCTGTGTTTACTCTCTGTGCTTTCCCATTGGCTGAAGAGTTAATGCTGCAAGGTGTGCAATCCAGTTCAGTGGATGATCAACAACAAATATGACTGGGGGAAATGCTCATTTCTTCAGAACTTTATCGTTTTAGATATCTGATGAACCCAAAACAACTGATACCTTTGGATAACTTAATCAACCACAAGGGGGCACTATTCTGTGCTTTTGTGTGCTGGTCCCAAGTGTGTCTAAATGCAGATGGTTGTATCCGGAGGTGTATTGACATAAAATGAAGTCAGTCTTGTGATTCACTAACAGAGCTTTTATAACGGACTTTAGCCGTGTTCCAGGTTAACAACAACCACCTCTGGTGCTGCTGACCTACAAGAGGCTAGAGGAAACTGGACAATTGTCTCTCAAAGAAGGAGAGGAGAAACGTGTGTGTGGGCAGAGAGAGAGAAAAATAGAAAGGTGGATATCCTGTTTTCAAGAGACCAGGTGGAAATGGAATAAGGCTCTATTCAGGAGTACTGTAGGAAGAGTGAGAGGAGTTGCATAATAGGTTGGACACAAAGCAGATAGAAGTGGATCTGGGTAGGTTGACAGAGACGGGAAACAGAGATGGTAGGATGTGCAACATGCAACATCAGGGATGGAAACGTGTTGACAGGTTCTACAAGTGTGATCGAAAGATGGAAGGAGAACTTTGAGGATCTGATGAATGAGAGAATCTTAAGAGCAGGAAGAAGATAAAGAAAAGTGAGGATGAAGAGTGGGAGGGAAGTTCTTTGGTGATCTTCCTGTAGAGCAATGGAAGAGTTTAGGAGAGGTGGCAGCAGCCTTTCTGACTGGTCTGACAGGATCTTGGAGAGTGAGAAGATACCTGGAGAATAGAGAAGTGTTCTGCTGTCCATTTTTAGAATGGGAGACATACGAAGAGAGAAGAGGAACTTCTGGAGAGGTGGAGGTTTGCTCTGGAAAGATGAAAAATAAAAGTCAATGAATGTAAGTTTTCTCTTTTTGAGTTCTAGGGTGTAGGGTTTGTTTGGAAAGTTGTCTACTGCAGCAACATTCTGGATTTTCTTCCAAAGAGGCAACAGAAGCATGGGTTGGACATTGGTGAAAAAGTTCAAGAACTATCTGGAAGACTCAGTCCTGTGTTGAAAAAACGCTCAGGAGCAGCAAATGGAACAAGGAAGAGTTTGTTCCTCTACCAGAAGATGCTTACACCCTCCAGAACTATATGGAGGATAGCAGGACTAGACAAATGCGTCAGCACCACAACATAAAAAATGTAAAGTGTCAGTCTTCTTTCTCAAATAATAGAGATAAGAAGGAAATGAAAAAAATTGCATCACACAGATATTTTTAAAAGCAGACACTGGTCCTGTGAATAAGGAGAAACCTTCTCCCCATTAACACCCAAGATGCAGGTATTTATGCATAAATGTAAACTATAACGTTTACAGCACTCTTTAAAAGATCAATTTTTTGCTTTTGAATCTTTTTGGCATAAAAAAATATTTTCCCAAAGCACTGTTTATTTCTAAACGCATTAAACTTATCTTTCATTAATTCAGACCAGTAATGTTCTTTCCATCCTTACATACTGTCTCCTGACGGGTCAGTATCAAGAAGATGAGCAAGAAAAGTTACTGACACGAGTAATCCTCTTAGAACCAAACAAACAATGAATGGCGAGGTTGCTGTATGGTTAAAGTCACAGATGGGATTGTGGGAAATTACTTACCTTAAAGAAAGACATTTTCTTTTTTCATTGTAGCCACATATGATTAAAAGTAAGAAATTTAAAGGAGAAACCAGGAATTGCTGGGGAGCCTGTTGACAGAATTTTACTACAACATAATAAAGGAAGAATAGAAAATGTTCTTAAGACATGTAGAAAGATTTCCAATGAAAAAGTTAGGAAAAATCCTTAACTACATCAATTGACTATATAGAGTCTTGGACTGAGTGACTCCTCCCCTTACGTCCCAAACAGGAAGTATCTGCTGGCTCCAAGATGCCAAAATCCTGCAAACTCCAAAAGATAAATAAACTGCTATTTCTCAGTCAATATATTTGTCAGAATTATCATTTTTGTTTCTTACTGATCTTGATTTTTTTCATGATAGTTTTATTGATATCAATTTATAAACTGGCCCACCAGATAAACCAATAAAAGTATGTGGTCTCGCGTCAAACGCTCGAAGAGTTTGAGACCACCTTTAAGTAGTAGGGGTGTGGCCTTTCAACAAGCTCACTCCTGGTTGGTGAAAATGGTTGCTATAGAAACGTTCATTCAGACTGACTCTGATTAATTACTGTTTTCTGACAATCTCTGGCTCCAACATGGCGACATCCCCATCATATAAAGATGGTGATTGAATGTAGTTAATTTGGTTGGGTGTTGGAAGTAAGCCAGTTTCTATGGTTGACATTACATCTGCTATGTCCAGTTCTCATATACAGTCAATAATTACCAGTATATCACATACCCTACACATTTAAGACAAATTAAATTCAACACGTACAGTCATTACTGGCACTTGTAATGCATGATAAAGGGATTGAAAAAAATACTGCTTATTCTGAAGAAAGGCACATTGTGTTCTTTTCATTTCATTTCAATTCTCATGTGAAAAAATCAATGACAGGAAAATCAACACTCAGAAAACTTTATTGCGTTTTGGATCAATTGTCAACAAAGGGAGCATAACTTAGACCAATTAGGTCAATAAATCCAGAGTATTGTGGGACAAACATTCTTCGTGCTTACAGGCTAGACTTCCATTCACATTCTGGCCCAAAAGGGAAAAAAAACAAAACAAAACAAAACATGTCACATGCTATAAAGATACAAAAGAAACTGCAAGATTGGATAAGAATCTGCAATGAGTATTCTCCACAGACATGTCACTGAATCCATTTGAGTTTTTACAATTCCTCTTTGTCTGCAGGCACAGCGGGAACCTTTTAAGGCCCATTTCCATCAGAATATGTGCAAAGGTTCGGTGCATTTTGAAGAATTTCCATTAGCGAGAAATTGAAAGAAGACCAAACTAAGCAACCACCAGACTTTTTGAAGTCTGAATATCAAGGTTAGTGGTACAATGAAGAGGAAATAAAGGTTTAGGATTCTGTTTGTTGATCTATTGACATGAGGCCATGATGTCACACTCACAGTATGCAAGTTCTGCAAATACTCTCAGCAAAATGTCTCAGTATCATTTTCAGTTTTCTATACATGTAATCCATTTTTAATTCTGCCAAAATAGCTCATGTCAAACCACATTTGCAAACATATTAACTACATACAGAGCATTACCCATAGGCAGAAAGCATCATTAGATCAGAAAAGACCAGGCACATTTATAAGACATTTGTCACATACACAGTGGATAATGAAAAGCTGAAAAAAAAAATAAAGTTTTGCTCAAGTTTACACATCCAAGGCAAAGGAGTGGTGAAGTTTTCACAATGTTGTTTTCTAGAGGTAAATGTGTCCGTTCATCTGAGTTGGAGGATTTTCATTTGTCCGTCCGTTGCTGATGCTGTTTCTAAACACGTGGATATTAAATTATGGTACTTAAATGTCACAATTAAACAATAATTCTGTCTCCAGGGTTTTGTAATCTCTTTGTTGCCGGCAAACACGAGTCCGTTGTTAAATGTAGAGGCTAAAATGTGAGGCTGTGCATCAAAGAGCAAATTGAAGCCATCAAATTTAATCAGTGCGTCCTTTTAACAGGTGATTGAATAAATGACTGTTGCAGATTCTGTTTTTGTGCGTTGGTTCTGTGCCTCATTGCCAGTTTTTTGCAAATATAATAAGGAAACTCTGTAAGAGACTGTTTCTGCTTTGTGGATGTTGCGTTAAAAGAAATACGGCACAGACGGTAAATGTACCGCTCTGTTGTGTTTGCAACCTGTAAAAATATTTACGAGCTTTATCTTCATAGCCTTCCAGACATGGAGCATTCTTTTTCTAAACACCTCCCACTCCCCCCATCATGGAAATCGCACCCGATTGACCTACAATGCTCCAGAGGTAAGGATGATGTAATGTACGCATCATTTGGTGGGACCAAATCTCACTTTCTCACAATCCTATTTTTTTCTATCTCTCAGATCAGCATTACAAATGAACCAGCCAATCCCAGACAGGACAGTTCATGCTGAATGGTCTGGATTCTATCCAATCATATTTTTTGGCTCCTGCAATATATTATGGTTAGTGAGAACTGCCCCATTGGTATTAAAGGTTGCAAACCCCTAATCTAAAAAAATAGAAAAAAATCAATGTCATGTCCTGTAGAAACGTCTAAGTATTATATTCCTGAAATCCAACTAGATTGATCTGTTTGGGGAAACGTGTTAATCAAACTGACCTATAGCTTATTTATCTCTAAGTCACATTGATTGAACTTTAGGCTAAAGATGTCCAGAAACAGTTTTCGGTCGGTGAATTGAATCGTTCAAAATAAACCAGAATCGACCATGAAATGTATCAGCAACCACAACCTATGATATGAATCCCATCTTTACTCCCATCGCGTCTGGTGATTAAACATCTTGAATGTGAGGCAGACACTTGATTGGATGGAATCCAGACCAATCAGCACAAACCCACTTATCTGTGATTGGCTGGTTTGGTGGCACATTTATAATGCTGAGCTTAGAGATGAGAATATAAATATTCAAGAGAACATTTCTGAAAACTGGTGTATGAAATGAACTGATTAAAACCAGATTTACGAAGGCTGCAATTGTCAAAAAAGTTTGACCAAACAAAGAGATTTGAACATTTGGGGATTTTGCAAGCAAACGTCACGTTGCTTCATGTGTATGGGGTCAGATTTGGATAGAAAGTAAATTTGAGAAGAAAAAAAAAAGGAAATTTGAAAACAGTACTCATTGTAAACTTGAAATCTGAAAAATAAAATAGCAACTTTAAAAAAAAATTGATTGTAAACTTTAACATAAATGATTGAAAACGTTTCTTTTTAAAGTTTCAAGGTTTCAAAGTCTCGCTCCCACGACTGGATCAGCTCAGCAGCAAAAACTTGAAAACTGAGTTGAGACTGAAAACTAAAAGCAAACAACCAAAGGTGAAAACAAAAATAAACATTTTTTGATAAAAAGGTTGAAAACATTTTTTTTCATTCAAAATTTATCCTTTTATTATAAGTTCTTTTAAGTTTACAATATATTTTTTTCAAATTTACTATTTAATTTGTAACATTTTTAATAATTCCTTCAAGTTTACGATGTCTTCATTTGAGTTTAAAACTGTTTTTAAATTTTCTCTTTTTTTTTCCAAATGTACAATCTGGTTTTTACTCACTTTAAGGGGATCGAAATTTGACCCCATACTTGTGATTGAGAACATTTTTCTTAAAACTGTACATGTTGTTGCAGTTTGGGACGGTCTTTATTTTACAACATTTGTTCCCGTTTTATTCACTCAAATATTACTTCATAGGTGTTAAAGATCCCTTCAGCGACTGGGATGTCACTGTGCTTGAACGTCCAGGAAACTCACCTGACTAGAATCTGATAGAAAATCTATGCACTGTGGATAAGAAGATGTCACCAGGCTCAACCATGCAGATGTTTTGAAAGCAGCTATAAAAGCAACCTGGACTTCTATTACAGCTTTGCAAAGTCTCAGGCTGAAAACCTCCATGCTACAGATTATTAATGCAACAATTGAAGCAAAAAGAGACCCAACCAAGCAATGAATGCAGGGAAATTGTCATAGTTTTCAGTTATTTTGGCTAAAACGTTCTTTTTTTGTTGGTCTAATTTTATATTCTAATTCACAGAAGCACTAAAGTTTAGTTTTCAATATCTATAGTCTGTCATCTTTAAAATGACTAAAATACAGGCTGGAAGTACTCATCTAAGTGCAACGGATCTATTTAAAATACTAGTTATTAGTTAATGGAAAAAAAACTTGAAGTTTTTCACAATTTACCTGTATGCTCAGAAACATGGAAATGGAAATACCACTGTAGCTGCAACTCAAGTAAACAAGTCAGAATGACTGTAATCTTCTCTGGAACAAGCTGTCCATAAAATCAAAGCCCGCCACTACACAGCCACAAAACACACCACATTTCATCTGTACTAGTTTCAACAGAAACATAGTTGTACAGTCAAAGTTAAGTTTCATGTACTTTGTAGAGAAAAAACGTGACTGCTGAATGAAATTGTTCTTTTTTTGGAACCTCCAGGCAAATCTGTCAAGTTCAAGTCTAAAAAGGATTGAAGCAAAGGTCACTTTTACACGTAGCACAATAAATAACAATGATGCTATTTTGTGTTATGTTTGTAACCTGAGTTTTGTATGAAGGAGTCATAGAAATAACAGATGAGAAGTTTTGACCTTGTCGTCTTCAAAAAATGTCCACTTTTCGCAGAGCTCCTATCTCGATTTGAAAAAAAAATCCTTCAACTACCTTAACTCTTCAATCACTGATACAATTAATCAATTTTCTATTCAATTTTCAATTTTAATCAACTGATTCACGATGATGGTGTCAACAGTCGAAGATTTATAGTGTGTCAAAGATTATCGTCGGTGACAATTAAAGTTATGTTCTAAAAGAGTGTCAGAATTCAGAAATTAAAATCATAAATCTGGGATTAAAGTCACAATTCTGAGATTAATATAAATAATTTGAGAAAAAAAGTCGCAATACTGAGACGTGAGTCTAAATTCTAAAAGAGGTTCAAATGTAGAGATTAAAGTCATAATTAGCATAATAAATTCATTATTCTGATATTAAAGCCAGAAGTCCAAGGCTTGTCATATTTACTTTTATGTTTTCGTTTTGTCAGTATTTTCTCACAAGGTGTTAAGTTAAAACAAAAAGTTTTTTTTTTTTTTAAGGAACAGACTACGTATGTAAAAGTGTTTCGTCCTCTCCCCATACCTTCTAAAGCAATGGAATATTTCAGCAACAGCAAGCTAAGTAAGACCTTTCAAATAGAGGAAAAACAAAATCAACAAAAATTAAGTAAGATGTGAAAAAAGTAAAAGGCAAGGAGAAAATAAAACATTTTTCTGCACTTCCTAATGTACAGGTAGACAAATCAGGAAAATGAACAACAACAATGTTATGAGGAAAACAGTCAAAATGTTGTGAAGTAACAAAATCGTAAAATTGTGGGAAAAAGATAAAAATTTCTTGAGAATTAAAATCACAAAATGAAAATTACTTTTGAAAAATTTCTACTTAAATTTTCAACTTTTTAAGTCATACATTTATGATTTGTGCTTGTGAAATCCTGGCTTTTTTTCTCATAATTGTATGACTTTTCTCTTATATATTTCTGTTTACTTTCTTTAATGGCGGCTATAATACTCCATCACAAGGAAAAGAACCGAAAAATGAAAAAAAGTAAAGGTGGTGAGAGAAAAAAATTGTCATTTTGAAAATTTGTTTCAGTTTGTTTGTTTGTTTACAGTAATTGACACCACTCTATAGTGAACTGTTTTTAAGTATTTCTGCCTTCTCTAGTAAAACCTGACTAATTAATAGGGCTGGGTTGATAATATCGATTAATCGATTTGAATTGATCTAAGCCTAACAGATCAATAATTGATCCATAAAAATGTATATATCGATTTAGCACATAAAGCTAAACTCTGCTAGCTCGATGCTAACGTTTAATGGAATTTCCCATAGGACGGCTAATGCTAACGCTCAGTCGATGTAAGCATACATTGCTGACTAATTGTACAGTTCTGTAAAGTCACAAGTGGGAATTTTCCAATCTCTTTTAAGGAAACATTTTTTTAAAATAACCATTTGTGGTCTAAACCACAGGTTTTTTTGCTTATTCTTTGCTTGTTCTTCCTGAAAAAAAGAATACTACTGCTATAGTGCGAGTTTCACCCAGCGGCCAAACTGAAACGCCATCTAGGAGAAGAAGAATAAAGTTTACAATGTTAATGATCGGAAGATTTTTGTTAGAGCTTCTCCTTTTGATAAATCATGCAACACTGTATGTTGTTAATAATCTGAACTGTATTAGATTCAAATGAATATATTCAAAAGATATAATTGATTTTTCTAAACAAATGCGTCTAAATGTGTTTACTCCAAATTTAATTAAATCAAATTGATTTGAGTGGAATAACAAATCAGGAAAAAAAATCAGAATTGAATGGATCCAGGCTCTGGTGAATCAAATCGAATCGATATTATTAAATTATTATTAATACCCAGCTCTACTAACTAATAATATTAAAACTGCAGAGGGCTCTATGCGAACAATAACATGCTGCTAAGTCTGCCGCTGCACATATCCCAAAATGCAGCTGTGCAGTGACCGAAATGCAAGTTTTTCAGCACATTTGGCAAGTAGATAAAGATACCACATGGTAGTCGCATTTTTAAATGGTGGCCATGAAGGTTTTGGGAAAAAGTTGAAATTTTATGGTCACTGGAAGATTTTTCTCTAAAAGTTGACATATGCCAGGAGCCGCCTGGACACATTTCGAGGTTGCGCGATGGTAGTTCAGTTACAGGCGGGATGATGCCATCATGAAATTGGACGACAGCTGGCAGCAGCTCTGATTGGACGATATGTAAATGTCTCCAGACGGCGGTCGTCTTTAGCCTGGAGGTATATAAAAAGTGGGCACATCTACATTTACGACCACGCCAACAATTTTGACAAAAATCCGGCGGAAATCTTGAACATTCTGTCAATGCCTCCCCATCGCGTAATGGCAATTATATTTGTGACTATAGCATAAACAGTGATCATAAAATTAAAACCGAAAGCAGGACTTTTACATGGTAGGCTTTTTATATCAAGAAAATAAATACATTTAATGCTGGACCCTTTTTTACTGCCTTTAATCACTTCTTATTTAAAAAAAAACAACATGCAAATCCTTCAGTAATACCTTTAAAAGAAATATAAATACCAATGAATCCCAGTCAGTTAGAACTAACTTTCTATCTGGAAAAAGTTTACTCAACAATGCCACCAGAATTAAAATAAAATAGTATTGTTAAATAAGTAACTCAGTCATAAAAAGGGAAAAAAGTGTTTTCTTCAAACAAAAACAAATGCAGCCATCATCAGTCAAAGCCAAGCCCCAAGCTTGTATTTGTATTTTTAACAAATAATACTTCCCTGATTATTGTTGCAGATAATATCTACCCCTCCATAGCAAGGCACTATGAATGGTTTGAATGTCCTTGGATTTTCATAAACTGGGTTTGACTGATGGCTGTATAGAAAGATTCCTTCTACAGAGGCAGTTTTTCTGACTAAGAAGTCTGCAGAGAACATTTCTGTCTTTGTCTCCCGTCAGAACACGGTTCATCCTCACTTTGTTCAGCAGATAAAGAAGCTCAGCAGTGATTGTGAAGTCACAGAGGCAAAATCTTGTTAGAAAATGACCCACGTGTCCTCACCAAAAAACCTCTTCATATCCAGGCTTCAGGCTCCACAGGAAAAAAGTTACTTGTTGTTTTTAAGAAACAACAGCTTAGTGCTGTTTTGTCCTGCTTTTGACAGCAAAATGTTTGTAAATTGTTCACTAAAGGTAGAGATAACCTACCCAGTAGACAATGTTGAACAGCAAAAAGGAGGTGGGAAAAAAGACTCTGGAGTATGCGTCCAGTTCAAGTAGATCTATGTGGAGCCGTCCTCTCCTCCACCCACCTCCTTTGCACTCCTCAAAGCAGCAGAAGAAGCTCTGGCAGTCTTTTCCATCCAAACACTCGTAGACACAAGTGTCCTCAAAGTCCTGCCAGTACAGGGAGTTGTTTAATGCGATGATGGTCTGTGGAGGGGGTCTCACGTTCAGGACGGAGTAGTTCTGGGGAAAAAAAAACAAAAAACTTTTCTTTATATTTTACAGTAAGATAGATGCTGATACATCTGCGGAGAGGATGGAGGTTTGAAGATCTAATTGTGCTTTTTAACATGTTTTTGTGCTATTTTTTTTTACATGCTGGAGGTGGAAAATTAGGATTAAAATTGTATTTCTGAGTATTTTGTTATTGAAATTATAGTGAATTTGAAGCTGATTAAAAAAAATGCTGTTTGGAAAAGTGTAGCTGCTTCAGTCGGCGAGCCACAAGTTCTCTTCTATTATAATGCATCCACTTATAAATGATTAGATCCATGAACGTCTTTGTTTTCCTCATCTGAGTTGGCATCTGGATCAAAACTGTATGGCTGGATAGCTCCAGTATTGCTCACTGTTTTTGTTTAACCAAGAATTAGTGCTGGGCGGATCGATCCAAAATGTTGATAGTACAAATCTCATTGGATTGGATTGATCCGCCCCGCAGATATCGATGTTTTTACTCTTGTTTGAAACGTTTCTGTATTAGGAAAAGGACTCAGCCTAGTCGCTGCCTCATCACTTTTACCAGGCCTGTGATATCTCAGCAGCAGATCTCACAGTGCATGCATAATAAATGCTGAGTTGTTTTTTAAAAGTTACTTTTCACTTGTTGTTATTGTTCTATTTAAATGCTAAAAAGTTGTAAATAATTATATTTCTATCCATTTTTTTGGTATCACACTTATTTTTTTCTTTTGGTTTGTTGACTGTTTTGTATTCACTTCTTCACTTTTCAGTTTAGGAAGTTTTATTTTAACAAACTATTTTTCATTTAATTGAAAATGTTTTTCTAATTCTGTTTTTATGTTTATCAAGTAATTTGAAAAGGAAAAAAAAAACATTCTCAGTGATTAAAACAATTGAAACTTTGAGGTTTGTGTCACATCCAATACATTTACAAAAAATATCGGTATCCATATCGGCGATATGGACCGGTATCAAATTGGTATCGGATCGATACCCAAATGCTCAGTATCGTCCAGCACTACCAAGAATATTGAGATTGGTGTTGTGAGGGGCTGTAAGCTAGTGGGAGAGTGTGTAATCAAAGGGATGATGGGATATAAGGGTAAGCTTACTCTGTGCCAACAATCCACTACAGAAACGATGTCCTAGAAAACAACAGAGTTGGGCTACAAACTGCATAATTATAATTGAAAGACCACTGTAAAGGATTTTACAATAGATCAAAAGATGACTGGAGTTTGACTTTGATAAGTATCAAATTCATTGACTTTAATTTTGAGTTGGTTTCACTGTTGCAGCTGAAAAATAAACACATGCTGACGTGTTTTTGGGGGGAATTTTTCAGTTGGTTGAGTCAGTCCATAATGTTTGATGGGAGTGCCAGACTCTTTTGCCTTACTTTTTTGTTAGTGCACCTTTACCCAGAGGGGTTGATGTTGTTTCTCTCTAAATTCTCAGAAACAAAATGACTTAGCCATGATCTTCCAGGAATTTCTTTGTTTTTTTAAGTTTTATAAAATGTCCTTCAGCAAAAGTGCAAACCCTAACCGACCCATGATGCCATTATTCTATCAAACTCTGCACAGTGAGTCATTTGGCCAAAATCTGACTCTCAGTGCCCGACTAGTGAATCATCCTTTCACTGAACGCAGCTCAACAGACCGGCAGCTCTGTGCTTTCTACAACTCCACATGACACTAGACTGGACTCAAAATGAAGCTGATGGAACTGAAACCTGTATGTGTTCTGTTGTTGGTGGTTTAAGTTAAGAGTCATAACAAATGAAACCCCCCACAGACAGACATGCATCAAAGACATGTGTCGCTTCCCAGGACGGAGTTTCTGCAGAGTGGAAGTAGTTTGATAGAAATTCACCTTTGAGTTGTGGGCGGGACTATTGGTATAGAGCACTCCTGCGCACTCTTGTGAAACCTTTTTTCCGCGCTCGTGGTAGTATTCCTACGCTCCTAGAACTAGTTCCGCCTCCTCGTGGAGGACTGTGCGCTCGTGGAGCTTCTCCTGCGCGCCCGTGTGAAACTCAACATTGAAGGAAAATAAAAATCTGAAATTCTCGCATATCCTTTGTTTTTTCAAATTAAAACTAAAAATGAAAAGGGGAAAAATTACTGCTTTCTTTATTTATCGATTTCTAAACTACTTTAGTAAAATACATTATTTTTGATGCTCCCATTAAAAAGAAAAAATCACAAATGAAACAAACATCTAATGAATGTTGAAATGTATTTTCTAAGAAAAGTGTTCGATCGCTGTGTGGAGAAAATATAAAAGGAGGAACTCTTAGAAAATAATTTAAACATTCATTATGGGTGGAACGGAAGTAGTTTGGTTTTCAGAAATCTTAAAATATTGAATATAAAAGTTCTTTGTCGGTTTGCTCTGTTTTTGATTTCCCACTTTAATGGGAACACAATGAATATATCTGATTCTCTATAAAAGCTTAGAAAATTATAATGATATGAAATAGTAATTTTTAATGTTTATGTCTTCTGTTTATTTTACTTAGAAAAAAAAGGGAGGATCCAGTTATGGCATCAGTAATGCTCTAACAATGGTAATTGAGCTGGGTCAATTGACAACGGGTCAATCATACACAGGTTTCCCTTTTTTTTTAACGCTCGTGGGGGACTTATGGTGGAAATTTAACACCATAGAATACTCAATATTGCAGTTTCAAGCTTAATTTTCTTTAAATATGTCCACCACCATAAGAAAAATGCCACAAGAACATGTAAACCCTTTAACACCATAGCTCCAGTGTTTATGCTCTTTGAAATGCTGTAAGTTTTCAACCGTTAACACGATCAGTGTAATTCTAGTAGATTCTGAAGGAGAAAAGCGGCTCGTCAAGATGCTTTTCTCCTTTACAATTTGGAATTACACCGATCGTGTTAACAGTTGAAAGTTATACTGTGTTAAAGATTTTGTGTTTAAGCGTCACCATTGACGCATCAGGTGTTGAAACGATTAAAAACACTAGTATATATATATTTTTTTTAAGTAGATCCCCAATGGACATCTCATCAGCTCATCTGATTGAAACCGCCTCCTGTAGATCCATAACAGGATATAGCAGTGGTACATATATGGTTAATTTAATATAAAGATTTAGGATCAAATAATCCCAAACGAGGCCAAAAAAAGAATAATTTCTCAAGAAAAACTCTTAACTGGCTCTGGCGGGACCGTGGTATGGACCTTTGCTTGATTTGAGACCCAGAACAAAAGTCATCAGTCCTCTGTGTCAGGAGGCAGACTGGTAAGAATCTGAGCAGCAAAGACTGTCGTGCACAATACTGACGGCTGCCATCTGTTGGCGCCAGCTTTTATTCTGGAGGATGACCAAGGCGCCCATCTGAGGAATTACTCATCCATAATCATAAACCAAATCTATGACCCACTCCAACGATTCAGTCGATGCCTTTTGGCAGATCTCGGGTCCGTGTTGGCCTCGCCGCCATTGTCTTGCAGACACTTCAATACACATTCACGGCTGGAAGGAAATCAACAGTCAAGACATAATATTAGGTTCTTCAAACCTGAGATGCTGTGGGGCCTGAAACCATTGGAAGCTGCAGCATTCGGTTCTCTTATTTCTAGATAACCAAATCTCAATTATTGTCCCTAACGGGGAAATTATACAAGAAATCGGTCTGACTGTTTTAATCTAATCCAGTCCAAACACATAATATTCTCCACTCTACTGGTGGGGGTCAGAGGGAATTTGAAAGAGGCACACAAATGTTAAAAAGCAAGTTGATGCTATTGAAAGATAGAAAAGGTTAGAGGCTGCAACTATGAAACATTTATTGGCTTCAAGTGAAGAAAGCGGAAAGAGAAAATGGGTGAATCCAATAATTTACCCACAATCCTTTAGGAAAAAACATGACAGAAAACAGGATATATAAAAAACATTGTACAAAATCTATCAAACAACTAAAGATGTATTTAGCAAATTTTAGTGCCGGTTTACTTTGTTGATTGAGCAGTCAGTAGAGGTCAGACCAAGTCATTATTTTGCAAGTCTCATTTCTAGTCTCATTGGCCCTAATTTGATTGGATGTTGGGCCGACACCACACAGAGATGTAAACAAACAGAGACGGAGAGACTGCAGCGCAGGCTTTCTCAATTTACTTTTTAATCCTTGGATCTGGGGGGAAATAGCAAGTCTTTCAGAGTCAGAGGTCTGAAGTCCAAGTCAAGTCACGAATTAAGGGTTTTAGGGAGCCACGATTAGTCGACTAATCGACTATTGAAGTAGTCGAAGACTAATTTAATAGTCGATTAGTGGTTACTTCATATTATATAGAGTCAGAGTGTAGTAAAGCTGAACAAAGTTGTGGGCATTCAGCCCCAAAAATGCACTTTTGTATATTTGAGTCAGTGAGACCAAAACTTTATCTTTTGTAAAAAATAGTTCCTTGTTTCTGATGCCGTTCTTTTTTATTTAATCTTGCTTAATACCAGAAACAAATGAAAAACAGAGCATTCACTGAAAGTTTAAGAAACTATCATCTTCATTATCTTTATTTTTAGTTAGTATATAACAAATGATGGTTAAGATGTATTCTTTACGTTCAGTTTGCGCATGACTCGATTAGTCGACTAATCCAAAAAATGATCGTTGATTAGTCGACTATTAAAATAATAATTTGTGGCAGCACTAATTGATATTAAAATCAGAGTCGAGTCACGAGTCAGAGCTTTCGAAGTCCAAGTCACATCTAAAATTGTCAAATTCATGACTCGAGTCTGACTTGATCTAAATGGTAAACCTTTGTCCATTGAGGGAATTAGGCTCTTGTGTTGTTTAAATGAATGTTTTAGAGCAGGGGAGTCCAAGTTTAGGTTTTCCAGAAATGCTGCCTAATCTGCTGCTGATAACCTGGATCAGGTGATTTTGGCCAATAAGGAGCTTCAATGGTAGGTTGGTTGGAAAAAATGTCAGAGACTGACCCTCAAGGACTGACTTTGGATACCCCTTGGTGTGTGGTAGAAAACTTTAGCATTAAGAGTTCAAACACTACGACACAAGCTTGGATTTGAAGCATGTCCATCAACTCACCCCTCTGTTGGGTCGCATGCAGCCGTGTCTTCGAGAGCTGTACGAGTAATAATTCAAAGTGGCATACTCCATCAGTGCAGCGAAGACGAACAGGAAGCAAACAGTGACGAAGAGGTCCATGGCGGTGACGTAAGACACTCTGGGCAGTGAAGTCCTGGCTACGGAGCTGAGGGTGGTCATAGTCAGAACTGTGGTGATGCCTGCAGGACAGAAGAAAGCCAAAAGACACATTGGACACATAGACACAAAAGACATGGGACTGTTGGGGCGGAGCAACCCCTTTTTTTCACTGTTGCTACATAGAGCAGGGAGCAATGTATTTTCTACATCACAAATTTGTTCTTTTTCAACTGAATTTTGTTACTCTGCTCAAGATTAACGACGATTTGAATAAAGAACTACAAAAAAATGCAGTTCTAAGCTTAAATTTTTTTAATATACGTCCTCCATCATGAGAAAAATGCCACGAGTACATGTTAAAGCACTACATTCATCGGCGTAGGAGTGAATATCAACTTTTGCTCTCTTGTTGGACATCAGATTGATTGTACAAATCCAACTTCAGAAGTTCAGCTGTAAGATGAGGAAGAGCCACAGTGCAGGGATCTGGTAAACAACTTCATCAACAGTGGAGAGGACCTTCATGAATTACCTTCTTCTGTCTTAAAGACCAAAAAGGCGGTGATTACCTCCAGAAAGGCAGAGGCTGTTGTCTGGCTGACACATTATTGACCTGATGTATCACAGGATGTTTGTTGTTGGCGCGCGTACAAAATGTTTTATATTCAAACTGGTACATTTCTTAAAACTATTCCTAAAATTGAATAGTTTTTTTGTTGCGACCCTGTAATGTTACACAAGGTCATTTGATCAGCAGCTATTATGAAAAAATATAGATTAATGCATCATCTGTTATCCACAGGTCAATTACTTGCAATGTGCCCCGCTTCTATTTTTAGATGGGAGCTTGCAGATGATTTGCAAAGGTTATCAGCAAAAAGACGTCCTTCTGGTCTGTGTATTTTATTTTTCTTTATTTCTTTATTTTGTATTTTGCCCTTTATTTTTCAAAAAGTTTAGCGACCAGCAGATGCTAAAAATGGAAAGTAAATGAATTCAGAAATTATCTGTTTCTCTCGTTCCCATAGCAACCAGCTGGCCCCATCCATTTCGGGCAGAATTGTCACACTTTTCCCTTAAACACCGCCTGCCACTGTGATTACTCTGGCCGGCTGTTTCCTGATGTCGTGGTACAAATTCAAGAGATCTTTCTTTAATCAATAGGAAGAGCTGGAGGAAAACCATTATATAAAGTCATAAGCTTTGTGGCATAGATTTAACTATGTGTTAAATAAAACAGCTTATGAAAAAATGATATATATATTTGAAATAGTCATGTAAAAAATATTTTCTTCAAATACAAATATTAATGCATGAAAAAATGTGTTTCAGTAGAAAGGTGAGCAAAACACACAAGCACAAACATCTACAGACAAATGTCCAGCACAGAGGTGGTGGTGTGATGATGTGGAGTCGCTTGGCAATCACAGAACCTGTTGCTGAAACAAATTTTCTTTCACTAAAGAAAAGCATTTGGCTTTGTGGACAGAATCGTTGGTACCCCTCTGCTAATAAAGCTACAAAAACAGCAGTGATGGAAATGTCTTAAATTGACAAACTTAATAAATCTAAAATTAATTAAAAAAAGTAACATTGCTTACAGCCCCTAAATGCCTGGATTTATTTAACTGGTACGTTTAATAAGTGAGCTATCATTCATGTTTTTGCTTTTAAATAGATGTGACATTAAGGTAATTTAGGAGCCAAAGTGGATTGTTGCATATTCAATAGTCTCATTACATAATAAAATAATAAAAATGACCCGAGCAAAATGTTTGGAAAAGAAATCAACCTCAATGACATTTTAAAGCAAGGTGAGTTTTCTAAGTAGCATCTTAGATGTATTTAAACCTCTAATCAGTCATTATGTGTATTTAGAAAGAGACAAAAGACTCTGTGTTGTTATGAGACATATGTGCATCACACCAAACATCGACCACATGAAGAAAAAGAACAGCGTTGTCTCATCAAGTCCAGGAATTCTTATGCAAGCTGCTAAAAGCTGAAACTGAGTTATCATAGAGATGTCAAAGGGAGTCTGGAGAAGCTTTGCAGGTCTTGAATTTGTAAAGGAAATCATAAGACTAACAAGACTCTCTGGAAGTAAATTTACTTCCTGGTGCGGGAAAATTTTGGCCCTGGGGCCACATTAAAGAGTTTAATGTGGCTCACCAAATGAGAACAAGTTATATTGATAATCCTTAATGTTTCATTTTCCCTGTAAATTTCTGTCTCCCCATAGATTGTGCACTATAAATAAATTGACCTTTATATGGGTGAAGGAAGGTTGTTCCTCAGTCATGTGGCTGTTGGAAGATTTGCTGTTTTCCTGAGGTTCATGTGTGCTTTCAGAGTCCATGACTCCAGCACTTCATGAAAGCTAAGTTTGCGGTTTCCCCTTGAGGGACATCGACCAATTGGAACTAAACTGAAAACGCTGCAGTTCTGAAACAAAAACTCCAAAATATCAAAACATCCATCTACTCCTGATCTGGCCCTACTGTCAAATTTTAGAAACCTTTGTAGCCCATGAATCAACCGTTGCTGCTCCGACACGGCCGCCGGAGCCTCTACGTAACTTTAAAAGTGTGACAGGAACCTCCACTGCATACGGTCACATCTGACCTCTGCGATCTGGCCTCTTCGGCGCTCCGAATCGGTTTTGATGGGTTAAAATTTACGCCAGATGCCGGAGCTAAGTCAGAGCACTTTTTGTGAATTTTGGCTATTGACGACCTAAAAGAATCTGGTAAGTTTTTCAAATTAAAACCAATTTTCCGATGCACTCGATGTTTTTACAGTGTTGTAAACATTACGTCATTGTGACTCCCCTTCTTGTTACACAATGGGCGTAATAAAGATAATAAACTGAAAAATAAAATCAAGAAACCAAGAAGTGTCCTTCTGAACCCAGAGCTCAATTTCATTGAACTTCTATAGAAGTTGAAACTGAGAAGTCACCATTCAAACTTGAAATGCTACATTCACAGTGGGCTCGGAAACGCGCGTTTGCACGACCGCTTCCAATACAAAGCTTACATAAATGCACGTTTTGGGCTTTCATGTTCTGAACTCTGAACTTCACATGATCAATTTCTGGCTCTTTGTACAAAACACTCAGTCACTGAACACACACTGAAAGTTAAACCTGTTGGACTTTGTGAAGTGGTGTCCTTTTCAAAGCAAAAGTTTGAAAGTTGATCATGATTGCGGTTTATCCCCGGGTGGCATTAAATGACACCAAGTTTTACATTTATCAGAATAGAGCTGTGAAAGAAAAAAACTGGAGCAAGATTGCTGAGATTTGAACCACTTTGGTATTTCTTACTTGATTAGTCCAACTGTACATGCACTAATATTGGATAGAACAATGTGAGAACCATATAAAAAAAAAACAAAATCACATCGTTCAGTGCAGGTCTGTACGTGCCTAAACAGTGGGAGCGGTTTGATCATGTGATATGAGTCAAATTACCTGAGATTATTGTGCAAATAATCAAAGTTATGTCAGTGACTGCTTTGGCTTGTTTTTACATTAACAGAGGGTCAACAACTCTGAACCATCTGAGTCTTAGTTTGGCAGTTAAAGGTTAGTTTAATTAGTTGTATTATTACCAAACACAATCACTCTGAAATAATTCTTCAAAATTAAAGACTCAAATAAAATATTTTTTGCGGAAGTTTAGCAAATTTAAAAATGTAAAGTAGCTAAAGCAATGTAATAAAAATGATTAAAATAAGAATTTTTGATTTTTTAAGTTTAAAATCATTTGTTGTTCCAAAAAGCTAACTTAATTTCCCTTTACCTGTCTGTTCAGTGAAAAGCTTCCATTTCAAACAGCTAATGCTATTTTTTCATTTTTGTTGATTTAAGGTACAAAAATTGAGACTACTTTAATTCACATCTCAAGACAGCCTAAAGAAGTGGGATTCTGACGCAAAACTTCACTTAGATCACAAATTCAACAAATAAAATCAGATATAATCAAATTAATTACCTTCACAGAACTCCAGTGGACTGCACAACAACAGAGAGCGAGCACAAACAAAGGAACAACAAAACAGATAAAGGAAAAAAAGAAGCAAACTCCATGACAAACAAAAATCTAAGCAGTCTGATGTAAGAGAAGCAAATGCAAGGCAAAACATGAAGAAAAAGAGCAAATCAAATGTTCAGAAAAAGTTTCGGAGTCCTCAGTTCCCAAAACTAGCTGTACCTAAGGCCGTTCTGGCTGGAGTGGCGTCTTTTTTTATCCAGAAGGAGACCCAGGAGAGAACCACAGTCAGAATGCAAGGGATGTAGGTCTGGATGGTGAAATAACCCATTCTCCTGCTCAGGTCGAAGTAAACCGTCATCACTACATAGTCTCCTGTGAAGAACAAAAACATGAAAACAAAAATAACAACCCACAGCATTCAATGACTGAAAACACAACTAACTCCGTGTACGTCTGTGTTTACAAAACTGCAAAACTCCATTTTTGTTGTACCGCTAATGTCAGTTTGAGGCTGTGAGGGTCTATAAGCTAGGGGGAATGTGTAAACAGAGAGATCTCAGCTATGGGTGATGGGAAGGGGGTCTGGAGTCGCTCCAAACAAATGGTCCAACTCAGGAGCAACATTTCAAATGAACTGAAATGGACTGTATATCCTTAAAAACAGAACAGGTTTTACCTAAAAGCAGCATAATCATAATTAAAAGACCACTGGGAATGTTTTTATAAAAATCTAAAAATCTGAGGGGGACTTTAAAACAATAAGTATGAAAAGAGGCATAAATGAGTGGAATAAATATTTTTTAAAAAATCAAGTCAAAGTCAAACAAGTAACTGCTAACATGAAGCTTATAAAGTCTATTGAACCAATAGACTAATAGAATAAAGGAGTTAATCAAATGGATTTCTATTGGCTAACACCTTTACTCATTCAAATGTGTACTGACACATGAAATCAAGCCCAAATCTTTTCAACAGCTTTTATTAATTGTCTTGATTCTATTGTTTTGCTTGTCAGTTGTGAAGCATGATTGATTGAAAGGCTCTGTTTTAGTGGCGCAGCAGTTCATCAATGATGCAGCGAACGGGCCGTCACATTCACAAAACACAGCAGCGCCGACACTTTAGAACTGATGCCAGCCAAACAAAACATGTCATGCAACCTAATGGAAATCAACAGGACCAGGAATTCAACAATCCTTTTTCTGCAAAAAAAAAAGTTGCTGTGAAACTATAATGCACATGAGCTAAATAATTTTGCACCAAATAAAGGATGTTTCAGCATGAATCATCACAATTTGCTTTGAAATTGTTACTATAAATAAAAAGTGACCAGCATATTTAACTTAAACAAATGAATAAATCACATTTGAGCACCATATCTGTCATGCAGTTCAAATTTTTATTGATGCATGAAATTTAAGATTACCCAAATAAATCCAATGAAAAACATAAGAAAGAGTAAAGAGCAATTTTAAGCACAATTTACTCTGCAGTGAATGAATAAAGCAAAGATAAAAAAACAAAAAAAACTGCTCAGGCCTGTTTTTCCCACTATAATTTGCCAGAGTCCAAACATGTGTAAACATGATAAGGTGCAAAAACTGACTAAAAAACAAAATGTCTGATTATTATAGAATGTTGGGAAGAGATTGGTTGACAAATCAACAGTCAGTCAGGAAGTAGAACTCGATGACCATGCAAAAATTGCTCTGAAGACAGTCGGACTGTGAAAGGTGAGATGTGAGTCAAACCTCAAATCTACAAATCTCTTTGAGCTTCTCAGATTTACTTGATACCAGTATGCTGGAACTTCAGCTTCAGCTCAGGATTTCTGTACCTGCCGTTGTCTTTATTATGTCCGTTGTGTTTCTCAGGCCCATAAAATCAAACTGGTACAGACGCCACAACTTCTGGTCAGCCGCCGCCACCGAGTTCCGCCTCCACTTGTAAATCATCTCATCTTGTGGGTATCCGTCTGCAATTGCAAAGATAATATGTGTGTGACCCCTGGAGCGACACGGCACATCCTGGTGATGGATACCCCTGCGCGGGCAGACCTAGGAGCCACCCGGAGAAGCATTTGTCTTGCGCTGGGAGTTGGCTAACGAAAAGGACAGACTTAAATGAAGACAGAGGAAAAATAAAAGAAGATCAAATGAAAGTTTTGGTTCAATAATGCGGTAAATCTGTCTTGATGTTGAGCCTAACCTTCACAGAACACAAAGAGCCTGGGGGGGTGTCTCCAGTGATAGTTCACAGGAGGTTAATGACAGGTTAATGATTCCATCTGTGAGTTTCTTTAGATCCATCCAAAGCTTGAGAAAAGGCATGTAGAAACGCTCTCAACATGCTCACTTTGGTAATAACTTCACGTGAAAGTTTTTAAATTAACAGTTACATGAAAGCCGAGGAAAGACGTCGCCCAGCTACAACATGCTCCACGGATGAACTCAATTAACATTAATGCTGGTGGGTTCTATTATGTCTTGGTCAAATTAAACATTAAAAACAGTAATATGTTAAAGGATAAAATTTAATTTACCAGAGCAAATTGCAACACCTCAAAGATTTAGCGCGGGGATCATTTTTATAAAATTGTTACTCATATATGGATTTCTTTGTAAAATACTTGTAATTATTCTGCAGGCTATCCACCTTCAAACAGAGAATACGAGTAGAGAAAGGGGAAACATGCAGACCAGGGGCGGAGCTACTGACGACCTCCAATTTTTCAGACAATATTAATATTGTTATTGATAAAGATTAAGAAATCCTCAATGAAAGCTTCTTAAAGCGTTGCAAAAATAACAAAAACTACATTTAAAATGAAATCTTGAGTCCCTAAAATGATTTGCTTCACACCCATATTAAAGATGCTGCAACATCTGTGCTTTCAAGAATTTCTACATAGTTTTTAATTTTTGTTTGCTACAGCTTTATATAAGTAAAAACATCTCAGCTAGTAGAAAACTGCTTTAATCAATATGAATGACAATAAATATAATAATAATGTTCGACATGCAAAACTTATCATGATACATCAAAATACAGTACCAGAGACAATATTTCAGTTTCCACTTATTCAAAAAAAAATATGACTTAATAAAAACTTCATCTGAATATGTGTGCACCTTTCACGCAAATAAAATTGTATAATACATTTTAAATGGGATTTTTTTTAACTAGGATCACAATATTTCACCAAATCGACATTTTCTCACACTCCCAGTGCATGTCAATATATTTGCAAGTGTGGGTCATTATATGTGGACTTTCATTTGGTCTGGTGAAGGCTTAGAGGCAGGATATTAAAGCATAAATGAAAGCATACTTACAACTGGAGAAAATAAGAGGACACGAGTGTTCATCCATTGGAAAGTTGTGTAGCTGTAGTTGACATTCTGCGTTTATGGTTAACCTGCAAAACAAAGCAGAGCAAGCTAACTGCTACATCTTACATATCTCCTTATTGGTTCTTTCATCTATATAATTATGAAGTATAGAGCTTATAAATTACTATTTAGATAGTTAGAATTGCAAAATATTTTTTTGTTGTTTTTAAACATCTTCTTGTAAATGGAGGACATAATGGAGGACATACCTAAAAATTTGCATTTTAAAGTATTAATTTAACAAAATCATTGAGAATTAATAGCAGATAAAAAAAGCCATTGGAAAAAGCTTTCACTTGAGATCGAGAAATTAGACTGAGCGGTGCCACAAGCTCCCTTCTTCAATCTAAATTTGATAATCTACCTGCATACCAACAGATCCATGTACGTCTTCGTTATCCTCGTCCCTCCTGGACTCTGGATCAGAACTGTAGTCTGCATAGCTCTACTATTGTTCGGCATTTTTGTTGCCCCGGTAATATTAGGATGGAGCTGTGAGTAAGCTAGCGGGAGAGAAATTCTCAGCAATGAGGTTGGGAAGGAGAGTAGAGTTGCTCAGTGCCAACAGCCCCGCCTACAACTCTGATGAAGATTTCAAAAGAAACTGTGTGCTCAAAAATGATACAGACTCTTTGATTTTGGCTAAAAACGGCATAACCACTGGGGACAGTTTGAAAATAGGAGTTGAGGATAAAAATCAAATTAGATTCCTTAAGGACATCAGATATGACACTTAATAATATAATATAATGAATCAATAATTATTGTAACATTTTAATACAGTTTTGTCAGATCACCTTTCTATAAAACCAGTTTTTCAGCCCAAGAAAAGGTAAACCAAAATACATCTGTTTCTTACTGTCCTTCATGCTGCACAGTATGAACCGCTGCCTTGATTGAACATGAATGATCTTTTCTTATATTTGATTAGGTAATGGACGGAGAACCTGAACACCATGTTGTTTTGACCACAGAAGGAGTTATCCAGATGTCTGGTATTTTTTGTGAAAGTTCTAGATAATAGATGAATAATGGATCCACGCTTTGGTCGACTGTCGTTTCACCATTTTCTTGAGTTCAGGTAATGAAAGGCTGACTGACAAAAGAGGGTTTCTCTGTCATTCCAGCGGCGCCGCCTCCACGTAAACTAATGTACGATGGAGATGTCAGATTACCAAAAGGAACACAGTGTTTTCTTAAAATAGACTACTGCAATTACCATGTGTAACTGCTTCGAGGGGGGAAGAGTCTGTGATGTGATCCAATTATCAAGCCAATGTGCTGTTGACCTTCAATTATAAATCAGTCAAAGGAAGCTGCATTGTCTTTTTCTCACTGGAGGGAAATGCTACAGGAAGCATTAAGAAGGCACCGACCCCTTAATGCATGATGAAATCGACCTGCCCAATTCTCACATCTTGCTATGGGGTCTGGAATCAACCAAGACAACATAAAAGAACGTATCTTCTCAAGGATGTGCTGCATTTCTCAAAATGGCTTTGCCCACTTACTATCAAAGAGTGCAAGATAAAAGCAAAGTAATGCACTCTGAGTGGATACATAAGACCGGTGAAAGAAGGAAAAGAAGATGGAAAAATGTTTGCAGTGGTCCTGGTGTTCTACTTTCCTCAGGACATGAAGAGAAAAAAAGCAGTACATGTGGGAAATGAATGAGAAAATCTCAGTTGACTGCAGCCATGCCAGCAAAGAATTACAATTAAAGGGGAATATTGAACCGATCAAAGATAATCCCTTAATAGAGGAAGTATTAAAAACACATAAACTTAATCAAACCCATAAAGACTTTTATATTTTCTTATAACCAAACAGTTAAAGACATCAGCTGTAGCACACCTGAATGAGGTATATCTGTTCTCCACATTTAATCCATCCCCCGAGGGAGCAGCTGACAATACTGGCAGCCCTTTTAGGGGTTCTACTACCCATCCAACCCCTCAACTTTGGGTGTCGATCAGGGAGACATTAGAGTCTTTGGTATGACCCAATTATAGATTTGGACCAATGACTCAGCAGTCTTAGGGAGTGTATTCTACCACTAACCCAACAATTGTTATTGATTGGTTACTTTCTCAGAATCTTCCTTGTTTAGTGTGTTATTGAAAGACTTATTCTGTGAGGATTCTAACTTGGTTTTTAGTGGTGCTCTTGGTAATGTTTTGCTTTGACTTGTCCACCATCAATCCCAACCAATTCATGTTAATCCTCCACAGCTGTCGTCATTTCTGATAATTGTCCTCAGTCTATTTAAGTATTTTGGTCATTATCAGGTCATCCGTTTCACCAGTTTCCCTTCTTGTTTCTCTGTGGGTTTTGTTGTGTCTAAGTTTAATTATTAAAAGTTTATCCCAGCAGTTTCCTGCATTATGGGACCAACACCTCCAGTTTGTGACATATTCACTTTTGTGGATAATTAAAGCTTTTGATGAACTGCATGTACTGTACAGGGTTTCCCATAGGTCTCCATACATAGGAGACATATACATTCGAGTGATAAGCAACATGACTGTCCATCGTGCCATTCCCCTTCTTGTTTATATCAATTATCACCTAATTTGATCAATTATACTCCAAATATATCATTAAATAGCCTGAGATAATTGTGGAGGTGTTGCCTCATCAGTGTGTACACAAAAATGTTAAAAGTGAAAATTAAGACAAATTAAAAAGAGATTCTTTGCAAAGAAACTCCCTCTGGTGGTTTTGAAAAAAAAAAAAAAACTTAACTTGTTTCAACCATTCATTATTGCTTTAAACTCTTCAGATACAAATTCTTGTCTACCACAAAAAAACTAATATTAGATTATCATTAGGTGCTATGAATGCTTAGGAGGAATAGAAAAATACAGTTTCTCTGAAATAAAAATAATTTTTTTCTGAATTAAACTAAAATCTCCCCTAGCCTTCAAGTAAGTACAATCACCACTAAAAGTTCAAAAGAGCCTCACAATACGTCAGTTTTTATTTTACTTCTTTTCCTTTAGTTTGTTTTTCTTTATCTTTCTCCATCAGTTTTCTTTTTACCACTTTTGGTCTTTTTAAGTAATTCATTTTTGTCAAAAACTTTAATTTACATCCTTTTAGCAACCTTTATGCAAACATTGTTCTGAATTTATTTTTAAAGCTCCTTACATTCATGCTTCTTGTTTTGTAATTGATTAAATTCAAAGTGTTATAGATAGTATGCAGGATAACCTAAATCAGGGGCCTTCCACCTTAAAGGCTAATAGAGCCGTTTGGTTCAATTTCTTACAGACAAAAACTCAGTGAAAGTTCCACTTCAGTGGGAAAAAAAAATACTAAGAGAGTATTTAGACTGGAAAAGTCCCTTGATCCGGACCGGACTTTGGGTCAGTGGATCTTGGTATCCCTTTGGTGAGGAGACCTGGTCTTCATCACGCTCCCTTCGCATTGTTTACGCTGTTTTGTTTTATTATTTATGGTTGACTCTTGTTTATTATGGACATGGTGGCGCATGAGAGAAGAAATAAAATGAAATGAATATTTCAGATCAGGCATAATAATTCAAGTCTGACAGGGTTAAAAACAAAACACTTTTTTCCTCCTACACCTAATGTTTTGCATATTTGAGTTCATATATTTTTTTTAAGATTTATCTTTTACAATTTTACAAAGATTAATTAATTTTTCAGGTAAAATATATACATTTTTATCATTAAAATGTATTCCAATTTTAGTTTGTATTTGAAACATGTAAATAGTAGGCCTACAAGCAAAAAAAAAAGTAATATTTGTGTTAATATTTTAAAAGCTTTAAAAAATCAGAATCTTCATTCATGGACTATCATATCTTTGTAATAAATAAATATTAGTTTTTAAAATTTGATTGCTAGCACAATTTTTCCAAGAAAAATTTTTAAAATAAACCTATTTTAAATAAATCTAAATTATTTGTACAGGAAAAAAACAGATGATTATAATTATTTTCTACTGTTGTGTGAAATAACTTGTGTGTAATTTGTAACTTGTAATATCATGTATCGTCACCATAGAAAGTGTTTCCACACATACTGTATCTGCCTTTACCTTAAGGTGTAAAGTATTTTGCCATCATTCCATATCCTCAGCAGTTGGTTAGGCATTGTAATCCAGTGGGAATCTGCATTCTTGGAGTTTCTGAAGATGGTGTCTGGCAGCCAAATGAGTCCAACCATATTACTGTTCAAAGTCAGAATTTTCATGGTGCTGTTATATCTGAGGCGGCTGTCGATCCACGTCTGGGCAAAGATAATGTCGATTTGGTATTCCTAAAAAGGAAAGAACAGACAGACACATTGGATTAGAGAGACACAGTGGAGCATGTGACGTTTATTCATAAACAGAAATATGCCTAGTTCTTTAGAAAACACTTATTCTGCTTTTAAGAACATCAAATATCACCATGAATGTTTTTATTTCCTTTTTTAAAGACTTGTTTCTCTAAAAATCTTGTTTTTGAACTAAGCTTACTCATGCCACGCAGCCAGAGTACCTTTTGCACATATTCCAGGTACGTGAATATGGAAGGAAAAAGTGAGAAAAGCTGTGATCATTACGTAAAATTTTCACAGATGTGTCACAAATGAACCGCGTTAAAACCACAGAAGAAGTACAAAAAAAACACCCAAAGAACATGTAAATCCGCGCTTTATTGAATATCTTCATTTTGACATTCAGAGCACCGGGCAGAAATCACATTGCGTCAGGACCCACTGCAGACCATTCCAGTGTTTTTTTTCTTTATTAAGCAGTATGATTCCCCTGATGCACACCAGTTCTAAGTCAGCTGTCTGTCCAAATGATGATTCAACTCGCCAGGTGGAATCCCACCAAAAGCGGAAGCTGGACAGATCCGAGGGCAGACGCAAGTCGAGAGTTCATCCGGATCTGCCGTATCCAGCCTCCTCCTACGACCCGCCTTCCACAAAGCGCCGGACACCCACCCCCACACAGAGCGGGAGACTTGAAGATTTAAATAGCCGTCGCATGATACGCGAATTGTAATAATCACACAAGGATCATGCATGATTGTTTATAATTCATCAGTGATTTATGTGTCAATTTTGTAATTTTAACGTGAAATGTGCACTGTATACCAAATAAAAAAGTTATACATCGGTAGTACGTGGGTAAAAGGTTCACTGTACATACATGGAACAGTCAGATTTCAATATTTTACGCTGATTTATTGTCATATGCACAGTTTTCAGACATGCACAATTACGTCCCAGTACAATCTAAACAAGATCAGACATGCAACAGAAATACACACACACACTTGGTGTGTATGGTTTACAGTACAGGAGGAAGGGGTCATTGATGTGGAAAAAAATTGCATGTTAATATTGTGCGTAATGTGTAGATACAAGAAAAAAATAATACCAATTAAAAACAGAAGCACATATGCAGAAAACAATACAATTTAGTGAGGTTCATGTGTAGGAGAGGGTGTGTGGGGGGGCTGTGGATCAATGCAGGAGTGCAGCTGAAGGCTCCCAGAAAATCTGCATGAGATTGTGTAAGATTTATGCAATAATTGCGTGTGAACTACATAAAATGTGCATAATTCTCAACCAATCAAAAGTTTGAACAGCTCAAAACCAAATCCACGTAAAGATCCATTGGCGGAAACTCTTGTCAGACATCTTATGCAAGAGATAATTATGAATTACGTACATTATGCATGTATCACGAAAGACCAAAATTTTATAAATGTACATAGAGGCTGTGTGTCATGGCCTATACATTGAAGACACAAATTGTATTCCCATTTCTTCCCAGATTTGCAGCATTTATCATGTTTTTGTGAGATTATTTTCAAATAAGAAAACAACTTAGTTGATGACACAAATTCTTAAGGATGACCACATTGGACATTGTTTATTTTGATTAAAAACATATATACATTTTCACCATTAGATTTTTTCCTCATTTTTCTCAGCTGTTTCACTGATTTAAAGCTGACCTATCCATCACCAACAGTAAACTTAGATATATTTATGTACTGCCAGAGGTGACGGTAAAATTACAAAACCAAGTTAGTTTGCTTTGATGACAATGTTGGTGTTTTACTGAAGCCCAGCTGTATTGGTTAGTAGTTAAAATGCTATATGCTAACATGTACTTTTGGAATCAATAATAAGGTTGGACTATTCTTTAAAAATAGCTTTATTGTAATTTTCAAAGAAACATATTTAGTTTGACTAAATCTGATGCATACATTTAACTTTTTGACGCCTATTGACGAAAACATTCATCAAACTACTTTGGCTTCTAAATTACCTTACATTGACACCTACTTGAGAGCAAAAACAGAAATGGAATTTGTTTTTTTGTAGCTGGAAATAAATTCAGGCATTAAATTGTTAAGGACTCCAGCAAACAAATGTAATTTATCTTTTATGATGGTATTTCTATATCTTCAGCTCTTTCACTGCTTTTGTCTTGATTACAATAAATAAACATGAATTTGTGGATGTAAAATTGCATCTGTAAATATATATATTTAATGGTAACCAGTGTTGTATTCTACTGTGCTCTGTGGGAGAGAAATATAAGCAAGGAAAACCAACATTTTCATCCAGGTTTTTCTGCTTTTCTCGATTAAAAGAAAAATATAAATAAAAAACACAGAAACCCATATTGGATTTAATGATATCTGACTGTAATCTGTCACTACCACCGCCTGAAATACATTTGACCTTAAACCAAGTTTCTGCACCAGCTTGAATACCTCACAATTACAATGAAGTCTATAATCACTAGAACCACAGGGCGCTTATGACCTTTAATTGTGAGCTGCATTGGGCGTTTGAAAAAGAAAAAAAAAAGAAACAAACATTATCTTTAGTAAGCAATGAAGGAAAACTGCTGCAGATCAATTGTATGAGCTAAAATAATCTCATACCAGAACAACAAGCTGCATGTAGAGGGGAAAGGTAAATCTCACCACAAGCGGACATTTGGAGCTTTTTATTTTTTTTCGTATTTTACATTAGAAGTTAATTTTAACCATGCTGGCAGCATATTGATCCAGCTTCCCTTCCCTGCTGCTCACAGCTGCTTTCAGTCACTATAGCAAGCAAAGCTGTGCAGAAAATGGAGACTTGCTGCAAAGCGTTTGAAAAACCTTCTATGTATTAGGTCTGCTAATAGTGGTACAGGGCAGTTTAATTAATATGATCATTTAATAACAAATATGACACACCTGTGAGCATATATATACAATATATTTTAAAACAATTTATGTTCAAAAGTCAATTTAAATTACTTGTCAGCCTAACTTCAAATATTTAAAAAATATATTTAAATATTTAAAAAAAAAAAAAACAACTTTGCCTTTTATTTAAAGAAATAATCGCACACATTTCAAGCAATTAAACTTGAGTTGCTTTTATACATTATTTTTATGTTGCCATTTATTGTAATAAAACGATCACAGAATATTTTGTATTCTAATATATCAGTTCTATCAAATGGTCTTTAAGCTTAGGCAGGGACTGGAAAATAATTGCTGTTATTATGTACTTGTTTCTCTAAAGTATCTATTATTGGAGGGGCCCATTATCCAGGTTCTCTCCACCCAACTCAATGAAGATCCCAAAACGGAGCCACCCCACACTGCTTTCCAGCTCCCAACCAAACATCACAGGTGCAAAAAAAAAAAGAAAAAAGATCTATCCAGATTTTACAAACTGGCAGATGGCTGGATCAAAGTGCAGAAGGTTTCACTAGCTGCGTTTCCATTACACTTTTGCGCAAACTTTATCGAAATTTCTAGAATTTCGATAAAACACTGTTTCGAAAAAACAGCGTTTCCATTAAACCATGATTATGCGAAAAACTCGAAGTAATTCCCGCGATAAGTCATTAAAAAAAACATGGCGACGGATATAAACACTTTTGAATGTGCAGTAGATTCATTCACATTTCTGCCACGGCGCTAGCTCTCATCCTTGTCTTTCTTCAGAGAAGACGTCTACGTCTGATCCGAGCCTTGGAGCGGCAGGCTCCTTATACGTGGGAGCGACGTGGAGTCAAACATTTTTGGGAAATCGTGGTTGAAGAATTCACCGAAGAGCTGTGGATTCAGCATTTTCGCATGACACGCTCAACTTTTGATGAGCTGTGCGATGCTGTGGGACCTCTCGTGGCGCCCGCTGTGCGGTGTCCAAGGCAGCCAGTTGCTGTGAAAAAGCTTTTCCTGCTTCCTGTCCGAAACGTCATATCCGGTTAATGGTCACGTGACTCGTTTGTTTCGAAAAAAGTGTTTCCATTACAGTTTTCGAAAAACTACTGTTTCGATACGACCCAAATACCACCTCCTCTAAGCGCAAAAACTTTATTTCGAAAAAGGCGAGTTTTTTCGAAATTGTGGTGTTTCCATTAGGAGAATTTAATATCGAAATTCCGTTTTTCGAAATTTCAGAGTTAATGGAAACGCGACTACTGGCACAGGCAGGAGAACAGGAGGGAAGGACAGCTTACAGTCCATAAAGCTAAATCAGGGTCAGGCAGGCAGAGGTCGAACACAAGCATGAAGGCATCAGAAAGCAACCAGAGTGGTCAGGGTCCAGGTGAGGGTCGGGGCAGGCAGCAAACAATCAGAGTTGAAAACAAAGAAGGGTCAGATGAAACAGAAGATCAGATCAGAAAGAGAATGCTCAGTGACGCAGGAAGAGTGGCACAAAGAAAACTAAACAGAGCTCACTGCTCTGATTAAATACTGGTGTGAGTGACTGCAGATGAAAACGGCTGCGGGGCTTTGAGGAGTAACAGCAGGGGCTGATGGGAAGTGTAGTGTGGAGACCCCAGAAGTGCTAGTACTCAGGTGATGGATCCCGTTGATGGCCAGAGGGGAGACAGGTGACCAATTCATGACAGATGTACAGTTTTGATCCAGATTCCAGCTCAGACGAGAAACGCTTTGTTACGGCTTAAGGTGTTAATGGATGTATTTGTCTGCTGGATGCATCAGAATGGAGCATTTTTCTATGTCACAAATAGTCTCTTTTTCAAAATATTTAAAGTCTGTTGTTTTTTATCTGCTCCTGATTTACAATTTTATGTCTCCTATCATCAAGAAATGCCACAAGAGCAAGCTAAAAACACTAAAAACGTAGTTCTCATTGGAATGGGTCTTTACTGAAATCAAAATAGCTGTTTTTAAAAAAAAAAAAAAAAAAGCCCACCCCCCACCCGAGTTGTTACTAAACAGACATAAGCAATTTACATTAAAAAAAATTAAAAGCAGAGTGTAAAGGGTGTTTTATGTTTAATGTAGGAGTTTTTCTTTTTAAATAGGAATCAATTGATAATTGCTTTCTTATGCAATAGTCATTAGAGGAACTGCATTCTCTGATTTTTTTCTGGCAGCAGATGGGGGACTCGGTTTCAGCTTTGAGTGTGAAGTCCCCATAATATACTCTCTTAGTGGAGCCTTTAGATACTTGGCCATCCTTGACCTACTTTAGGACCTCTAATATCACCGCACAACCTGTAGTTTAAAAGAAATTATATATGTTATTATATATATATATATATATATATATATATATATATATATATATATATATATATATATATATATATATATATATATATATATATATATATATATATACATACATATCAATCAAACAAACAGACATAGTGTTCAACCTCTGTGTGATATTTGTCTGTATTCCTCATCTGTTGCCACATAACATGCCTCAGTCTGTTGTTTTGCACTGTGTGAGTGGTTAACTTTGTGAATATTATAAAGATATTTTGCAAAATTAAGATAGTGGTCTTAAAAAAATGTACATGAATTATATGTTTTAATATAGCTTTTCATTTAATTGACTTATGGGTTTTTAGATTTCTTAAAAAGCTATTTTTCTCTAAATTGTACCAGATCTATTGGATATACTAAAGGCGAAAACAGACGCTACATTCTGTTTGTCTATGTAATCATGTGTGACACTTTCAACTGTGGTGTTCAAAAAAAAAAAATTAATATATATATATATATATATATATTTATATATATATATAAATATAATATTTATACCCAAAGCATCTCACCCGCTGTGTAGCCAGCCCCTTCTGAAGCATGCCATGGCGCGTCCACTGGGACTCCTCTGACTGATTACAATTGTTTCTATATAAGGCGCCGCTGCTTTTAGTCCTCGCTGCTCCATTTCCACTCTGAAACTTTTTTGTTGGACTTCAGCTTCATAATAGTAAATACCAACTACAATATGTATTTTTTTTAAAATCAAAATAAGCCACACGTAAGAAAAGGAATGTGCCTTATAATGATACAAAAGTTTACACATCTGATAAATTATAGCATTTCTTTTGAGGTCAGATCAATAACTTTCACAATACAATGAATTTCATTTATTTTTCCAGCCATTCTTCAGTGGATCGTCTGCTGTGCTGTAGGTCTTTGTTCAGTTACTTGACTTTTGATCAATTTTCCATACAAAATTTTTGACCTTGAGGTATATATACTTTCTGGCATTAAGAAATGAAAAGACATTGTAACTTTTTCTGGACAGACATTTCATTGTCCTTAAGGCTTTCATAGCAACACGTTATCAAAACGTTTGCTTCTACGGATCTGTGCAGTTTATGAAGACACTTCTGCTCTGTGAAGGTGAAAGTCACAAAAGGCAACGATGAAAACCAAATAACTCAAAGTGAAATGAAGCAACAGAATGATACATATTATGCTACGTTTACAACAGGTATGTGACATGTGTTCTTGGGTTTAACACATGGTGTTCACACTGGAGTGTCGCTACCCACTACAAGTCCATGTCTACTACCTCCAGTTGATATAGTTTGATTTGAAATGTCAAAGCGGTGTAAATCTTGCTTCAGGCTTTTTCTTCCACAGCTCTATTCCAATATATAGAAGACTTGGTATTGTGCACAAACCACAATTATTCACTTTTCCTCTGTGATCAATTTCCAAACAGATGGCACTTCTGTTAATGAAAAGGTATGCTGTCCATATATCACAACCATATAAAAAAATATAAAAGCTAGTTTTAAACATTAATGCCCTATCAATTATCCATGATTTGCTTGTTCAGAACCACAGAATTTTTCTCCCAAAGGTGCAGCTTATGTTGGTTTTTTTTTCTCCCTTATTATGCTTTTTTTTTTGCTTCTGCAACTTGTACTCCAGAAAATATGGTAATCAAAAACATATAAATCCACAATAAACTGTGTTCCAACACATAGTTATAAAAAAATACAATTATTGCGATGTCTTGATATGATCATTTCTGAGTGGCTGGACAGTTTTTTTTTTTTTTCCGGTTCCGGTTCATCACGAGCAGACGTTTAGATTACTGTTGATGAATATTATAAATGATTTGTCTAAGGATGTTTTTGAAATTCTATTACATCACTGATATTATTGATCTTTTATTACCTGAAACTATATTGATATTTGATTTTAAGTCCTGAACCGGATATTGATTATTCATGTAGAGAAAATGGTACTGGTCGAGTCGGGGTGGGATTATATAAGTTCGCTTCCTTCCACCCCCTTTCAAGCGATCTATTTGTGATTTATTATGTGATGTTATTCCATGTATTATAACCTGATTGCTTGAAATAAACCATTTCATTCATTCATTCATTCATTCATTCATTCATTCATTCATTCATTCATTCATTCATAGTTCTGTTGGTTGCTTGCAGGACTGGGACATGTAAAATCAGGGTTTGATTCCCAGGAGGCGTGATGAGCTTACTCCAAAGTGAGTCCTTAGTCGAGACCCCTCAGACTACTGCCTATCTATGTAGCCACAGGGGGGCCTGAGTCTGGGTTTTCCTGTGCTGGTCCCCAGTCCAGATAAAATACAGGGTTGTGTCAGGATGAGGCAAAAAACTGTAAATCAGTGAAAGCTAATTCACTGTGGCAACCCCATGCTGAAAAGTGAACAACTCAATATAAGCATTTTTCTTGATCAGTCTTGCTGATATAGTTTGTGTTTGACAGTGCGGCCATGGACACATCAGCACACCAACAACAATCGGTGTATTAACTGTACTATTAGAACCTCCAGAGTTACTTGTCCACCTGCACCATGAGGAAATTCGTTTAAAATTGCTGCTTCTCTTACCATATGAACGTAATGCTAATGCACCAACATTTGTTAAGTACGGAGGCCCTGAAGTGCAAATCACTCAACTTAAAACATATTAAAGATGACAATGACATTTAAAAAAGCAAAGCAATAAGAAAAACAACATTACATTGGAAAAAAATCTAATGAAAATTCCAGAAAACAAAATGCAATTTTAAAATTAAATTTTTTTCCCAGAAATTAATTTTAAATGTTAAAAAATAAAACAAAATACAAAAGTACAAAAGGAAGGTATTATAGGATATCACAGATTGTAAAAAATAAAAAATAAAATAACAGTTTCAGGAAAACAAATTCTGTGTCCTGAAATCCTGGTTCAAACAAAAAGACAAAAACAAAGGGATTGGAACTTTTGCCAAACATTAAATAAGTCACACAGCAGACCCAGTCACATGACCCAGCCTGAGTCAGCAGCTACCTGCTAAGGCTGCCTAACCAAAATCTACCTGTTGAAAAGAAACAAAGCCCAAAATTCAAGACAGCTAAATTCAATCCCAAACTAAAATAACAAAACCCAGAAGTATAAGACTGCTGAGGACAAAGAAGGGAATAAAGAAAACAACCAGTCCACCTCTTCTGGCTTAAATAGCCAGCAGGTACTAATCAGGATGACTGGTCCACACCTGTCAGGTGAGCAGAATGACAGGGCAGGTGCAGCACATCAGCAGCAGTAATAACAGTTAAATAGAGTGCAAAAAACAAACATGTTTTTTTTTTAAAGAGGTTTCTAGACTTTCATATTTAAACTCGCAAAGATAAATAAAATGAAATTTTATACGTTGGGATTAATCGGATTTAGGATGAAGTCATTCACACGTCCTATTTTTTGGCAGCATTTTTGTCAAGCAGTGTTTACAACAACAATGTTGATATTCATCTGAGGTTGGTAGAATATTTTTTTGTTTTATACAAATAATATACTGGGAGATTCCTTTAAGCTGTAACTCAATGGGAGAATACCAAACACTGCTGCATTTAACACACAGAGCCTGTTACTCCTCTGTAACGTATGTCCAGAAGAAACAACCATTACTAAAAATGAAAATGTAGGATTGGGATGATTGTTAGCATTCCTGCTATTATTATTGCTTCAAATTGTCAGACTAACAGTAAATTAGGATCTTATCTGTTGGTAGTAATTGTGTCATCACTGCATGTCGAGCTCCTCCTATTGCTAAGAGCTCATTCAGTGTGAGTTTACCCTGAGCAGAATGGTAATGTTTGATTCCGCTCTCTCAGGTCTGAATAATAGGTTGAGTCACGATTCACTTACTGTCTCTATTGGCATATCTACATTAACTTTAACCCACGTGGTCAGATGGCTGCATTAATCATTATTGACACTGTGTACACAGTTTGGGTGTAGGAGAAATTACTCCACCATAGTTTAGTCATTTTTTTTTTTTAATTTAGGGGGAACATAAATTCTCTGCGCTGGCTCTGATTTATTCTTGATAAAAAGCAGCATTATACATCTTCCACTGACCTTCTGCTCCTCACATGTGTTTGTTCATTTTGGGAAAATAATAGGAGTTAGTTTTGTTCCAGGCAGTTTTTATTTTTAGTTACATTAAGAAATACCCCTCAAATGTCACACATCATTCATTTTATGTTTTTATACAAGACACTTTTTAGAAGTTTTCACTTCAACGTATATTTATCCATAGGCAGCATCATAAATCTAAACTGAATTAGTTTCTTTTCTTTCTTTCTTTTTTTATATTGGAGCAAAAGTTTAAAGCAAAAAAACAAATGTTCAATTTGCTTCAAAAACTTTTCTTTTCTGGACATTTTTTTACAGAACATTTAGTCCAAAAAAGAACTTTTTTTCTTTTCCGTTTCTTTCTGCTTCTTTGAATGTCAAGATGAGACCTCATTAAGAGTTAAAAAAATAATATTTGATCCACATAAATTTAAGCCAAATATGTGACCGTTTTCATGTTAAAAACCTTGGAGTTGCAAAGTTTATCTGTTGTTTAAAAAGTCCAGCCCTTTTTCCTCTGCGCCAGGATTTGATATCTAGGACACAGAGAGCATCTCCGGCTCTGCAGCATTAAGCTGACACTTGATGAATAAGCAGTAAAAACACACCATTCCCAGTGTCTTTGTCCTGTGCTCTGAGAGATCTTGTCATGCTCCTTTGGTGGCTTAAAGTCTCTCCTTGTGTCCTCATTAGAGGCAGCAGAATGTCATGGAGGGAGGAGGGAGGGTGGTAAGCTTTATCATCCACCTGGCAGGACTCACTGCTGAAAGGACTAAAGTCAGAGATGCTGAAAGCTCAGTTTACATGTTAATCCAGTTTCTAATCTTTTGTTTAAAATGCAGAAGAGAGTCTCTAATGGAAGCTCCCGTGGCAGGATGTCATCCTCCTGACGCAGAGAACCCTCAATGACTTCATTCTGCACAGGATTAACAACAATATACAATAAATTAGTCAATTTTGCTGTTTGGCATCAATATAAACACAAATATTTTACTGTTCAGTTAAAAGGTCAGTAAGGTAAAAAAAAAAAAACATGACTGGCACGCCTTGTTTGAGTTTGCAGCCACTTCTTCACACATCGACTGCATACAGATGGACTGGGGGTGTGGTCAGTTTTCCCAAATGTGTGTTTTGGGCTGATTTGGAGCCTCCAACTTTGCTGGACGCAACAATCCTCTGTTCCTGAAAGCCTGACCGTTGTCGAAACACTTCCAAAAGGGACTTTATAGCGGTAAAACCCTGCTGTCCAGAATGGCTTTAAAAGAGTTTAAAAACTCAATTATTATGGAGCCTGTTCAGTTCACTAAGATACTTGTTCTACGGTGTTAGAATAACGTAGAACTGTACAAATCAAATAAAGAAATACTTTTTCTGGTACATGAGTTTGAGTTAGTGGTCTTGATTACATACATAATATATAAACTTTACTAAATTGGTTTATTCTGAGGTTATGTACTGTATATCGCCTAAAGTAAATACACTTATAGGTACTTTTTCCAGGAATTACCTCTACTCTTGTTTTTTTTCTTACATCATATTTTCACCATCTGAAACCTTTCTTTTTCTTTTTTTTTCAAAAAACAACAGAACGTATTATGATCCAAATAGCCTTATTTTTGGAATAATTCTAGTTGCGTTTACTAAAGGCGCTCTGTCAAAATGTTTTTTTTTTTTTAACAAGTAACAAGCTAGACTCGATATGTTAACACAGCTAACGTGTAGCGGTGTGTGTTAGCGTAATCCCAGTAACATTTGCTTAAGTGTTGCAGACAGGTCTGGGAGTTATGTGAAAACGATAACGCAGCTAATGTGGCTAACACTGTCGTGGTATCATGCTGCAGTCACAAACAAGGTCTAGAATTGCTGTAACTGAGCTTATCTTTTTAAAAACTATTAATCATCAATAGACATTCCATCCTACTGCTGCTGTGGTGCAGCGGTAGTGCAGTTGACTCTTGATTGGAAGATTGTGAGTTTGATTCCCACCTTGATAGGTGTCGAAGCGTCCTTGGGGAACACACTGAACCCCAAATTGCCTCTGGTGGAGGGTTGGCGTCAGTGTTCTGCAGCAAAACCGCCACCAGTATGTGAATAGGTCTGTGACTGTAAAGCGCTTTGGGCCTTCGTGGACGTTTGAAAAGCTCTATACAAGTATACGGCGTTTACCATAATTGTGTAATATTCCTAAACATTTCAAAGGCGGGATGTTTTTTGGGGGTTAATTTTGCCTGGCAGAAAATGATTTTTCCTTTTTTTTTATGAGTTGTTGGATTTTTGGGATAAAACCCCATCTTTTTTTTCTCAAAGAAATAAAAATATAATATATCTAGCAAAAAGCATGTAGCCGCAAAAGCGCGCCAGTCTGGCCCCTGCTTTCAGAGACACCATTAGCTGGTGTCTGCGGTTGAACACACACCTGCTTAACCTTGAGAAACTCCTATAAACCACTTGAACTACTTTCGCCTCTTTGATACATGAGGGGAAAAATTTTTAAAGCAGGTGCACCTCTTGACGTCGCGCTTATATACTGATTTTAGATGTGCACTGATGAAACTAAAACATGCAGAAATTAAGGTGCATCCTGTAGGGTGAACACCGGCGTGGTAAGAATTTCCTAACTCCGTTTTGTATTTCATGTGCAGCTTCATAAACACACAGGCACTTGTGTGACATGTCTCTTCTTTATATTTCTATTCAAATGGTTTTAATATGGTCTTTTGAACATTGCCCTATTAAAATAGGAGTGGTTTGACATCTTCCTGTGTTAGACCTACTTTAACTTGGCAGGATCAGGTCAGATCAACCTGATGGATCAGCAGATGTCTGCGTGCGCCACAACAACAAAGATGATTCTGCACACCGTGGTCGCATGGGTCTTATGATGGCTGTGATTTATGGCAAAACAGGAAACATATGTTTGTGAGGTAATTACATTGTGATTGAAACAAAGTGGCTGCATGTTTATAATCAGCTGAGACCGACTCTGTTTCCGAGCATAAACAGAACGAGCTCTACGTTACCGACAGCCGTGCCGATGAGCTCATTACACAAATCTTTCAGCGAGCAAACAAAAAAAATCACATGCAGCACTTAGTACTCAACTGTGTGACTCATTGGTTCAAAAAGTGCTCTTTTCTGAAACCTGCTTTTTAAGACAACAGACCCAAAACAAACCAAAAGTTCCAAATTGATGCTGAACAATGGACTACAGAGGTAAGAGTGTTGTAAAATAATAAGAATGAAAATTATGTTTATCTGGATGCCTGATGTAGTCAAAGTCATCTACCAGCATGAAACATTCTCTGCAGGGACAAAGAGAACACGATGATTATATGTGAATAACAAGATTGTAGAGGTGTATTCACACTGGACACATTTGGTTCACTTAAAGTCCCCCTCCAATGAAAATCATGTGAGGTTGTTTTTACTGAGGAATAAACAGTAGAATACACATAAAAGCTTAAAAAGTAGATTTTTCATGTTCTGGCCCCTTTAAGACTTATGTGTCTTGCAGTGTGGACATACAGAAGTTCTCAGAGCTTGGTTCTTTCTTAGTCATTCAACAACTTTTTCAACAATGCGTGTTGTTTTTTTTTTTGTAAATTAGCATATTTTGAATTTTTGGAGGGGCATTTGTCAAATACTTGAAGCTGTAGTATGTTGTATGAGAAATGCTATGAAAATACCATTTTAATTGATCAGTTTGCAATTTTTGCTTTTTTTTAAATAAAATTTTTTGCAAGAAAAGTTGTTGTTGTACAGAAATTGTATGATTCTCATTTAAAAGTCCATAAACTCTTAAAAAAAAGGAAAACTTTGTGTCATTTGGTCAAAAAATCTTTGATTGGATTTATTTCAGAGTGTAACTTTCTTTTTTACAAGTGTGCCTAAAGCCCAAAAACAACATAAATGTAGAAAAATGTAAACTTTTGTCAATGAATGCATTTATGGTCATTCATAAATTTGATCCATCCAGCTCCTTGATGAAAGAAATGCCTTAATTTCTCAGAGAAATAAAGTCTTACTAAACTGAAAAAAGGAGAAAAACAAAATCAAATTTAATTTTAAATGAGTCTTGCCCACCCACTAAGCTAAAGAGGGCTTCACTGAGCCAATTATTCATACAAGGACATTTAGGAGGCTCTATGTTTGCGTTTTTTTTTTTCTTCAGGAGTAGAATGGCCATTCCATGATCGGACAATTGTCAGTTCAATTCCTTTGGATTGGGAATATTGTTTGTTGTATAAAAAAGGTTTAGTGCATGCTGCCACACCTAAAAAAGATTAAAAAGATGACAAATTCTTTTTAAAAAATATGCATTCGGCTTTAAGATCTGTAAAGTTTTTGTCAATGTAGATCTTTGATAAATCTGACAGTTTTTTGGTGGTTTTCACTATAAGCTTAAGATTGCTAAAATGCATCACAGTGAGTGAAAAAACAAGATTTAATTCATATTTAACAATTAAAATGTTCACCTGTATGCACTTTATTGAATGATGTAATATATATAGTATAAAGTGGACAAATACACAAATTAGCAATAATTTAGGCAGTTATGTTGAATCAATTTAGGCTCAAGATAAAACTCTTCTGCTTTTAATTTGTCAGGGAGCATAAACTTTATAGTAATTTAACCTTTTTTTTCATATTTGTATGGATCCTTTAAGTTTGCACTTTTTCAACGGCAGTTTGGATGTAAAACATAATTGACCGTGTTTTAAGAAGACCCCTTTCTGACAGGCTGCTGTGGCAGGCAATTTATCAGGTCCAGCATTTCCTCAGCGCGAACTGCTTACTCTGCCAGATTTAGCAACAACATAAACAGCCTCTTGTCCGCTGGAAGTTTCATATTGTAACTTGAAAGTTTCTTATAATTTAGGAATTTTCTTTGTGGATTTTTACATTAAAATTGACTTTGCCAGCATTGACCCTCACTGTGGCTTTGGATGAAAGTGTCTCTTAAGTGCCATGTCATCTACATTTCTTGTTAATGTTAGAGGTTGCGTCCACACCAGCAGCAGGATGAACAGATACAGCAGCAAAACTTAAAGCAGATCAGTGTACAGACTGATTTATTCATTTTTCTTTAACAATGTTGGAATTTATCATTTTTAAGCTGAGCTTTATCTGCTATCAACACGCCTTATAGTTACCTCAAGCTTTAGAAAAATTCAGTTAAATCCAGCAATGTTGATTTATTTCCAGTATAAATCAGGGACGCTTTGCTCCTTGTCTTTTATTTTTATGTTTGGAATAATGACCATGACTAGCTGCAGTCCTTTAAAAATGCAGCTTTAATAGGTTTTGCAGGTGCGTCACAGAAATAAAAATAAATACTTTGCTTTCTAGTCAATGCTTTTTAGGGCACATTTATCAACTTTTGGTCATCTCCTTTTAAGTCTTGCTATAAAAATTGGACAGTAGTTGAACTTTCTCCAAAACAAATTAACATTACAATGACTTAAATTGAAGGGAATTTTTTATTTTTGCAGAAGGGAATTTTGGAGTTAAATTTTGTGACACCTGTGTTCGTGTGTGATTTAAATGTGGAAACTCACAGATTTATGTGGTTAAAATCTAATCTGGAGTCTTTTTTGTATAACTGAATAATGTTTGATTATGTCCACCTATAAACAAATCTAAAATTCATTTTTGAATTGATACCAATACTGAGTTGGTGGAACACATCAACCTTTTATTGAATTCAATTTTTCTATTTGTGGTGGCAAATATTTATTTTTTGGGTGTGTTTCTACTTTAGTAGATGCCTATATGTATGCAGTTATAGTAAAATTCATATCTGGGGCTCGAAATACAACATTTATTTTACAGAAATGCCAAGCTTCTGCACGTAAGAAAATGAAATTGGAAGGATCGGTTTGGAGGGAATGGCAGGGAGTTAAACAGGTATTTACAAGGAACAACAGATAACCAAGATATATTCAAAACATTAGGAAACACAACAGTCTTGTTCATATTTGGAAAAAAAAAAAAAAAAAAAACTATAAATAGATATACGTAAGAAAAGGTGTTATAAAAAGACTTTTCTTCCAACCCACTCCTTTTCAAGCACATTGTTTGCTTTATTTGTATATTTGTATTTTTCAATTTTTATGTTTTTATTCTTATGCTTATTTTTGTTTTGTGTTTGAAACAAAAAACAATTAAAAAATATGTAAAAAAATTATTTAATAAAACGTTAAATAGTTAATGCCACTGAACCTTGTATATTTATTTATATGTTCGTTTAAAATGGAGGCTCTGCTTAATATTTATGTCTTGATCGTTTTTATTTTCTTTGTATTTCTTTGCATTATTCCATTAGTAGCCAAAATAATTTTTTTGAAAGTGTTATTTTCTAATAATTTGAATGAAGAAATACACAAAACACAATTTATAGCTTAATTTTCTTAATATGTGTTCTCCATAATCATTAAAAACAACAGCAAAAACACGATTTTCTTCAGAGTGGGTCTTTCAAGGAAATCTTCTGTTCAAAAAAACTTTTATATAGACAAGACAGATGGTTTTGTGACTTAGTTTAAAAAAAAAACAAAACATTTTTTACCGAAAAACGTATGAAATCCCTCCATGTAGAGATTTCAGCAAATGAAAGAACTGCGAAAAGCCAGCATTTAGTGCAGCCGTCCACTCAAAGTAAGGATGTGGGCTCAACCCACAGTCGCGGACCTTTCAGTTCCATTATTATTCTCCCCTCTTAATATTTTACTCTCTAATTATCCCACAGGTGTGTATAAAAGGTCTGTGCGTCTTTTCATATACGACTTCCTTTCAGTTCAAGAGATTTTATGCAAAACTGAATTAATCACCGTCTTTCTTCAGCTTAAATCATGACATCCTGATTATGTAGTTCATTGTAATGGTGCTTAATGTGACAACTGTTATTACTGTTGTCTTCTGTAACAATGGGCTCTAAGCTAAGATCACTACAGAGAGAACTGCTGCGTCGTGAAGAAGGAATTAATATTCAATATGGCAAAAATGAATCTCGCACAGACCAAAAATCTGTCATTATGAAAAACAAAATCTAGTTCTATATTTATAGAACAGATATACACACAGAAAAAAACTATTTGTGACTGACACATGCAACTTCATTTGCTTAGAGTAAAGAAATACTCAGAAATGCAATTTTAGGGCTTGATTTTCTTAATATATGTCCTCCATATTTGAGAAAACATCTCAAAAACATGTTAAAAAAACAAAACACCTTTTTCATTATTTAATTTCAATGAACTGAACGTAGATGGTCAAATTTCAAACAACCAGGGCAGGGTGATGTGATGTAAAGCAGGTGTTTTTATTACTTTCCTCCAATATAGGACTCAACATGACACAAAGACTTGATTGATTGATTGATTGATTGATTGATTGATTGATTGATTGATTGATTGATTGATTGATTGATTGATTGATTGATTTCAGGCATAGATTGAAAGATACAGAACAAAACACAATTATTTCAAACTCATTACAGAAATAATTAAATGCATTGATTACAAAATAAAAACAAAAAAAAACGAAACACACTTATGTCACATTTGGTGCATTCATTTTTTGTGATTGTTAACTAAAGTCAGTAGAGTTTGATTGATTGCTTGAAAAGTAGTGGGAAGAAGTGAATTTATATAATAATTTCACAGTTTTAACATAGTCATGTAATCCGGTTTTGATCCGGGTTTTTTTTTTTCACATTTTTTCTTTGACGGTGTTTCAACAGCAGCCGACGTAACGACAACACTGGAATTACCACAACGATCTAGTTGTTCTTTGGTCGAGCCGTCCTCATGGCGGAGGTGGGGGATAAAAGTCATTAAAAAGTTGAGTTTTTATGTGGTGAAAAACTGGGATAAATATCCAGAAATTGTGTTTTTAATGTTTTGAACATGTTATTGTAATTTTTCTCATGATGGAGGACATATATGAAACAATTGAGCTCAAAATAGCATTTCTGAGTATTTCTTTGTTTAATTTGTTGCGGATCAGGAAGTTGAAAAAGCTTGCAGCTGTGACGTAGAAGCTCCTGCTCTTCTTCATTCTGATGCATCCACTTGTATATGACTAGATCCATGAGCGTCTTTGTTTTCCTAGTCTGAGTTGGATGCTGGGTAAAAACTGTACGGCTGGATAGCTCCAATATAGCTTGTCATTCTGTTGGGGTTGGGGACGTGAGGGGATGTGTGCGGTGAAGTGGGAGCAGATTGCATGGGCTAGACAGAGTAGAAAGATGTAACTGTGTCAGATTTTCAGACAGAAATGTGAATGAATGATTTTGAGCTTTCTAAGCTGAAGTATTTTACCTTAACGACAGGTTAAACATGACAAATCGATAAGAGAGTTTCCTCCAAAAGTGTATTTTGGTCATAAAAAAATCCTCTTCTGCAGCAGACAGTTGGAGGTGCAGAAAAGAGACTACAAGTCTTAGAGCTTTCAGAATTAGAAATTCCAAAAAAAGAAAGAAAACTGTACATTTTTGATTGCAAAAACTGTTTTTGTGTGAGAAACGATCAGAACAATATCAGAGGAGCTACTACTATTACTACTTTTGCAGTTTATGTACCAGTGGACAGATTTGTGTGTTCCATTTTAAGGTAACTGAACTTGGATTTTTGGATTTAGAAAGTCAAAGGTCAAAAGTTTTAATTCAGGGGGCCAAATGCTTGCTGAGTGGCTTAAATATTGAAAGATCTGTTGAGTTTAAAGTTATATTTTTACGTTTGTAGTTGATTTGAACAGTCTACTATTCATAATTAGAATTAAACATTATGAATATTTGGTTAAACCGTTAAAGTTTAAAATCCCAAGCAGGAAACTTCCAAAAGGCTGAAGATTTTTATAATGTAAAGATTTCAATAGTTGAAGGAGTTTTTCAGAGATGGAAACATAAGGACAATTATTAAGAGAACAGAATTTCAAAATAAAATATTTAAGGAACTGATTTGCGTCTTTAATGTGTAATTCTTGTTTTGTGACTATAGCTTTAGCTGAAATCTCACATTCAGAATTTATAGTTTCTATATTGAACCGATTCTGTGTTTGAATATGTGGAAAAGTTTTCTCTTTTATTTTATTCTGGAAATAAAAGTGTTTTGAGAGTTCTTGCAGCACTTGTGTTGTCAAAAAAAGTCTGTTTTTGTGTTTGCAGATGTTATTTTTGTTCAGCTGGTGAGCATCTCTCCTCTAGGCCACCGACATCCTTCCTCTGCAGACACCAGCTTGAACACAGCATTACATTAATAGTAAACGACAGTAGCGTGACTTACCATATTTATTGAAGACACTGGTCCAATGCTGTTCACAAATATGTCCACATCGATAACGGTTGGTTTCACTGAGGTGGAAAAAGAACAACAAAGAAATTCTGATGAAGACCTGTTTGATCGCATGTGAGTAGATATAAGTAAAAGTAGAGTTGCATAAATGATCATTTGTTCCAAATCCTTTGAATCTAAAGTATAGATAAATAAAGGTGACCTTCATGCAGATTGGGGAAGTTGTAATGATAGATTAGTGTTTATTGCATATATTTAGAGCAGCATAGAGATAGATGTGTCATTCAGAATTGTCATAAGAACATCCCCCTCCGCAACACGTTTATGCACCTCAGTCTTGACACCATAGCACTACAGCAGAAGGAAAACAAACCAACAAAGATTGAATGGAAATGTTTGTGCTTTCTCTCTGCAGTGCAGCTGGGCTGACCAGGCTTTAGCAGCTTATTTTAAGATCACAGGAAATGTTAAGGTCTTCTTGAGTGAAGCACCGAAGTACATCTTCAATACCGGAGGTCTCGAGAAGGCCGTGTCACCACTTTTTTTCCATTGATCCGGCAGGCAGCACGGAGCTTTTCGAGCGGCTCCAAACTCTGCAGCAGTTTCATCCTAAAGTGAACACTCATTTGTTTGAAGTGGTTTCTGACCATCTTGCTCTTACAATGTTTGCATGCAGTGTGTGCATGTTTGAATGTGGTTTGCAGTCCAAGACGATACAATAAAGTATGCTTGATTAGATTTTTGATTGATTTGGTTGCTATTCCCACTCAGATCCCTGTATAAAGTCCTGTATAAATTGTTGTTTGTTTATTTATTTTTTTTGTGCATTGTTTGATCACCGGTGCAACTTATATTCAGGTATGACTTGTACATGAATTACTGGAGGGCATTGTAGGTGTGTGTATCAGTATTTAATATCAACAGCAATGCAGAAGAAGAACATGACATTTGGTGCACATTCAAGACCGTGCATTTTAGCCCATAGTCTTCACTCTAAACAAGCAGGGAGGAGTTTCTCCCTCTTTTTCTACTGTACACGCCGCCACCTACGAAGCTGGATGCAAAATGCTAACAAAATTCTAACTGACATTTTTTTTTTAACTGTTTACTAGCGGATGTTTCCCATCTAGGAGACTTGGTGCAAAATAGCAGTGCAAATCTCACGATTTGGGCTTGAAATTAATTGCTTGAAAGCAGGGCCGGGCCTGGGCATTGGCGAGCTAAGCGGCCGCCTAGGATGCCGTCTGCTGGCGGGGGCGCCAAATTACAATGAATTTTTTTTTTTTTTTACAGTTTTATACACCACTCATTTTGTGTACAATGTTAATAAAATGTAACAATTAAAACCAAAGTTTCACATAATCAATACTTTTGCCTGGTGCTGCACCCCTCCTAGCCTGACATAGGCCCTGTCAAAGCTTGGTGGAGGGGAGGAGGAGGGGTGCGGTGTGGTGGCTGCTTCTGTAAAATATTTTAGAAAATCACGTTTGTATAGGGCGCCATGCATCCGAAGGCCAGAGCTGCTAAAAGTTAGAAGCTGAGGTTCTGTTCTCTATTCTCATTTACTTCTCTACTCCTCCATTCTTTATTATTTATTATGACCCGCAGCAGCAGTCTACTGACTGCAAGGACCATATTATTTTTGCTGAGAGTAAAAAAATATAGAAAGCCCTAAAAAGGCCTCAAGGGAAGGGCCTAATCCCAAAAAGATATGAGCAGTGTGTTGTAAAAAAAAAAAAATACACAAAAACACACACAGCCCTAACAGCAAAAAAAACTATGTTGTTTTTGTTGTTTATTATTCTTATGGAACCTTTCAGCGAAAATGTGACCCCTGCCATACTCGAAAAGTCCCCAAAATCTCCAAACACCTAGGGAAAAGGAAAAATGAACGATCACGGTGAGCGTTTTCTTAAATTCTTAAAAAAAAAAAAAAAAAAAAAAGAATGAGCCAAAAAATCATATAGAGGGCCAAAAAAATAATATTTTAAAATGCTTAAACAAAAGTCAATGACACATGTCAGGGATAACCCCGGGGACATTTGAAATTATTATGGGATGGCCACACGACCTACACTTTGGTGGCCATCTTGTGGCGAAATCTGAGATTTGGCATATTCACGTTTTTCCAAAATATGGAAAACGATAACCAGTTTTATTTAGTCTGTTTAGTTTAGCAATTAGCTATTGTTTCTATTTTATGACCGACCTTCTACTTCTGTACAATTACTGGTAGAAGCCCAATGAGACAATTGTTTTGTGATATTGGGCTATATACATGAAATTGAATGGAAAAATACAGTTTTTTTATTTTTCAATCAGATTTTTTATAAGCAATGGTAATAAAGGCTTTAGAAAGACATAGCTTAACTGCACATCACCGTCTTTTAATCTAAAGCTATAGTAAACTGAATGAAAGACAATCAGCCTCCCAACACGCCAAGTTTTAAAAGATAAATCTCCATTCAGCTCCTCTTTCCAACTCAACCAGCTACAATCTTGTTAATAAACTTGTAGTTTTCTCCAATCTCAGAGGGATTTAATGCCAAGGTGTAAAAGTTTAATTTCAAGCTCAAACTTTCCAAACAATTACACTACAGCTGTGACATGCTGCTGTCATGAGCATTCACATTTACATGGCAAAAAAGCCTCGTCCATCATTTTGCATTACCTGTCTGTTGAGTCTTAGTTTCTTGGCTAATTGAAGCCACACTGAGACTTTTTCCACCTGCCACTCTCTGTCCCAGCATTCAATTCTTGTACTAGCAGATGGCACACTAGAGAACACTTCTGGGGAATCAGTCCTGAAGCAGCTTTCCAGGAGCACCACATTTACACAACACATGCAGAGAAAATTGAACAGGAGCTAAGTCTGTTTTTTTAAGCTTATGTGTTAAATAATTCTAAAACATTTTATAATAATTGCTCCTTCAATCAGAGCCTTCAAACGGACGCCTAGAAGTGAGCTGGAGGTGCTTGTCACATGGCCTCTAATAACCCCAGTGGTTGCACCAGGGTCCAGTCTGACCTGCCGAACAGCCACCAAGACAAGCAATTAACTGGAGAAATTCAGTGCTGCTGACATGCTGCTGCTTTAACTCATGTCTAACAGCAACCATTCAATATGAAATCCTATCTGCAAACAAATCTCATGAAAAGAAAATCTGTGTTTATCACCAATAAAAATAACTCCACACTTAAAAAATCACATGCAATTATTTTTCTATAAAATGAAATTTGTTTTGTTTGGCTTCAACAAATAGTCCTTTAATCTGCTAATTTCTGAAGAACTATCTAAGATCTATGTTGCAGCAGCTAAATGCAATAAAGCAAGTGTGGAAGGAATTTGAGAAACTCTAACAGATTATTCTTCAGAGGAGGTACTCTTAACAAGCATCTTCATAAAAACAGGAGGCCAGCTGTTTTTTTTGGCAGAAGCTCTCTAGTGACTAATATAAAAAAAAACAGTAAGAATTAAAAAAAAAAAAATATCAAAAATGTCTCTCTATAATTTTAGCCAGATAAAAGTAGTAATACCAGACTAAATGCAGGGAAAGTTCAGACCGATAATTGTTAAGCAGAAAGTAAATCATCCCTTTTCAGAGCCCGCTGTATCCCTTTTGAGCTCATGGGATTGCATGAGCAAACCCAGTTACTATTGGACAAAGGTGGGGTGCAGTCTGGACAAGTCACCAGTCTATTCTAGGGCGACAAACACTAACTAAGGGCAATTCTTGTTTCTTATAGTAGCATTTTATTTTGAAAATAGGTTTAAAAAAAAAAAGAAAAAGAGGATGCTTAAAAATGCCAACTTTGGCCTCATCCGGACTGGTCCGTGAAAATATTGTCTAATTTAAATCGGTCTGTGGACTGGAAAAGGATGTGGTGGAGGACCCAAATGCAGGGGACCAAACAAGGTGGTGGAAAATAAAATATTAAATAAATAACTGAAACATGATAAATATTAAAAACCATGTGAGAAGCAAAAATATGGCAGAAAAGAAGAGACGACCTGACAATGAGGAACTGAAAACCAACACTGAGGTTAATTAACTAAATGAAGTCGGCTGTGGATAATTTAACCTGAACATGCTGAGACTGACAAAGAAAACTGAACATGACAAAACCTGAGCACAAAGTCATGACATGAAGTAAATCAAATAGCTTTGGGAAAGTTGGGAGTGAGGGGTCTTAGTCAAGGTTTTACATATTGACTGTATAAGAGAACTGGACAGAGCGAGTGTGTCATCACCCACAGTTTTACTTACGGCTCCATTAAAATGAAGTCAATATGGTCACCATATTTTCATGATACAGACGTCACCATGTTGGAGCCAGATGATAGTGACTAGTCCGAGTCGGTGTGAGTTAACGTTTCTATGGCAACTACTGTCGTCAATCAGGAGAGAGCTGAAGTCCACACCCCTTCCATGAAATCGCCTCAGAAGTTCGAGGTGGGGACCTGCAGGCACCACATGCTTATATTCAAGTTTATAACTTGAATTGCTTGTGATTAAAAAAAAAAAAAACATAGAAAAAAGGTTTGAATTAGCAAGAATATGTTTAAAAAAAAGGATGGTTATTCTGATCAATAGAATGACTGAATAATAACTGTTTATTTCTCAATAAAAATCTATGGAATTTTGGCTTCGTGGAACCAGCAGGTACTTCCTGTTTGGATTGTGAGGTAAGGAGGGGTCACTCAGTCAAGTTCTATTATAAAGTCAATATTTTTGAGCTTCCCTCGCTTTTTTCCCCCTCATGTAACCTGGGTGACGTTGGTTGCTGATCATTTAGTAACAAGTGAACTAGAACAAGTAGATCTGGTGATGTTTGTTGTCAAAACTAAACTAAAATAAAGCTGAAATCAACTGGTTCTGTAGATGTTCCAGTTCTTAGTGATGTTCCTTAAAAATGTTCCATCTTTTGGGAAAATGGCAGCACACATGACTTTCTCCATTACGTTGTGCTAATTATGTGGCACTCTGTAATTGTTCACCTTCCCACGTCGCCTCTGAACAGCAGTTTGGGTTGTGAGCAGTCATTCAGAAAACAGGGACAGCTCATTAACTTCAGGGAGTCGGATGACATGATCTGGGATTTAATTAGCATTTATGTATTTCATCTTTGGGCAGAAATTGAAAGCAACATTCTGAATGGTCACAGAAAATTGACTGCACCATTCAGGACTCCGCAGGTACCAGCACACAGAGAGTTTGATAATAGGCTGTTTTAAATAAAAGGAGAATTACAGAGTGACTCTTCTTGGGGGAGGATGTAATCTGTTCTGCAACAGTGAACTAATATCCATTGAGAAGAAGAGGGAATCCAGACGCTCTTGTTAGATTTATTTGTCATTAAGGTGGGCAGAGGATGATGAACACAGCGACAGAGACATCAGCTAATCTCTCCAGGTTTCCGGCAGAGCTTGGCCCTCGTCTGATGGATAGGAGCTGTTAGCGAAGCAGAGACAAACTGCTCCGAGTTACCCTCTGTGTGACGCCCTAATCAGGTGACCACAGCTGGATGTTTGCTTCTTGAGAAGGAGAAATAAATTCCTAATGTGCAGTTTGCCCATTTAAACCAATCGTTTCCTGCGACCTCTGCTCGGCTACACGCTCTTCTGAGTGGGTTTAGCTTTCCCACCACTTACTCTCCTGATTATCTTCTAGGAAAAGAAAGGAATCTAACTTTGATTCTCGGTACTTCTGTTGTGCCAGCTGCAAACGGATGAAAAAAGTTTTAGCTTTAGATTAGCAATTTGCCAAAAAATGACAGTTAAATACATTTTATTATTCCTGGTAATGATCAGTGTGTTGCAATAGATTAGCCTCATGAGGCAACTAGTGCAAACACAGAAAATAGAAGGAGTCTCATTCATGTTCCTACACTTGAAAGTGCAATGCATTTTAAACCAAACTATGCCAAAACAGATGGATCAGTCAAGTCGTCTGTAGTTTTGAACAAGCACAAACTCAACCATTAAGCAGAGCCACCAATGCACACACAAGCACACTCTGATGCCAAACTATAACCATCAGGAGCAACGTGGGGTTCAGTGTCTGGCCCAAGGACACTTTGACACAACCTGTCATCTACCGATCCGAGGTCGATCGCTCTCCCTCTGCAACGAGGCTGAATAAAGCCTGACAGAGTGACACTATCTATGAACTCAAACACATTTTGGATTTAGTTGTAGACTTGATGTGATCCACGGGTGTGGTCAGAAGACTTTGAGTGTATTGAGACTAGAAAAAACCATTTGCTGTGGACCAAGTCCTGAACCTTGATCTGTACTCAGAATGCCGTCAAAACCACGTGACTAAAGAACTCTTCACTCATTTGCCAGGAATTATGAGGACGGTATAAAGCAACTGGAGGTGAAAATTTTGGAAGTACTGTGCTTTGGAATTCTTTTTGGGATCGTTCACTTAATTAAACTTCACATTTCGGTGACAAATTTAGAACATCTGTATCAACAACACTTTTTCATAAGCTGGCACCCGTCTTAATATGAAAGTTCAATGTCTATTTAGCAATATCTTCTGCTTGTCCACACTTCTTTGATGATAGCTTTCTATTTGCTTTGTGATGTTCGAGCTTGCGTTAAACTTAAAACTTTGCATTTGCTATTGTCGTTGGATCTGGTCGTCAATAAAGTCCTCAGCAACATTTGCTAACGTTGTTAGCTCCTGTCGTTTCTCAGGACATGCAGTAGATATTGCTTATTAGTACAGAGACATGAACAAATGTTCAATCAACTTGTTGAGTAGACATATATTATGGAGCAAAGATATAGCCGGTGGGAGCAAAAATACAAAACATTTTTGTGCTGGAAATATATTTTCATTTTCAGCTGTTTTAACATTAACTTTTTAACAAGTCAGGATCCCCTTGCACGTTTTCAGACTGAAAATTTGTTCCGGATTATCAGGGAAAATGAACCCTGGTTGACTTTAAGCAGACAAAATGTATCCAGTCTGAAAAACCCTGAAATACTTGATGAATTACATTTGATTTTTTTCACATTTTTAAACATGTTTTGTTTTCTTTCAGCTCCTTCAGTCCTAACAGGACACTAAATGTCTATTCTTTCCTTCTTCTATTTTTCCTTGATACATATTATTTTTTTTCTTTTGTTACGTTTTCACATGGCTTCCTAACTGCTGTCTGCTTTGTGTACTCATTAATCAAATAAGCATGCCGGGACTCCCAATGACACAACTTTCACATGGGGGTGTAGTAGCCTATTTCTGGGTGCGGCGTACGTTCTCTGGCCTGCAGCATAATGGCTAATGTCATGAAGACTTCAACTTTGGCTGTCACAGTCCAAGCTCATTACATAGAGGAAATGCCAGGGCTTTGAAATATTCAAAAAGCAGAGCAGCTCACACCCCCCTCAGGCTAGATGCACCCGGGCCCATCATCTGTCATGCAGCAAATAGACACCAAAGGTTTCTTTAATGAGGGAGTGTTCTCAAAATTAAGAGCGAATGTGCCTGTGCGGGGACTTAGGAATCAAAGAGGTGACTTTTCAGGTTAGTACAAGAATTCTTCTTAAAAAAAAAAGGAAATTACGTTGGTTTGGTTTAATGGACTTTATGATTCAAAGATCATTGTCTTTGCATAGAAATACACAACTTTATGAAAATGATCAAGAGCACAAAATCAGATCTGAAAATGAGAGGCCAGAGTCAGATTAAAAAGAATAAGTACAGGCTTGCAAACAGTCTGCAAAAATGACAAATTGAAAGTAAACACATGACTGGAGACATGCTGCTCAAAAAGCAAAACACATCTGCAATTCCGACCAGTGATATTATCAAGTAAAAAAAACAAAATGTTACCACCAAAGTCCTAAAATCTTCAACCCCTATAGTTTTTCCTTCGCTCTTTTAGGCAAGTCTACTGTGTTACAGTAATGGGGTCAAATGTAAACAGTTCCAGTCTTAAAGCTTCTAATCTAGCAGTTCTCAGTCTGTTTCTTAAGGACCTCAGCATGCTTTCCGTGGTTATCTGACACATCTGGTGTTTTGGCTCACCAGTTTTCCATTTGCATCAGGTGTATTGGAGAGGAACCAATGCGATAGGAAAAAATAATTGAATATTTGTGAAATAGTTTTCCTTGTAACAGCCATTTCTGTGGTTACAGCCCTACTTTTTGTCATATTTATGATGAAAAAAATTAAACAATGTGTTTTTTGATTAATGAAAAGTCTATTACTTCCAAACTAGATACTAACTTTATACTAGTACTTTGTATTAATGGTGCTTTTTATTGTTGATTGATGTTTTAAGTTGACATTTTAAACATCTTCCAAGTGACTACAGATGAAAAACAGCCTCTAAACTGACTTTGGCTCATTGCAGTTATGATTTTAATGTGCACTGTCCCTGAGAAATAAACCAATAAAATAAAAAACCAAATGGAGCAGGGGTCCCCAAACTACGACCAGCAGGTTGGATCCGGCCTAGCTCCACATTTGGCCTGGCCTCCTGAACAATATCAGAGACACATTTTTTTTTCGTTTTAATTTTTGAAATGTTTCAGTTATTTTTCTGTGAAGATTACAGAATGGGATTATATAACATTTTGATATGTGCGGCACTCTGGAACTCTGTGATTGTCACCCTTTTTCTGTTCAGCTTTCATTCTGGCAAAAGTTACCCAGGAGACAAGTTTATTTTTGTTGTTTTGTCCATAAAAACAACTGTGTTGTCATTGGGAAAAGGTCTAGTTTTATTGTGCAGATCCCTTGTTCTGCAATCGGCTCCTGTCTCACACCTCTGTGTTATCAGCTCCTCGCAGTGAGTGAGCCGCACCTCCTTTTTAGTATTGGTCGGATGTCTTCAGCTGGCCCCATCAGTCTTGCTTGCTGAGGTTTTATTATAGTTTTTTCTTGTCTTAAAGCCCCCCTTTGATGAAAATCATGTTTTTTGAGTTTTTAACATGTGTGACATTGTCCTTATGAAAGAGAGCAAAAGTAATAAGAAATCCTTTTGTTTTTGCATTTCCAAGTATTTGTCCTTTAAAATCTCTGTCAATCAAACTGTCACAGAAACACTCTGTTTGAATGAATGATCTTCTTTACATCACAACAGCTCTGCTGCACATGCACTAAACCCTCATCTGGTCAGGCTAGCGTGTCTAGTTCAGGTTCTGGAGAAGAGAAGATGGTATCTTCTCGTTGTCTGCAGTCAAATGAGCCGCCGTTCACATTTCTGTGTCCAAATCAGCCGTCACTGGATTTTTTTATTTGAGTTTCATTCAATACTTACAGCAGCAGGGCTGAGAACTCTGGAAAATCTCCACCAGACTCCAGAAAGCTTCTTGATGTGACCACGGAAATGCGATCGGCGGCTCATTTGACCACAGTTGGAAAGGATTGTAAATCAATGAAAGAGCATTTTTATGTTAGCTTTCATTATTTTCTGCTCTGAGAAACCAATGGATTGAATGTATTGATCACAGCAACGTCAATAAACATTGGAGCATGAGCTAAAAGAGTCTTTGGTGATCTGGAAAGAGAAAGAATCAGGATTTTGGAGGAAGTTCGGTCCATGAAGCTCTTGACTTCCTCATCTGAGCTGACATCCGGATCAAAACGATGTAGCTGGACATTATTGATAGTGATTGACATTTTTATGTAGCAGTGGTGAAGATTTATGCTAGTGAGACACAGAGCTATCATAATCAGACAGTGGGATCAGGGGCGGAGCTGCTCAGCTCAGCACCAAAAGCCACGCCCCCTCAGAGGAGATTTTGGAAACAGGCTTCAGATCAACATGAAAAATGTATTTTTAAGACAATTAGGATGTGGAATTTTTTGTTAAAAACTTCATAATCATAATTAAAACACTACTGGGAACGTTTTTTATTAAAATAAAAAAATTGTCATGGGGGACTTTAAAGATTAAATCCGATGAAAATCCTGTTTTTAATGTTTTTAACATGTACTTGTGAAATCTTTATCATGATGGAGGACAGATACACTGTAAATAAAAGCTTTCCCAAGAATTTCTTTATTTAAATCAAGATTAAAAAAAAAAATTCGTTCAAAAAACTGCGATGGGCGGGCCAAAGTCTCTCTGCTCTGCTCCATTCTGATACACCAACTTGAAGACAAATAGATCCATGAACGTGCTCATCTGAGCTGGAATCTGGCTCAAAACTGTCCAGCTGGATAGCTACAATCCTACTAGCCTCTATTCTAGCACTGGAAATGTTAGCTTTGGGTTGTGAGGGGCTGAGAGTTAGTGGGAGAGTGTGTAAACAAAGGAATGATAGGGTACTAGTGAAGGCTTACTTCTGCACCAACAGTCCCGCCCACACCTCAGGTGCAGCTTTCTGACAAACTCCTGCTGTGCTGCAAAAATCTTGTTAAAAAATGACACAAGTTTGTTGATCTTGGCTAAAAACAGCATAATCATAACTTAAAGTTATTATGAAAACAAATAAAAAGATGATCCGAGTCGATGTTTAAGTCTTGTTGTCTTCTCCTAATATTATTTTATAACTACATTTACTATTTTGCACATACATTTTTTGTTTTTCCACTAATGTCTAGTAATTATCAATTACTAATTTTGCATGATTTACTACATTTTAGTTCTGTGTCTGTAATCTCTCAAGAAAAACCCCAGTAATCCCCACGTGAATCTTGCTGTTTGGACCTGCTAGCTTTAGCTTTGTCAACATATTTAGGTCCCCAAAGCTTAAACAAATGACAAGCACACATCTATTTGCATATGCTTGCAATTTTGCGCTCCTTCCTCATGATCTTGAAAATACAGTGTTGTTGCAGATGAGGTCTACACACTCACTTCTGCAGAAACATCGTGTACAGAGGTTTGCACAGAAGCTTCCAAATGTTCTGACTGGCTCAAAGCCATATAAAAAAGAGGTAATATTATTCCTATAGTGCTCAATTAAAATTTAACTAATATATTGAATATTAATAACAAATACACAGACATTAGACAAAGCCTGACAAGCCTAGTCCACCCAATTATGAGTGTAAATGTGCCTCATATGCTTACATTTGTTTTAACAACAATAAATAAAAGGTTAAAACATTAAAATAAAACAAAAAATGTAGTTAAAAGAAAGTGTTGATTGGTGAGAGGGACAAATATGGAAGACAGCTGTGTCTAAGTATTTCAGCAAATACAAATAGAACCTGGTGCAGGATGCCAGACATGTGAGGAACTTCACTTCATTACAAAAATATGTGGACAACTCTGGTATCTTAAAATAAAACATGTTTTGGATTTTCCTTTGTCGTAGCAAGAGCGGCATGACGGTAAAAATATCTGCTGTTGTCCGCCAGCTTATAGAAACAGCTCAGTTTTCTGAGCACTGAAGCACATAAAGATCTGCAGATGTGAGGCACCTTGAGAGTCTGTGAGCGTACTGACTAATGCTGCGCTGGAGCAACACACAAAACTGCAAAAGCAGTATAGCAACAATAAAAAATCAGTGAAAAATTTACAATTTCTTCACACTCTCCCACATCACATCCAAACAGTGATGCTGCTTTATGATCATTCAACTAATAAAAATTATTTAATTGACCACATTTTAGTTCATCTGAATAAAGTTTTGTTTTTCTGTCGTAAAATCATTCCCAGTGGTCTTTTAATTATGACTTTTTAAAAACAATCAGCATTCTAACTTCCACGCCTTAAACAACAAGACCGTTGTTGTTTAAGACGTGTTATTTGCAGTGTTACAGAGCTACACCAGAAATTTGCTTCTGGGCTGCAGGTGGTGCTGTCTGAGTGGATGTTAGCCATGCTAATTTTCTAGCATCCCTTTGTTTACACTCGCTCCCGCTAGCCTAAAGCCCTAAGCTAACATTAGCATGGCAAAAATAAAACCCTAAAATAAGTACAACGACGTCAATGGATCTATTTGTCTGCAATTGGATGCATCAGAATTGTGGGGGAGACGTGCAATATTAGCCTGCTCATGCCATTTGCTGCATCTTTTTCAAGCAGCAGGTTTTTACCGCCTCCGGTTCCATCATGATTCAAATAAAGAAATATTCGGAAACACAGTTTTAATCTTAAATTATTTTATATATGTCATCCATCAAGAGAAAAAAGCAACAAGAACATGTTAAAAACACAATTTTTATTGAAGTGGTTCTTTAAACAAATTCACAACTAAAAGCTTGTGAATGTGTCAACATATAAACTCTCATAGACATTAAAAAAATGAAATACCCTTAAAATATGTACATATGTAAAAAAAACCACATTATTAAAAAATAAATAAATAAAAGCATTGAACCAATAGCTAGATAGCCTGCCTTTTCTTTAGCCTTCCTTTTTGGTTTTAAATTCATGAATGGTTGTCATTCTCTGCATTCCAGACAGTTCGCCGCCCTCTTCAACCCTGTTCTTCAACTGGAGCGATGCTTTGAAACGACCTCTAACCTTCATCAGCGTCTAGGCTCTGGGGTTACTACATCTCTGGTCAGAGCTCATCCCAAACACGCAAGGCATCATCAGCCCAAAGTCTAACCCCCAAAGATTACAGACTTATTACATTCACATTTTCTGAAATACAAACAAGTCTTTACTTTTTGAGGAAGTTTCTGGCCAAAATGTTTGAAAACTGCATCTTGGTTGTCATTTATCCTCAATCAAACAGAGTTACAGCAGATTCACCTCAAGAAGTTACCGATGATTATGAGTTTTTTTCATTTTGTAACATTTTGTTTTAATTGTGTTTTGATGATAAATCTTCAAAGGGTATTGCAATAATTAATATAGTCTGTCCTTTTGTTTTATAATGATGGAATAAAACATTAGAAGGAGGCTTTAGACCAAAGTGTCTTTTAATTAAAAAGTAATCTCCTTGTTTTAGTTTAATTTCATTTCATTTGTTTTTTTATTAAAAATGTTTCAATGTAAATATCCGTGCACAAAAACTATTTCTAAATGTAACCTGGAGCTTCTTCTCACTAAAAATATTCTCCATTGATCTAATCCTTTTAGAATGATTTAATACGTCACATTTAAATATCAATTTATCTAAGTTGTATAACAAAATTGTGGAAACAGAACTGACTTATGTGCTTCTTGCTGGCATAGAATTCATTTTAGTAGACAGGAAATGACAAAATGTGTGCTACTGCATTTACTTTAGTTATACTTCGAACTGAGTAGATCGAATCACTTCAAAAGTTACATCGCTGCTTGTTTTGGGGGAATGAAACAACACAGGCCAGTCTCATTCTTTTGTAATTTCATAATTGTCATCCCTTTGTTTTGACACCACTTTTGGATTAAATGTATCTTCCAGCATTTTCATTTGTCCATGTAGTGAACAAATGAATTTCTTCACAACACATAATTTTTGTTAGTTACCTTCTTTCATTCACTCTTGCTTTTTGGGGGTCCAAGTAGTTTGCTTTCACGCTGTTGCCTAACCACACCAGGGCTCACTTGCAAGACAGCCTATACTTAAATGCTTTTCTGGCTGGGCTGGGGCCTGCACTCTCTGTGTTCCTGTGCCTTCCCCCTCTCAGGTGTTGGGGGGGCCTCTGTGGCGGTCCCGCGTGCCCAGGTCTGGGTGTCTGGCGGGCAGATTCTCTCCTGGGCTCTATGGCGGGTGTTGGGGGGTCTAGGCTGCTGCTGCTACCCCGGCGGGGGCTCGGGGGTGGGGATGGCCGCGCACTCTCCCCCTTTGTATATTCCAGTTGTATATTGGAGGCGACGGTGGCTCAGGTGGTAGAGCAGGTCGGCCAATGATCGAAGGATAGGCGGTTCGATCCTCGCTCCCGCCAGCCAAAAAGTCGTTGTGTCCTTAGGCAAGACACTTAGGCCCTGTCCACACGTAGCCGGGTATCTGCTAAAACGCATATATTTTTATCCGTTTCGGCCTATCGTCCACACGTAACCGAAGATTTAAGTCACTGAAAACGGAGCTTTTGGAAAACTCCGGCTAAAGTGAAGGTTTTGGAAAACTCCGTTTTCGCGTCTGCGTGTGGGCATGCGTAACCGGAGATCTCCGTTTTTAAACGTCACTCTTTGCGACAATTAGTGCATACACGTCATAAATGCGCCGCTGTTTACATTGCTCAGCATGGACCCGAGGAGTGTGTTAATTATTACGCTGGTACAGATGCTTCATACTTGCTTTTTTTTACAAACACAATTACTGCTTCTTGTCGAGGAACAAAGGAGAATAAGCGCTTTGCAGTCGGCTATTTTACAACAAATATTCCTTCCTCCTGCTCGGAGATTTTCACCGACTTTTAGGAAAACACTGCCAACTACTGTTCTGGCATGCTCATTACATCGCCCAACAGCGCAAGTATGCGGGGACGTGTGGACGGAATTATTTTTAAAACGATCACGTGTGGACGCAACCGTTTTTATAAAACGGAGGTCGGCAGATATGCGTTTGTAGAAATACCCGGCTACGTGTGGACATGGCCCCACTTGCCTCCAGTGTGGCTCCACTGGTGTGTGAATGTGTATGGATGTCCCGGTGATGGTCAGAGGGGCCGTAGGCGCGAACTGGCAGCCACGCCTCTGTCAGCCTGCCCCAGGGCAGCTGTGGCTACAGTTGTAGCTTACCATCACCAAGTGTGAATGAATAATGGATATTTACTGTAAGCGCTTTGAGTGCCTTGAAAAGCGCAGAAAAATCTAATCCATTATTATTATTATTATTATTATTCCATCATCATCCACATTTGCTCATCATAAACACTCACCTGAGCACAGGTGTCAGCTCACCTTCACACTAATAGAATGCGTGACATAATTAGAGGCTTTATTTGTATTGGTTTGTATGATTGAGTGTGAGCTGCAGTTGCATTGTGTACATTTTGATTAGTTTAAATGTGGAAACTATTTTGGCCAACAGGTATGTGTGTAACTACTGAGTGTGTGTGTAGACAGGCCCCGCCCATTCCAGTTTGCTATTTAGACCTGGTTGTTTTATGGAACATTATTTATAGGCACATTATTACTGTGTTTGTTGAAAGACTTCTTCAGATTTGACTTAGACTAGATTACAATAGAGTTTGTACTGTATAAAAGGTGTTCCCCTGGAATGGATCTGACATGGAGCTCTGGTGCTTCCATCTATTTCTGTTTGGTATTTTTGAAGAGAGATGACGGAACAAGACCATCAACAGTCATATATAAGAGACAGAATTTTAATTTTAATTTTTAATGAAAGAATAAGCAGACAACTGAGGAAACCAAATCTTGAAAGAACCAAACAACCTGGTGTGAAAACAGAAAAAAACGAGCAGCTAGAAAAAAAAAATCATTTCAAATTTAAACCGAAACCCAACTCTGATGATGTCTTCCTCCCATTTCAGCACGTGATGTAGATATCCACTCTAAATTCAAACCATGTAGTGGAAATGCTGTTTAACCACCAGTTTAAAATGTGACATTCATTAATGCCAAGAGGAGGCGGGGGTCAAAAGACTCTAACATGCCGTCTGTCATCAAAGGGCGGGGCGTCACAGAAAACGGCGCTCTAATTTACTTATCTTTGACCTCAAACCAGGGAATTAAAAAACAAAGACTAATTGCTCACATCCTGTTTATCATTATGTCTTTATGCATCATTAAGTCCATTTAAGCAGAATAACCAGGCAGGAAAACAGACCTGTGATACCATGGACAGAAAATATGATTATCCCCTCATCTGTGGGTAAATATGTAAACAACATGGATGCAACAAACTTCATCTGTAAAGCTGAAACCCTGACTTCATGGTTCCATATCAATTTCTGCAGCTTTATAAATCATCACTGAACAAAGCTCATGATGCTTACAAATCACTCAACTCTGAACTTCAGGATTATTACTGAGTATTTTTTAATTAATCAAGTGTGCACTTAAGGCAGCAAGATTAGCGCAGTCAGTATTTGTAAATTATAAAGTTATGGTAAAGTGGTTCCAGTATTAGAGTTGTAGCTCTCTTGGGAATAACTTAGGTCCCATTGGACACAAAAATTAAAACACAAGCTGCAAATTAGAAACAATTTAAGTTAGAAACACACTGATTAACTCAAAAACACACATCAGGGATTAAACTGATATATGGGGTTCAAACATACTCATCATAATGTTTAGTTTCATGTTCAAAAACAAACTGAACTCAGGTTCTTGAACAGGCACTTAGCCCATGGTGTTCACACTGAACAGACGGGGAAGGGCTTCTTCCCCCTTTTATTTTTCTACTGTTAACTAGAGCATGTCTACGATGGAGTATTAGGGTCACCTAAAAAAAAAAAAAAAAAGGAATATTACGACTTTTAATCTCGTAGATATACGACTTTAAATCTCGTAAATTTACGAGTTTAGTAATATTACAAGTTTTTTCTCGTAGATATACGACTTTAAATCTCGTAAATGTATGAGTTTTAATCTCGTAGATTTACGACTTTTTTCTCATAACTTTATTAAAATCGAGGGGAGTGTACATTCCAGCGAATTTATGCCGTGAACTGAAGCAGACCAACCAAACTGTGAAAAGCGTCTGGGATTTCATCAGGTAAACTGAATGTTTAAAATATTTCAAATATTTGGAAGTTCCTTTATTTGATTTACAGTTTAATAATGTTTTATTCGTTGATACTGCTTGCAGGATCTCTGCAGATCCCGTTTATGAAGCGGTCCATATCCTCCAGCTGTCCACTTCAGTCATTTCTTCCTCTGACAGACCAGATCTCCTCCAACTCTGTGATGCTTCCGTCTGAAGAGGACTAGTTTTTGGAATTCAATGTTCTGGTGCTAACGTGACAGACTATTGTCATTTCCCAATGTTGTTTTGTGTCGAGACGGGACGTTTCATTTGGAGAAGGAGGCGTCCGGATCTCTGTTTACATTCTCTTTTGGTTTCTGAGCATGACAGAGACATGATGTAAGGTGATGAAAGGAATGAAAACGTAATAAAGTGACGATCCTGATGAACATGTATCTCTGAGCTCTTTATTTTACATATGAAACTCCGCACTGTTGTGTATTGAAGTTAGCTGTTTACGAACTGCATTACCCAGAAGCCCAAGCGACTGGTCACATGTTCGGTGCACGGCAAGTTAAGCAGCAGCTGATGAGCGCCAGTCATGCACAGTGTAGCAGTAAGAAGAGACTGTTAATAAAAAGTCTGTTTAACACAATAATAGCGCCTCTTGCTTACTTGAAGATACGCAAGACAACACACGCACTACCGAACCTGGAAATAATTTGATTTTGAATCGCCAAAAGGTCAGAATTTCTTTGTTTTTAACACCGATCTGACATAATCTACACCAGATTTTCCACGTCTTTCATCTTCAAGCACGGCTCTGATAAACAGAAACTTTGTTCTTTTCTCATTAAATTACGACTTTTAATCTCGAAGATTTACGACTTTAAATCCCGTAGATTTACCGTTTTTTCTCATAAATTTACGACTTTAAAAGTTGTACATTTAACCTATGAGTTTTAAAGTCATAAATATACGACTTTATTCTCATAATTTAGCGGTTACGACTTTTATCTCGTAAATGTACGAGATTTAAAGTCGTATATTTACGAGATTAAAAGTCATAAATTTAGCCTATGACTTTTAAAGTCATAAATATACGACTTTATTCTCATAATTTAGCAGTTACGACTTTTTTCTCGTAAATTTACGAGATTTAAAGTCGTATATCTACGAGATTAAAAGTCGTAATATTACTTTTTTTTTTTTTCGGTGACCCTAATACTCCGTCGTACATGTCCACCACTTAAAGTTGGAAGAGGCTTGAATGGCTTGGTGTCATGGAATTCCAGCTGGAAACAAACTGCAGTTATTAATTACTCCTTCATGATATATTCTCAAACAGTTGGCAGTCCTGCAAATTAAACAGGATACCATCAACAGGATACCATTAGCTAAAGGTGAAAGCTGGAACATAGAAGCTCAAAACTCATGTTAAGACTTTTCATTGACAGCAGTTCTCAAACATGCGTTGCTGAGAGCAATGTGAACTTAGGTTTACTGAAACAGAGTATCCTGACTAATTTTGCAGATACAGATCAACAAATCTCCAAAGAGCCAACAATGTAGAGGAGTCATTTTATTTTGGGGCCGGTCATGGTAAGAGAATACACTCCACTTCTTCTTCAGAAGTCAATTACCACATATTTAGTTAAATAAAGCATTTCTTCTGTTTTGCTGTTGTTGTGAATTTGAGCTCTTCTAGTTTAGTTTTAACGTGTTATAAATTATTTGAAGCTACATCGATTATCCCACTGTACATAGACGGAATATTTCAGATGCCATTGTTTAATCTAAAGCTGTGTTGAGTGAATTTAAAAAATAACAGAAATCACAAATATATTTGTTGACAATGTCTTCAATGTATAATTTATCAGAGGAACAGCTTCCCAAATCCCATGCAATTATGCTACTAAAAAAAGAAACGTGCAGTTCGGCTTCGATAAATACTCCCTTGAGTTGGCCATTTCCAGAGGCGCATCAAAACATATGATCTAATGTTGCAGCAGCTAAACGCAGTAAAGTAAGTGTGCCTATTAAAATTAGAAAGAGAAACTCTCAAAAACAGATTGTTCTTGATTTAGAGGAGAGACTCTCAACAAGTACCTTCATAAAGCAGAAGGCTGGCTGTTTGTTTGGCAGAAGCACTCCAGTGAGTATTATAAAAACAGCAAAAAAAAAATCTAAAAATATGTCTATAATTTATAGGCAATTAGATTAAAGCTGGGTAATTTGGGTTCTAACAGACGTAAAAGAGGAAATCTTCAGAGTGATAACTGTCAGTTATTCAAGTATCAAAATAAATAGAATCAGTTTAAAATGTTTCTTCACTTTTGTTTAATTATAGGAGAATTAGTCAGATTCTTAAGATCTCACTCCAGATATATTTTTTTCTAATGTAAAAGTGTTCCAGGTAACCTTTTTAATTATGATTACGCAGTTTTTAGCTAAAATAAAAAATTCTGCATCGTTTTTAAGACATATTTTCGACAGAGCAGCAGGAGTTCATTTGACATTCACCTTTAATTTGTTAGCTCCATTAATTTCCCCTCAGCCCTTTGTTTACACTCTGTCCTGCTAGCTTAAAGCACCTAACAAAGCCAAACTAACATTAGTGTAGCAAAAAAAAACTGCGAGCAATATTGGAGCTATGCAGCCGTACAGTTTTGAGTTAGATGCTAGCTTACATGACGATAAAAATTAAGAAGTTAATGGATCTTTTCATCCACAGGTGAGTGAATCGGAATTGTAACAGAGAAGGGAAACTATGGCCGTCCGCATGGCAGTTACTGCATAACAAACCCCAGCTTTTACTAACTGTAGGTTTGAGACCCCTTCCAATGAAAATCACATTTTTGGGGTTATTAATATGTTGTTGTAGCATTTTTTCTCATGATGGATGACGTACATAAAATAATTTAAGTTTTTTTTAAATTCAAGTCGTGATGGTCAGGAGATAAAAACCCAAAATTTTAAAAAGTTCAGGTTTGTGACTTAACAAAAGTCTCCTTTTCTTTGCTACAATTCCAAAGCATCGACTTGCAGAAAAAGATAAATTAATGTTTTCATTTTCATACTCTGAGCTGGTATCTGGTTCAAAACTGTAAGGCTGAATCGCTCTGATATTGCTCACAGGGGTTTGTATTAAAAGGCTAATGTTAGCTTGGGCTTGTGAGGTGCTAAAAGCTAGCAGGGGGTCTAAATAAATGGTTTATGGGAAATTAGTGAAACTAACTTCTGCACCAATAATTCCACCCAAAACCCTCTAGAATTCCAGTGAACAAAAATGAAGAAAAAATGTCTTGAAAAACACAATAGTTTTATTGATTTTGGCTTCATTTTTGGCATATTAATAATTAAAAGACCACTTGGGACAATTTTACATCAGAAAACCTATTGTATATACTGCAGCAGAACAAGAACATGTAGAGTGGGACTTCTTTTTTAACTTTGGTCTGACAGTGGATAAATTTCGATGGTGAACAATACAGACCAGACTGATCTGTTTAAGGACAACTTGGAGAATCAGTGACTGAACTTGACAATAGGTCACAACGTCTTTAGGTCAGTCGTCTGTCATGCAAATAATACATAATTTTTCCACATGGAACAGAAGTCTTGATAAAAAAAACCCTCCGAGATTTTCCAACCATCAGCTGCAACTAAACTTGTCAAAGGCGGAAGGAAGCCTGTCTATCCAGCATGGTTCCTTCACTGACGTGCCTCCAAATGAGGTAATGAGTGCAGGAGTTCTGCTTTGTGTTGAGCTGACCTTTTCCTAACCAAGTTTCCGCTGTCTCAGAATCACACTGATTTCAGTTTACTCTCTTTAGTTCAGGTCATTATTTTCTGGCCTGAAGCTGAGTGGTTCTGGTTAATTCCTCCGTATTTACCCTGAAATCTTAACAGATAGTTCCGATTTTTATGACGACGCTCAATCAAAGCCTCTGTGTTCTGGACCACAAAGAAAAAAGAAAAGCAGCCTTTTATCAGAAACATGTAAAAAGCTCATTTGAGATGAATCAGTATTGTATAAGTGACCCCTGTCTCAACTTTTCTTCTCTTTTAGGATGAGAAGTTGTTGGACAAAGAGTTGTGTTTTTTACTGCACGTCTATGACTTTCAAGTGCCAGACTATGAATTCATAATTCATCCCCACAGGTGACAGAACAGAAACATTAAACTACAAACTCAGTGGATGCAGAACTTACTCTGAATAAGAAGAGTGAAACTGAAGGTTCTTATGCAGTCTAATGAAAGATACAGAAAAAGTGACTCCATGCAGTGAGAGAGGCTTCAGCTCTTTAAAAACAAACTAAGAGGAGATTTTGCAGATATTGAGGACATGTGTATCTGCCGTCCAGTTACAGCCCATTTGTCTTTTTCTGTCACTCTTTGATAAACTGAATTACTTTAAATAATGTGTATTTTTATTTTTATTGATTACATTTTTTCTGTTTTTTAATATTTGCAATCTTAAAAGTGTTTACTTTTTACAAAATATGTTAGATTATAATTTGTCCATTCAGTTTGCCTAATACTGAACTACCATTGCATGCTGGGAAATTATTAGGATCTTATTTTGAGCTTTATGATTTTTTATTTCTTAATATTTTGCAATTGCTTGATTTGATTCAGTTTGAATTATTGATTTATTTCAAGAATGAATTTAAAAAAAAATCACATACATCAAACTAATTTCAGAAATAAAGTTGATTCAAATATGAGCAAAAATCAACAAAAATATAAGATGATGGATGACATTCTCCTAACAGTGTAATTATTCAATCATACGATTTTACAAAAATGCATGCATCACACACATAGATCACATAATGATTATCAACTAAAGTTTATTATTTGTTTTTTATTTCACATTTCCCTTTCTTTTCACCTCATTTCTAGTTTCTTCTTATTATCTTATTGCTTCATATCCTATAAATTTAATTATTTGATTCTTATCCACTTTGTTTTTATTTTTTAGCACCATTTGTGGATTTATTTAACCATGTCATCTTGTGGTATTCCTGATTAAGTTCTGGCATTAGAAGTTTATTTCTGTGCTGTTTGTTGGCTCATTGCTCTCGTAAGTCAGTTGTGGCAGTAAAGACACACCTTGTTTTCATTTCAACCCTTTTCTGTGCATCTGGTCACATTGTGGTTATTTTTGGATGCTCTGCCCTCGTGTGTGCTGCACACATCATGGAAATGCTGCACAGAGATCCTCACAATAGACCGATACTCACTGAATTTTTCGGGAATTGATTTGTTGTGTATATTTTGGCTGGAAATTAACTCAGTAAATGTGCTAGTTTGTATTTTGACACTTATTTGGTGTCAGGTGAAGACAGGCGCAAGTGACAAACGTTTGAGGATGTGATGAAAATTTCTATTTTAAACTGATTTCCCTAAAAAGAAAAGAAACAAAAATATCAGCCACTCTTTTGACATTATTTACTCTCAAATAATAATTTGCAGGAGAATTATAAAAAAAAACTGTGATGGAACTGGTTGGTTTTGTAGAAAAATGTAAACCTTCTTTCCCTTTTGGGTAGTCTTTTGAGTTTTTTTTTCAAGTTGTAACCCGGCGGATGGCTTCACCACAGCGCAAAACTGTTTCTAACAATTGGTTTAATTAATCCTATGAAAAGGCAATACAGCAAAAATCAAACCATTTGAATCACAATAAATTCCTCTCAAACATGAGTAAAGAGTTTGGACAAAACAAACCAGTAGCTGCTCCACAAAACTCACAGATCTACTTCAAAATCTGAGTCCAAATGAAATCTCGCACATTTACAATACCTTCATGACAAAAAAAAAAGTTTATTTGTCCCAAGAGATGCAGACAAGTCATGATGTGACTCGCAGCTGAAGAAGGAGAAAGCACCACCACTGTTTGCTTTGCCTGTACGGGTTTTCTGGTGTGTATTGTAAGCACGGATGGTAATAGAAGTTTTTGAGGAGATGGCGAGCGATTAATGCCCTGTTGGGTTATGAAAAGGGCACACAACAAACAATGTGCTCAACTCAAATTGAGAAACTGTTTCATTTTCCAAATTTTGAATCAGTAAAACTGATTAATCGTCTTGTTTAAATATGCCATTCATGCTTAGTAGTTGAGTATTTTTATCTGCAGGCTCTAAAGAAAGACCAGGAAAACAAAATGAGAAGAATTATTTTTGCTTTAAGAAAAAAATCCTTGAACAACCCATTTTCTTCATCATCGTTGTGTTCTTTAGACCAATCACATGCCCACAGATGAGAACATTTGACCACACAGACTCTGAAAGCATAAATCTGCCTGGATATGTTTCTGAGGATCATATCTTTGAATATTTTATCATAGTAAAATGATCTCCATCAAAAACATTAATAGAAACCTGAGAAATCACTTCATTTATTCCAATAAGAAGGAACTCAAGCTTCATCTTTAAAAGCTGAAGCTGAGAAAACAGATGCATCTATAGAAGAAGTACATGCTGGTAAAAAACGCAACAGACTGCTGAAATCCTAAATGTCAGCTGATTGTCTCCTGCTGAATCACACGCTGTTGGTGCCGGTGACTTTCACAGATGGATGAAAAATGACCTTCGGCTCTACTTTCAGCTTATGCAACAAAGTGAGGTTTGTAAAAAGTTCATCCTGTCTTGCATTACTAAATAAAGAACTGCATTTAAGTCTCTTGTTGTGCATCACCATCAGAAACGAGAAGTAGATCAACCGATAAAAATGAACTAATTTACAGGTTTATGGAAAAATGACAAAACAAGTCAATTGAATTATTCATTGAATAGAAAGGTTCTGGATACTGTTCTCTTCCATGGAACATTTTAACCTCTGAATAATGCAGATTTATGAAGTTCTCTTGCCAGAATATTGTGATAATGTAGTTCAGTAAGTCAAACGAACGGTTGTGTCTCTGGTTAAACAAAAACAAGTCTCACATTCATGAAACGTGGATAAAATTTAAAAATGACCATTATTTAATTTTTGGAAAATGATTCTTTTAAGTGTCTTTTAAAGACAATTAACGGATGAGAAAAAATGTGAAAAACTTTTCACGGTGTCGGCTCAGTGTAGCATTTCCTTGTTTCAATTATATATTTATTTCTTTTGTAAGTGACCACACCTTATCGTTCTTGTCCTGAACTTTATGATTTTTTACTTATTTGCATTGAGACAACAATAAAGGATTTTCTATTTTTTTTCTCTTTTTTTTCCTCGTTACCACTGAAAAATGCCGTCATTCGGATGTAGTCCCTGCAGTTGATGATGAAACTGACCCTATTGGGAGAATCTCTGAATGATCTCATGAACCCAGACACGGAGAAATATTTACTGAGGCTTTTGCTGATCTCTATAAATTAACTAAACCTGATCTTTCAACATCATCTCTGTCTTTCAAACATTTGAGATATACAAATTTACCACACATATGAACCCAGGCAGTTTCAAAAATTTGCCATGTAAATCGTAATCATAAGACTGTAACCATGTGAACCAATGTTCTATATCTTTTGTTTTTAAAAAAATAATGTTTAACAAACATTCTGATGAAAATTATTACAATAAAGACAACACTAAATTAAAAAAAAAAAGAAGATGGTGGAATTGTCATTTAAGCAGTAGAGAGTTTCTTTTCTAAATTCAGTCCAGTCGCTTTGAACAGAAAGAGTCCTGAAACTATCATGTCTGTAACTGATGCTTTAAAAAGCAATGATTTTCATTTTACTTTAATATTTTAAAACCTTTTGGGGTTCTAATTTTTTTTTCTAAAATATTTATCTTTTTAAAATTCTTCCAGCTCACCATCAACGAATGAGAAAAAAGTTTGGAAAACTTTGAGGAACAGAAAATAAAGTATCAATTCAACTCAGAAAAGCTTTTCTTTCCTTTCACAATTTTTTTCCATCTATTGTCACTTTCATGGCCGTTTTATAGGCAATCGCCTACAAGCTTTCAAGCAGAAATAATTTCTCTTCCTCCGCATCCAATCAGCTGTTTTGGCAGACCCATAAAACAGACCTCGTCCTCTGAACATGGATCTTCAACCTTCCTGGATCCTCAGATGCTCCTGCAATGTGTTGATTTTAAAGAAATTTTTCATTTTTATTTAATCCTTTATAAACTTTTAAGATGCATTTTCTAACCCAGTCTATTACACTAACCAGAGATATTGTAGGTTTTTGCTCTAAACTTCACTGGTAGTTTATGCAACTTTTATCCAGCACGAACTTAGTTTGATGCTAAAATTGCCACTAATTTATTTTTACATGTTTTTCTCAGAATCGTCACCACAAGCTGCTGCAGTCAGACACAACTCTGTGCTCTCCCATCAGAATGCCTGAATGAACACGTCATTCTGCGCTCACACATGTTAGAGATCTCAAACTCTAAGTTTCATTTCCAGTCAGTTTACTCTCATAAGTCATGAAACATTTTTTTAAAAATAGTTTCACATTTTTCACTCATTCTTACTCATGAGTCACAGAAGCTAAAGGAAAGGCAATGTAAGACACGGCGGAGGAGATGTGTTCCTCTAAAGTGAAGCTTAGAACAACTTGATTATTTTTTCCCTTTTTTTTTTTTTTTTTTTGAGGGAGCTGCAGGAGTGATGATCCTCTCCGACCAGACTGCGTTGTTCATCTTCTCTCACACGATTTCCCTTCTGGGACGAAGAAGTGAGCGAGAACACATGATGGATTAAAACTGTGCAGTCAGTCAGGTTTTTAAGAGCAAAAACTGACTGACTGCAATCAGAACGTTACACTGCAGACTAGACTCACGCTCCTGAACAACTTGTTGTCTTGGCTGTGTATCCTGACTGATGTACCGAGTCACGATGGCATACTGAGCATCAGGGTTTCAGCAGCTCTGCAAACATTGATTTTGACAGTGAATTTGAGTCACTGAATCCAATTGAATTGATTTTGTCAATGCAGGGATTCCTGGCTTCATTGTTCTGGTGTTTCATCCATTTACAGGATTGGATCATTTGAAGATCCACACCGATAAGAAAACTCTGCTAGCCAAGTATTCTAGTAGTACTTGAATGCATCACTCATGGACAAATCTCTGAGACGTGAAATAAGTCTTACCACAGATTCCTGCAAAACTGAGGCTTTTGTGTGTGCGTAAGAGGTGATTCGTGCATAACTTTTAAAGATTTGCATGTGTAATTAGTTTCAAGCTGTTGTTATTTTAATTTGTGCATCTCTAAATTGTATTCTATATATTTATTTATGTTGTAACTTTTGTACTTATGCACAAAATGTATTATATGAGTCACAAATCAAGAATTACGCACGCACAAATTAAGAACATGCACGCACAAGCCCTAAATTACGCACAAATCTGGAATTACTTAATTAGGTGATGTGGAACACCTTTGCAACCAGGACAGAGCGATCACAACAACCAAATGAAGCATGCTTTCAGACCACACATACTCAGGTATGGAATGTTCTAAGAGTAGAATCTCTATTATGGGTGAAATTACATGCTTAGAAGTTACTGGGTTTCTAGAGAAATTGTGCTGCACAGGAAGACATTCAGAGCAAAGAACATTTTTTTGATGGAATTATTATCTCACTGGGACTAGAGAACATATTTCATCGTGCTGCTTCTGCCTTTGTCATTCAAATGTGCCTCTGAAGTCAATTCAATTTTATTTATATAGCCCATTATCAGAAAACCATTACCTTATTGGGTTTCAAACTACACAGACTAAACTAAACTGGTAATCTCTGCCCCTAGACCATATCTGTCAAAGTCAAGGCCCAGGACCAGATCCGGCCCGCTGGACATATTGCAACATATTCTCATTCACATTTTGACGCATGGTTAAGGACCCCTCAGAGTCAAAAATTTATCTCTTGGGTGTTCCCAACTCGTCGTTTTTTTGACATTCAATTAAATCAAGGCTCCCCAACCTCTGGGCCGCAAAGTGTTACTGATCTGGTTCTGGGACGTGGACTGCCCCCGTATCCTAACTTTAACACGGTAGCTGACAGTCGGTACTGAACGCGGATTAGTACTGGTTCCGGATGCGGTACCAGATGGCTAGGGTTAGGGTGCTGGTACCAGCCGTATCCCGAGGTTCAGACTGCCTTAAAAAGTTACGTTTTTAAGAGTATTCAATAAATGTTGATCCTGTTCGGCCCACAAACTAAAGTGTGTTTCGGACTTTGGCCCCCTGTGTGATTGGGTTTGACACCTCTGCCTTAGATCCTCTTTCCTGGTAAGTAACTCCTAAAAAGCTGATTCCAGGAAAAAGGATAAACCTTAGGGATGCCCGCATGAAGGAGAGATCCTCTCACTGGACGGACAGACGATTTACCAGGACTGTTAAAGAAGAATTATCTTATAAAACTCCACAACTATGTATTTGAATAGAGTCCAGCCAGATAGAACTGGGGGACATATGGAGGTGAGGTCCGCAGCCAGGACGAGCCAGAGGTGTGGTCCACAACCAAGAACAGAAGCACAGACAATCCACCAGGAATCTCTCCCACTTCTAGATGCAAGTTCCAGGCAAGAATTTACTTCAAGAAACCACGGTAACCTAATCTCATACCCTGGTTACAGAGTGTATCATGATGTATTTGTAAGACTAATGTATGTTTCCAACACTTATGATGTCGTACGGTGCCCTAACGCCAAACTCTAGTCATTAGTGATGTGTACGCACTGGCTCCTTACTAAAGAGGTGTGCAGCTGATGGTAGGCGACCATGAGACGTTCCATTTATGCCTCACGCAAAAGACAAACGGTGCTCTCACACAGTACGCGGGATTTTAGGGGGTTGATGAATGGAACAACCTATCCATTCTAACTTACTTCCCTCTTATCCTTTGGTGTTAACTGTTCACTACAACCTTCCACCCGCAGCATGCCCATAGAAAAAAACATTGCTCGAACATTTTCTTTAATGTCAACGAGCATTCTGATCAATTTTTTTGTGGGCCACCTGGGAGTCTCATAGAGGATGTAAAAGCCCAAACCAAAGACAGTCAGTGGGATGGGTGAATTCAGCTAGTTCAGAACCGGGTTTCCACAGCCTCACAGAAACATCGTCACATCTTCTATCCAGTTTCTTCTCTCATTTAAATATAGAGTCCTGAGTGTCAGTAGTCTTCTTCATTGTGCAAATATGCTTCTGGGGGGAAAAAATCCATGTAGGAAATCTATCCAGGTTGTTTATTATTCCCTCTGGCTGCAGATTTCAGGTGACAAGACAACGTAGGTTATTTAAGAGAGCTGAAGCAGCCTGGTTACCCATGCACAGAGAGGATCTACTGTCATTGAGAGCAACAGAAAAACAAAACCCCTCTAGATGGAAGAGTCGGTCCTCTAAAGTGGTCTGAATGAACAGAGAGGGTCAGAAACAATCAGTTTGTCTGACAGATGATCAGATTTTGAACACAACAGCAGCAGATCAAGCTTTGCACACTAAAACTATCAACTATTTTTTAACACAACGCAGAGTCAGGAAGAAAACATGTCAGAGAGATGCCTCCCAGTGGTCAAAAATGTCTTCAAATCGCTGCTCTGGAGATCCAGACTAAAAATACCAGCAGTGCTGATTTCTGTGCAATGGGTGGGAAAAGGTTCCGGGGAGGGACGGGTGACCTCTGAGTCAAACACAGTGAAACCTGCTGGGTGGGTGTTTGTTTTTACTGTTGTCGTGGGACACCTACAGTGAATCGAATGCACCCTGACAAAGAAGAATAGTGTTTCTGTCATCATGCTGCTGCCAGCTCAAATATAAACACTGAGACTTTTCTTCCACAAAATCTGACCATCTAGTAACACACATTCAAAACTTAAGTTTGCACAGATTGCTTCACCTCACACTAATCTTGCAGAGAATAAGGTCCATAAGTGTGCGGTTTTTTTAAGTTTTACGAATATTTGTTGAATAATTTTCAGATTCTGGTTTTCTTTTGTTCTGAAACAAACATCTGACTCCTTCAATGATCACAGTTGCATAATCGACAGGTTTCTGACTGCGCCTCACCTCCAATGTCTGGTCTCAGCTTCTTATCATATTCTTTCAGCAGATTGTTGAGGATGCCCGTGGTGTCGGTCTCCTGGGACCTGGGAGCCAACATCTGCTTGACAGTTGTGTCGTCGTAGTCCTCCTCGCTGTACTCCGCCGTCTGAGAGCTGCAACAACCCCACAGCGCAGAGAGCGCGGAGGCTCATCATCACTTCACAGGAAGTTGCAGAGAAGTTTTCTTTTAAAAAAGGCTTTTCGTGTGACTCACCAGGGGTAAAGGACCGACAGAAGAACGACAGGAGCCAGGAATTTGGGCGTCATGTTTGTCGGGTGAAGCTGAGAGGCGCTGCTGTCACAGGTGCTCCAAGGATCCAAACTTCATAGTTTGTAATCCTGCAGAAATGTCCTTCCACTGTCTCCACGCGCTGCTCCTCAGCTGCGTCCTTGGCGCAGGGGCGCGCGCTCAGACCCAGACTTCATCGGAACTCCTCCGCGCGCTCAGCCTGCTTGGATCAGGAGCGCACTGCCAGCCTGCCTGACTGTCTGCCTCACCCCCACTAACAACATGCACGAAGAATGACCCAGATCTGTGCCAAACGTGCGTGCGACGCACCCACCAACACGACCACAGCAGACCCAGTCCTGATAGTAATTTACTCCAGCAATTACACTCAACCTTGATGTCTCTTTTTTTCCTCCAACTCGCAAAAAGTTGGATTTCAGCTTTTTAAATCTTTAGTTAAAATAATTTACACATCTGAGGAAAATATATGAAAACATCCTTTCTTAAAAAACAATCACAGATGATGTTAACTCAGAATATTTGGAAATAATAAAGAAAAAACATAAGATAGTAGGCATCTAAAAAAAAAAAAAGATAAAAATAGTTTATAAGTTTTTGACATAATTTTCAAAAGTAACAGCACCTTAATGTTAAATCTAAACTTTAAAAAGTTCAACATTGGATCAATTAACCAACACTCTGTAATTTGTTACATTTGAAAATATTCGTTTTTATCAAATTTTATTTGTAAGTTATGTGAACCATCAACTCAAAATTTGATCACCATTGCAAACAGGAAGGGGCTCAGAGCTGATCCCTGATGTAATCCCACCTCCACCTTGAACTCCTCTGTCACCCTGACAGCACACCTCACCACTGTCTTACAGCCCTCATACATGTCCTGCACTGCTCCAACATACTTCTCTGTCACTCCAGACTTCCTCATACAATCCCATAGTTCCTCTCTGGACACTCTGTCATCATCTTTCTCCAGATCTACACAGACACAGTGGAGCTCTCTCTAACCTTCTCTGTTCTTCTCTATCAACATCCTCAAAGCAAATGTTGCATCTGTAGTGCTTTTGTTGGCATGAAACCATACTGCTGTTCACAAATGTTCACTTCTGCTCTTCGTCTAGCTTCCACTACTCTTTCCCATACCTTCATTGTATGGCTCATCAGTTTCATTCCTCTGTAGTTAAATTTAACAAATTACATAACTTTTGCTAATTGATCCAATTTATTTGGATTTTTTCAGTTTAAGATGGAAAAACTGAAGAGAAAAATATATTTGTAGTACAACTTTAGAATAAAGCTTTGTTCAGTTAAGGTAAGAACAACATTTTATCTGTTTTTAAGGTGGTAAGACCTAAAATACCAAGAGAAATGAATGAATGAAATATAAAAAAATTACCTGCTGTTGAATCATGCAACTGCACGCAAATAGGAAAAATATCCAAAATAATGTTCTTACAGTGATATAGTATTCTTGTTCAAATAAAATTGGTCCATCACATTTAAGTTTATTTGAATCAACATCACAAATAACAACATTTATCTGATATTTAATATATTGGGCTTAGATAAAATAAGCTTAACTCCAGAATCATATTAGATAAATTACATTTTCACACACACACATATATATATATATATATATATATATATTTCAGATATTAGGACACTTTTTGAATGAAAAACAGTCACAAAAACTTCTGAATTTTCTAAGTATTATGGAGGTTCCTTCAAAGCTTGCTTTGTAATGATGAGACTTATTAAGGGTGAAATGCAGCTTTATTCTCTGGTCTGAAGTTGGAGGACGATAGATGTATTTCAGCAGCAGCTGGGCCTTGCATGTCTTTATTTTTAGTCTCCAGCTTGTGCAGAAGTTCCAGAAACTCTGCATCCCGCAGCGTGGAGCATCATCGATCATTCCCCTTTGCCTGCTTCCTTGTAGACTTTCTTCTGTGTGTTTCCTCTACTCAGATAACCCCGTTGACCTCACTGTTGACACACTTTGTCTGAGCTGGATAACCTCTCCAGTGACTTCAAACATTTCAGGACCTCGTTGTTTCTCCCGGCTTCAGTGGGACTTTGCAGAATGAATGTGTGGACAGTCAGTTACGAAAGGACAGAAAAAAAAAGTTCTATTACGACTCTGAGGTACATAAATAAAGCTACTGCACCTGCACTGCTCCTGGCCTTGATTTAGAAACAGAGCGTGGAGCAGGACAACAGCAGCTGTCAGCTATTAGCAGATAGGAATCTTCTACAAAATGATCTGCATTAAAATGATCACATCATTAGGATTTTTCACAAGAGGAGAGAAAAACTTCATGATTGACTAGCGCACTGCAACAGGTGATGCTCTGACAGCAACAGCTGATTCTGCGGCTGAGTTTTGTCTCCCTCTAGTGGTTAAAAATGTAAATAATCCATTCATCCATGTTCTTAACCTGATATATCCCTTTTGAGCTCACAGTTTTGCCGGAGTCTGTCCTGGCTACTGTTTGGTGAAAGGAGGATACACCCAGGACAGGTTGAATTATTGTAATGCCCTGTTCTTTGGTTTACCTCAAAAGTCTCTTTCAAATTTACAATTATTACAGAACTCAGCTGCACGAGTGCTGAGGAGGACCAGGGGGACAGGACCTTCTGGTCAGGACCACTCAGTAGGAACGAGGCTTTTGGGAGCGACAAGGATGGACGGCATCAGGAATGAATCCATCAGAGGAACAGATCATGTTGGATGTTTTGGAAATATAAATATAGAGAGTTGAGATGTGACGAGAATCCAAATACTCAAGATTTGCTATCTGCTCCGGGAAAATCAAGTGGGAATATTTGTGACATCCGAGATCGCTGAGTCGCAAGTTTTAAAAGATATAGATGAGACTTCAATGTAATTATAATTCTAAAATTACAGAATATTATTGGATGTTATGTACATAAACAAAGTAAACTAGAAAATGACAGAAAAAATGAGTAAAGTGACAAATTAATTCCTTTCTTTCAAATCTGTATGTTTTTATCTATTTTATTTTGTTGACCTGTTGTCCATTCAGGCAGATGAAGCCATTTGGATGAGTGGTAAAAAAAAAAACATCTAACTTTAGATGTCATGAATTAACCTAAAGACGCTATTCCACATAAAGATATAAATGATGGTGTTTAAATGCTGATTCAAACACAAGATATGTGATATTAAGATCTGTGAATTGTTAATCTTGATCTATGAATTGCATGGGATCACCTCCTAAGTAATCATCCTCAGCTCTGGTTAAAAGGAACAGGGATGATGTTGGTAACTGGATGCAGAGGCTGCAGCTACCAGAGAGAACATTTGGTTCCACCAGAAACAAATTCTAATTATCAGGCCACCAGCACTAGTTGAAACTGAATGTAAAATCCCTCAAAAGGAGGCGAACTCTAGTGACAAAGATGAGAGCCAGCTGTTGCTGCAGCAAACCCCAACAAGTTCCAGTCCACTGTGTGATGTGGACGTGCATATGTGTGATTAGAGTTGAAACGGCATGAGCTTACTGCTGTTCCATTAGGCAAGATTAAGCCTCCCTTTCATCACATCGGCCCCACAGGCGTCGGAACACAGTTTGTACCTGTAGGCTTAGATTCACTGGATCTATAACGTTGGGTGGAGTCAGTAAAGCTTTGCTGACGTCTGGTGAACAATTACTGTTCACAAAAGCTGTTTTTAGACATAAATCCTTAAACTCTGTGTGTTTCCAAGTGATGGACAAACATGTTTAAAACGACTCAATCAGGAGAGCAGACGGCAAAGGAGCAAACAAAAGTTATGGTTCGTCATGATCATCATTTATTGCTTCATAAATTTGCATTTAAAGCACAAACTGCAAGAAATGTCAATGCAGAAACACAACAAAAGCTAATAAACAAACATGGGGAGAGCTAAGAAGAGCGCCCTGTGTCTGTAGAGGGATTTTTTTTATTGAACATCAATCAAATTTGCAAATTTGACCCCAAAAATCAGGTAATATTTTTAGAAAAAAAAAGTCCATTGATACTTTCTTGTGGTTGTTCAGACCTCAAGGATTTCAGTTAAATAATTGCGTTTTTGAGTTTAATCGATCATAAAACTGCTTCTATGTGTATTCTGTTCTAAAAAGGTTAAGTGTAGAATAGTATGTGACAGTTTACACTCTTATCAACTCATAGATGAACCCAATGAAAGTTCGGGGTTGTTTTTAACAATATTCTGGTATCTGAACTCTAGACATCAGCTGTGTCTGCACAGGTACACTTTTGTATTCACTTGTCTACATCTTTAAATTATATAGAGGAAATGTTGTTAATGTCATTTGTGTAAACTTTTTCAAACTGAAATTGTTTTTGAGTGTAGTATGAACAATTTAGTAACAGAGTGGCAAATGCTAATGTGGACAGATAATCGTTTAAGTCTAAAAGAGTCATTATTAAAGTAAAACAACGCGTGAAAGTAAGCCTCTTTGCCACCTCAGAGCTTTACAGGAAGACTTTAGAGGATTAACAGAAAGAATTACTACCCCCAAATATTTCATACCCTTACTTTGTGTTTCAAAATCAAAAAGAGCATCTATGGGTCACCTGTTATGTATCGTCCCTTCTTTAACATGCCAACTGTAAACTGTATTACTACAGTTCAACAGAAATGTGGTTCAGTATTTTTACTCAAAAACCCATGAGCATGCACAATTTTCATGTATATGAGGCCTGAACTCACAACCAAATTTCTATTTTTCAGTTATTTTAAAAGATTGATTTTAATTTAAAAATAAATAAAACATTGGAAAACTTTAGTATTGGACATGGCTGCAACAGAGCGTTAAGAAGCATTAAATAACAATCCACAGATTTATGAAGAGAAACTCTTGATCATCACTTTCCCCAGTTTTCATTCTTCTTAGACTTGGCATTTAACAAATAAATCAATCCACAACTTCATATCTTATGAAATGCCAAAAATTATTTAAATCCATCCGTCCAATTAATTTCTTATCCCGCGTTACACCGAGTTCACACATGATGCGGAAGCGCCGTGAAATGTTGTGCATGTGGAATCAGCTTCACCTCCAGTTCACACCAGACGCGTATTTTTCCGTGAGGGTTGACAGGCGCGTCTGCTCAGCTGTGGTTATCTGCAGCTCATATAATTGATTTGACATCATCCATCTTGACTTGTCGGCAAATGTTCTCCATGTCATTCTCATTGATTGTGTTTTTCAACGCCCTAAACTATGCCCCCCGTTACGTAGTTGGCCCACTATCCCATTGTTCTGTGTGTGTTTCTCTGTGCGTTGTTTGTGTGTTTACAGTATTTTCTTCTCTACAATCTGTTTAGATATAAAATATGACAGCACTTGTCAATAACGGTATTTTATTGTAAAAATTTTGGTTACATTTTGAAAATTGACTGGATTTTTTCGTGTGTCTTAGTATAACTTCCTGCCAGGATTAATTGCGGCTCGTGTAAAAAATAGACCAGACGTCAAAACAAGCGCTGCACTGAGTGAATCGGCTGCAGAGGACCAAAGCGCTCCGCATCTGGTGTGAACTACACGCAGGTTAACAAGGGCGCCGAATGGAAGCACCTCCGTTCCACGCCCTTCTGTATCCAGCATGAACCCGACGTCAGGGTTGCCAGAGCCCATCCCGGCAAGTGTTGGAATTGTGAATCCGCGATTTCTTTATTTTAATGATTTAAAGTTTTGATCCCTATGAAATATGAAGCTGTCATGAAGAGGATTTGTGCTGACAAAGTCGAAGAACTTAATTCAAAAAAGTGTTTATCCTTTGTAATGGTCATGCTGCAATACTAATGGAAAGCAGTTTCTGTAGGTCCTAAACTTAAGTTGCAATGAATGGAGATTATACTCAAAGCAAACAAACGATTTTTAAAAAAAAATGCAGTCATTAAGTTAAAAAACTCAAACAATTTGTATAGAAACAATAAAAAAACCTTCTTATATTATTAAAACTGCTAAAGTTTAAACTATCTCACTATATCTGTAATGAAGAGCTAGCATTACTGCTGTTTATGCGTTACATACAAGCTAGGCTGACTGGCTTAGTGATGCTGTGTTGAAAGCATGGCGTCTATACACATTTCTAAGTACTGATATATGTCCTTGCATACTTATATGGTTTGTTGCCTGGAAACGTCGCAACCTAAACTGTGTCCAAACCTGACATGAACGAGACATTCTCGTTTAAGAGTAGTAGTAGTAGTAGTAGCCAAAAACGAAACAAAAACAAGTCCACCTACACATATTAATTGTTGAAAACCTAGCTTTGGAAAAAAGTAGTTGCAGGAGATCTCAGTGGATCCATAGATAACTATGGCACCCTGAAGGCAACACATTGAGCATGGCTATTCATCTGCTTTTAACAAGGAAGCAAAGTTCCATGTGCCTCGGTCCAGCCTCACGTCTCTGGACCCCAAGCCCATTTTCATTGTACATAAAGACGAGTTACAAAGGTGTTTGCCAGTACTGAGTAGTAAAACAGTAAAAATGTGGTTTTGCATAGCATTTGGCGTCGCTGTACCGTCATTTACTGGCAACTCAATGGGAAAATATAAATGCCAAATGCTAAAAACTCCAAAATAATTAGTTAGTCAATAACTGGATGTGAAATTTGCATCTCTTTAGGGTGTTGGTCGTCTAAACTAAAGGAAAAGAAAGAGAAGCAAAACACATGCTGTGTCATTCTAAAGGAAAACATGTATGATACAAGGACAGGTTGCTTGGCATCGTTTGAGATGGTGTTCATCGGATCCTGTAGCGGTTTTGGATCCTACACCGCTCCTTTGATCACTGGTTCCCTGTTGAGATACGTAGCCCAGTACACCAGGTTGAAGGTCCCAAACAAGACGGGGAACACAATCCTGGACATCTTGTCAATCTTGCTCACACTGTTGTAAGTCTTTTTGGGGTCTGGGGCCTTGGTTTCAGGAGGCTTGAGCTGAACGGTGGTGCTGTTTGAGATGGTGGAAATGGACGCATCCTTTGTGAGGTTGGCTGTGTAATTTACACCAGCTGGACAGGAGTTGTTTGACTTCTTCGAAAGAGCTAATGGGTCTTTTTTCTGGGGAGAAAAATAGGAAACGTTGATGTGAGAGTAGTCAAAGGAAACATAATAACAAATTCTTGGTTTTTGAAGGATCAGTAAGTTCTTGTCAGTGGTTTGTCTCCCCTCTGGTCACAGGCGGGAGCCGTCTCCAGAGAACTGAACACACTACATCTCCCAGAAAATGATACCCATGCACTACTCAGAGCCTCACTCAGTGGGAGTTATTGTTTATCCCACCCTGGCTGAGCATTTCTATCTAGACCTGATCTTCATGCTGCCAGACCCTGCTTCTCCTCTGATTGCCTAATGCCTGCCCCGACCCTCGCCTAGACCCTGACTACTCTAGTCTCGTCTCTGATGCTCCCATGCTCGTGATTGACCTCTGCCTGTCTGACTGATTTAGCTTCATGGACTGACAGCTGTGCTTTGGGTCCTGTCTTCTTGCCTGAACTAATAACCCGGTTGCACGTGGAACCAGCAGTCTGCCTGTTTGTGACAGTTATGGACCAGCTCTTAACCACATCACTAGGAGTGAGTTATATCGATCAACGTTATACCAAGTTTTACCAGACTTCCCCTCCACTGCTGCAGGGATTGATCACATGTACACGTCAGAGTATATCAGGCTTCACTCCTGTTTTATGGATCCCAACATCTCAAAATGATTCAAATAATGAAAGCACCATTTACTGGTCAGTATGAAGACCTTCAGTTGTAGATTACCACAGTAAAAAGAAATTAACAAAAAGTTAGAAAAGTTTCAATTAAAAGTGTGAATTTGGATTTCTACAAACGGACAACTCCTCTGTAAAGTCTTTGTCCAACTCAAACCTGGGAACAAACAGGACAGAGGTCCCAAAACTGTCTGACAGACCAAAGGAACCAACATTTTTAGGTAATGATGGAAGCTGTTTTCAGGTGACACTCCTAAAGGCCCTATCGACACAGGGGGGCTTCTGGTTGTCACCTGAGGGTTTTAAAATACAGGAGAGATTTGTAGTGGTTTAACTTCCAAGTCAAAGGCTTGACTGGACGCTCACAGTTTAACATCTTTACTAAGTTTTAACAGTGGAAATATACACAAAACATCCCCGTTCCAGGATAGACAGAAGAGGAAGTGTTCTTAAAGATAAAAATTGTGATTTTTATATTTTTAATACATTGCTGTGGACATACTGTATATACAGAAAATTTGGCTCAAAATGACATTTCTGATCACTTTTTTTAATCAAATCAGCATCAGGAGCAGACGAAGAATGTAGTTTATAAAAGCTTGCATTGTGATGTTGAAGCTACTACGGCAAGCCGCAAGCTCCCTGCTCAACTCCATTCTGATGCATCCACTTGTAGCCGGCGTTCATCTTTGCGTTTTCTCGCCCAAACTGGCTTCTGGCTCAAAACTGTGTGGCTGGATAGCTCCAATACTGGTCGCCCATATTTGTTGCACAGATGCTGTTAGGTTGAGAGGCTGTAAGCTAGAATGTCAGAAGTGGAGGTGAACTTACTCTGCGGCAAATTTCTAAAGAAGAATTGCTGCTTTGCAAAAATTGTGTCCAGAAAAAAAACATGTTTTTGCCTAAAATGGCAAATCATAATTGAAAGACAATTGGGAATACTTTTACAATAGATCACAGATGATCAGAGTGGGACTTTAAGAACGCTCTATACCTTTTCCTATTGGACAAATTGAATCAATGTATTCAGTAGAACGATGATACCAGGTAAACAAGTGGCCCTCAGGGCTTGGAAAAACCCCCAGCTGAACTATTGTGTTGGCGTTTTGTGCCAAAACTAAACACATCAGCACCAACACTGTGTACCATCTGCTAAACATGACAGTGAGGGTGTGATGATTTGGGTTCGTCCTCTGGACCTGACCGCCATCCTGTCGCTGAGCCGGCCATGAATTCAAAGGTAGCCTACAGTCAGATGTTAGGGCCATCTGTCGGCCAGCTAAAGCTCGGCTAGAACTGGGTCATGCAGCAAGACAGCTGGCGGCAAATCTACTGTAGACTGGTTGGAAGACAAGAAAAATGATTCAAGGCTTTACAATGGTCAGGTCAAAGTCCAGCCTTCTTAAGGGAGCTTTGAGGAGCCGTCCTCGATGAAATACCTACACCCTCAGTGAGGTGAAGCTATCTAAGAAAGAGAGGGTCAAACATCCCCCGTGAGGTTTCTGTGCTGGAATATATTTTGTGAATGTTGTTTTATAATACTAGTGTACTGAACTTTTAGACTTAATGACTTTGTATATTGCATTTGGTCAAAAACTGGTGTGAGATGTTGTCAATTATCCTACAAGAACTTACCTTGGGCTGCTGGGCCTCCATGGCCTTTTTTCCATCCCAAGCCCAGCTCCGCTTGGTAAAATAATTCACGGTGGCAAATTCAATCAGGGCGGAGAAAACAAAGGCGTAGCACACCGCGATGAACCAGTCCATGGCAGTGGCATATGCCACCTTAGGCAGGGAGTTTCGAGCACTGATGCTGAGAGTGGTCATGGTGAGCACTGTGGTCACACCTGGCGGGGGAAGGAAACTGGGTCAATTTTACTCGTCACACTTGCAATTCAGATTTTGTTCCAGCAGATTAAAGCATGGAAACAGCAGGATTTGGATTACTGCTGTGGCCAGGTTGTGCAGTGAAACATCCATACGTCAACATTCCTAGCAAACTAAAAAATAGCGAGGAAGTTTTCAAATTCTGATAATGCTCTGCTAAAATGATTGAACTAAGTTTGAAGTGCATGCTGTCTCAGACTCACCAAAGACTGTTCGTGCAGGCACAGACTCTCGGTTGAGCCAAAACGAAACCTGAGACAGAATTACAGTCATGAAGCACGGCATGTAGGTCTGGATCACAAAGTAGCCAATCTTCCTCTTCAGGTAAAAGTGGGCCATCATCACCGTGTATTGACCTGTTGAAAGCAGCAGAAGACACAGGCTCAAACCTTCATTTCAAAGTTTATGTTGCCTGTAATATTGATTTATTAAAGAGGCAAAAATGATTTAAAAAACAAAAACAGAATGTACCACTCGAGAAAAGGTACCCAAGTAAAAAATTTTGTTCTATTTTTTATTTTATTTTTGAAAATTTTCATCTTTTAATTTATTTTTTGTGTGTAACACAAAGTTAACCTGACTTTTAAAAAAAAAAAAAAACAATCTCCCATTTTTGAACTGTGTTGAAAAATTTGCAGTAACTAGCCAACAAGCCATAAATCTGATTGATTGCATCAATTGCCTTGAACCTGCAGCAGCCCCAAACCATTACACTACCACCATCGTGCAAGACTATATGATGTTTTTCTGTTAGGTCTAGAAACTTTTATTTAGAAAGAAACACATTTAAGAGACCTTATAACCACAAAACATTAGAAATTATTTTTAAAAAAAGCCTTAAATATTAGTTAGATTCTTTACAAATATAAGTACGGAACAGTAACAGATGTCAAAGACACTCCGATATAAATTGTGTTTTTAACATGTTCTTGTAGTGTTTTTTTCTTATGACTGACGATATATACTATAAAATTTACAATTAAAATTGTGTTTATGCGGATTCTTTATTCAACTTGTTGAAGATTAAAAAATGCCTCTGCAAAAAGCTTGTAGGTGGAATGTAGAAAGTTACTACGGCAAGCCACAAGCTTCCTGCTCTGCTCTATTTTAATGCATCTACTTAAAGACGACTAGATCCATAAACGTATTTGTTTTCCTCGTCTGAGCTGGTATCTGGATCAAAACTGTACAGCTGGATAGCTCTTATATTGCTTGCCATTTTTTTGTTGCACCGCTAATGTTAGCTTGGGGTTGTGAGAGGATGTAAGCTAGTGGGAGATGCATAAACAGAGGGATGATGGGAAGGGAGCAGGCTTACTTCACACTAAAGCCTTGTTTCCACTTAGCAGGACAGTTTGGTCCAGAATGGACCAGGCAATTCAGGTGAGTGTTTCCTCTCAAAGTTGGGCCGTCGTGGCGCATGCGGGGTGAAGCTAACAACAAGGTCATTCAGAAGCTCCTTTTTTTTCTACTTATCTTTTGGTGCTTTGAATTTACAAAGCATTTAATGTTGTTTGAGAAAAGGTTGCAGTGCTGACGAGGAATAGAGTCTTTAGTCATAACGATTAACAGGTTTCAGGAGTAGCTCCATGCTAACTGGTCTATTTTTTTTCCTATGGACCTACAACCAACGGGCCCCCAAAAATGGTGTGGTTTGGTCTGGCTTAATGGGTCCATTTTATAATAAAAATATTCAAAATACCACACAATGTACTACTCAAACAAAGACTTAACAGAGGCAATTTTTTTTTTTTATGAATTACCGCTGCTCTACACTAACTAGGTCCTTGAAAGCGACACAGGTTTAATCATGACGATAATCATAATTAAAAGACCATTGGGAACGATTAAAAGAAATCAAAGGATGATTGGAACTTTATATTTCCAGCTTTATAAGAACAGTGTCTTAGCTGTATTTATTCTTCACATTTCACAAAAGTTTTGAGAAAACTTGATCTTGCTTTTTAAAAATTCATTTAGCATCAACTTTGGCTTTATTTCTACTTGTGAGCAGATGCTGTCGTTGCTTTATAACTGATTAAGCGCTCCACAAAATGACGAAGTTCCTTCAATGTAAAACAAATATATACATGCAATAAAATGAAAGAAAAAACTAAACAGGTTGGTTGGAACTCATCATATCCTGTTAAGCAAGTGAAGATTGCATTTGAAGGATTTTTTCTGAAAAATCCTGTCGCGCTTCAGAGTCTGATAAACTATAGAAAATCCACAGATGACTGCTGCTTTCTCCTGGCAAAATCGGATTTTTCTGTCTCGCTAATCCCTTGTCACAATCTGCATCCTGTATCGCTCTCTCCCTCGTCTCTCTCTTTCTATGTGCTAGAGTGTGGTGTGTCCGTCCTCTCCTGTCAGGCCGCGCCGCTCCTGATTGACGGCGAACATCCTTGCGGTCGCGGCAGCGAGAACGCTCACACACACCTGGGTCAGCAGTGCGAGCAGGTGTTCAGATGCCTGAAGCAGAGCGGGGCGAGACGGACACCAGCAAACTTTGGATGGTCTGCACGCCGCAGCCTCGGTCATCATGTCCCGTATGAGGAGGACACCTGTGTCTCCGTCGCTCCGTGGAATACGAGCCGGCAGTCCTGCTCTGTGGTGGCACAACTGGGGGGGCTCTGCTCTGATCTGACCGCCTCCTGGGACTGGATGTGGACGGAAGCTGCTGAGGCGTGAAAAAATGCGGTTGTGGTGGTATTCACTGTTTGGATTTTGGAGTGTCTGTGGAGAACTGCCGTTCATAGCAGAGAACAACGCAGCGATGTTGGTCAACTGGTGAGTAAACTTTTTCTGTTCCACCGTGAATACAAAACGAGTGAAGAGGAAAACCTCAATTTCTGTTACCATGGCTACTTTGGCTAAACCTGTGAGGTCAGAGGTCGATCCACCACATGCCAGCGGAGCTCATTGCAGAGGTATTTTTAGCTCGTTAAGGAGGGTTTCACCCTCAGATTAGTGACGCTAATTAACACCATGCTCACCCTAGGTGACTTGCCTTTCTTTTTTTAGCTTTAGTCTCTAATTTGGATAAACAATTGCTCATTACAACTTGCTTTCAGGGGAGTTTGCTCGGATTCTTGCGTTGCCACATCCTTAACAACGATTCAGCTCTCATTCTTGATCCAATGTAAACAGAGCCTGTCCCAACAGATGCATGGTCAAAGTATCTACTGTTCCTGTTTACACTACATCTATGTAGACCCCTCCTCTAAAACAACCCACAACCAACTACCAAGCAGCACAAATGTATTATTCTTTACATAACAGAATTAAGCAGCTGCCGCCTGTGCGCCGCCCCACGTCTTGCCTTCACAGCAACCAATCCACAGGCTGTGACGTCACTTGGTAAAAGCACAACTGATGGGCCTGCATACGGATTAACCCTACAGACCCAATGGCTCAGACCACGGATAAGTGTTTTTTTTTACCCCCCTCCCCTTCTCCTCTCTTCCGTTTCCACCCCCACTCTTCTCTTAACAGCCTCAGAGACAGCTGGCTATGTGTGCGGGGCGCTTTCAAATCCTTCTGATTCATTCATTGTCTCCATCGAGCTTGATTTCCTTCTGCCGCCGTCTTTAGGTGACACACTCTGTAATAACAGCGAGCTGTGAGTGAGGGGCAAATTGAAGGGTTTAAATCCCAGCTCCTGCCCAAAGCTGCTGCCACACCAACAATGACAGAGTCATCAAAAAATATTGACTGTTTCTCAATCGATTCTCGACCCTTTGGAGTTAAGATTATTACTAAATATAACAAGAGCAAATCAAGAAAGCAATTCCGCATTACTTTTGGTGAAGCATATTCTCTTTTAATATTTGAAAACTGTTACTTGTTTTATCAGTAAATTTGCCAAATTTGTAAAAATAATGTCTTTTTTTTGTAAACAGTTGCTGTCCTCTAATTTAATCAATCTTAGGTTAAACAAATATAACTTTATCCTAAATTTTCTCTTGAAAAAATAAACACATGCCCAAATCATGATGCCACCACCACCATGTTCATTACCAGGACAGGTTTTCTTTGACAGATTTCTATGTACAAAATTCCCCGTGGTAGCTCCAACGATTGTTTGATTCCATGTTGCATTCGCTGGTGCTTTATTTCTACGTTCACACCGCCGTTGGAAATGCTCGTTAATCCAACCACTTCAGATAAGAAGTGTATTTAATCGTGTGCAAATGCACGTTTTAGGCTTCCGTGTTTAAAACTCTCGTGTTCAGGTGTCGTCGTGGAAGTTTTGAAGTCCATCATCGGGCTCTATACATAATGTGTGTGACTGTTGAACGCATGTTTGAAAGTTAAAGCAGTTGAACTTTTACCAATCTGGGACACAGATTCGATTGTGATGTTTGTGTGGCGACTTTTTCCAAACACCGGAGGGCCAACCGTTTGAAAAGTGAAGGAGAAATTAAGAAAAAGCTACACCTCTTTGACTTAACACTAGGTGACAGACATGCACTTGAATCTGGTAACACAGGTTCTTGAATGTGCATCACCCAGTGGGTGCCCGGTGTGTTGTTACGGCTTTCTTTTTGTTCTGTTTTATTCTGTTCAGAGCTGGACTTCTGTGTGTTTTTGGATCTTTGTGCGTATTTAACTTAATTTACCTTTATGTTATGCCCCAGATCTCCCTAGACAAAAGGGGCGTAACATGTGTCCATCTGACACATTTTGTTGTACTTGTCTTGTGACAAACTGTTTTTATAAAGTCCTGCTCTCATCTTGACTGCTGACACTTTTAAATCCACACTTTAAACTTGCATCATTGTTTTAAGCTGTAGTGCTGCATTTGTTGCCAAGACTATATTTGTTCTTTTAGGGTGCAAGTTTTACTGATGTCAACTTTCATAGTAGAAGTCAGATAAACAAATCATTCCGTTCATGGAAGAACAAACTTCCTGTCATGAAAATGTCCTTGAAGGTTACTTGTGTGTGATAAAAGCAGAAACTGATCACAATTTGTATCTGAAATCTATAATTAGAACAGAGTAAACCTGTTTTCAGTGTGAAGTTGGACTCAGTTTTAAAGCATGTTGTATTTTTCCTCTATCACCTCAGTGTAGAGTGAGTTTCTGGGTGATTCATACCTCCCGTTCTTTTCTCTAATATGAAAATATAACATTCAATTAAAACTGTACATAGTATTTTGTAAATATAACAGGTGACACTCACAAAATAGTTGGTCTGAATAACATTTTTGACATGGATAAAGCTCTTCATTTAGTTATTTTACAATTTATTCTGAGTTATTTTCATTTTTCAAACACAGAAATAAAAAAGGAGCTTTTTTCTTCCATTGAGGAGTTTTTATTTGGTTCACTTGGTTACATCCATCTACTTTTAATTGTTTCTAATCTTTGTTGCATATAATCATTATTTATTTGTTCTTTGGAATTTTACATCTTTAAAACTAACTATGCATGTTTTGGTACAATGAAAGTTTACCTTCTGTTCACAGAAAAAGTTGTAAAAGATCATCAGTGAAAACATAAAAATTACAAACAATTGTTAATGCACACTAACTGGTAGATTATTCCACCTTAATGAAACTTGAATTAACTTATCTTCAGTGACCTGAAGAAAACTTTCTTTTTTTTCCTTCATTGTTGACTTTTATGCTGGTTCTGTCCGATGCTCACCTGTCTTTTTCTGAAAAATCTGTCTCGTTTGGAGAATAGTTTTTTTCCAGCTGTCAGAACTGGTTTGTGTTTGTAGGTTTGTTTATAGAGAGCATCCACATATCTGACCCTAAAGCCTTTAGAATTCTGACCTGTCAGTGCTGTAATTCCCATCCTCAAATCATTTTAGTGAAACAGGAGATTCTCTTATAATTTCAGATGCTGTCTTTGATTAGATTTCACTTGATTTCATAGGATTATAGAAAACAACAAACTGTTCAGCTCCATAGGAAGGTGTGAGTGTTCACGCCGTCATACCTCTGCTGGTGTAGATGTCTTCTGTTCCTGCAGTCTGACCGATCAGGTGGTACTGGTTGAGCCGCGAGCCCTCTTCTGCGACGACCACTGACTTGGCTGCGCCTTGAGTCCATGTGTAGACCACCTCAGAGACAGGATACGCATCTGAAAAACAACATGATTCATTCATTTTATGAATAATTGCTGCTCTTATGTTATGGAATATAGCGTTCAGAACTCTCTGAAACACCTCTCTAAGTTCTTTTAGAACGAGGCTTTCTGAGGTGCAACTGAAGGATGTACATGTTGATCTTGAGTTGATTTTAAGTTTTTTTTTTTAATTTCATGTTTGTTTTTGTGTGTGCTAGTGCCTCTTGGCCAGGTCTATCTCGAAAAAGTGATTTATCAAAAGGGACTTTCAGGTAAAATAAAGATTAAATACATTTTTTTAATTGAGTGCCTCAAAATGAATTATTAGTTTAATATTATTTTTATTTAAACTATCAAAATTTTTTTAAAGCTATCTCATTACATGGCGGTACTTTGGTTGAAACAGTCTTAAAGCTTTGAATCCATGACACCCAGCATCTTAACCTAACAGATGACTTGTTAGAAATCTTGAGTTTATACAAACATGAAAACTATACACTAAAGGTTAGAAAAATGCTCTTTTAATGGTTCAGTGCACACAGGTTTTTCTCATTGGTTTAATACATTATTGACATCACTGATCAATACAAAATGCAAGAAGACTAAATGCACGAGATTCAACAGAGCTGCATCTAGATTTTTTTCTCACCAAACTGGAGAAAAAACCATGTTTGCATTATTTTCAAGCGGTCCTAAATGATTATATTTATTCCCTAAATTTCTATTTTTCCCCTTATCAGTAGATTAACTGCAGTATAACTGCAAAATGTGCAACTGTTGGTTTATTGCCTGAAACAAAGGAGGTAGTAATCTGCTTTTTAAACTTTTTTTTATTGATGTTAAGTACATATATCATATTGATTATAAAACAATTTAGTGTATCAGATGAACTGAAAAAAGTATATGAAAAATTTTGCTTGGTCAAAAAGTAACACATTTTAAATATATAATTAACAAATATAATTATAATATATATTAAGAAAATTATATTTAAAAAAATAAAATAACAATAAATAAATACATCATTTTTCAATGGATTAAAAACATTTCAGTACAATGTATTTCAGTGGGGATTCAGTGTAGTAAAGGATATTTCCAAAGTCAAGTAGCCAAAAACACGTAATTTGAATTTAACTCTTCAATACCTGAGGCGTCGCCGTTGACACTTAAACACAAAATCTTTAACACACTGTAACTTTTCAACCATTAACACAAAATCAACGTATTTCCAGCAGATTCTGAAGGGGAAAAGTGACACAAGAACTGAAGCTTCGGTGCTAAAGGGTTAAGGACAAAAGAAGCAACTGATGTTGAAACATACTTTGGTTTGGCAGTTTCTCCTTTAATGTTAAGTGGCATGTCCTGTACAGCGCTTTACTACCTTTCTTTAAGGTCCACACACATTCACACAATGATGGCGGCCCCGCTGCCGAACTCTGGCACCGATCTATAACCACCAGAGGCAATTTGGGGTTCAGCGTCTTGCCCTAAAACACTTTGACACATGGGCGGGTAGGACGCGACCGAACCTGTAGTCTTCCAATCAGAAGTAGACCGCTCCACCTCTGTACCGACACCCATTTTACAAAAGTAAGTTCTTATTTTACAAAGAGTTAAAGACAGAACCCAATCCCTCCCCCTTTGCCATCAACAGAGGTTTCCAACAACAGATGCTGATGGAACATCATCTCCTCTGTATGACAGTTATCTGAGTTATCTGGGTGATGCAGAAACTAGGATTGTTTTTCACAAAAATGGAGTGGAACCCTGAACTTTTACATGGACATTTCCAGCCACATTTAACAACAGTTTACCTGAATCTGGATGTATGGATGAATTTCTTAACTGGTTTGGTAGCAGTTTGGATGTCCAGATGTTCGTGAAGCGATACGGACACACCAGCAGCATAAATTAAAAACAGATTACATTTTCAGAGAATAATGAGGATGACAGTATGGAGGTTCAAGCAGAACACAGCGTTTTTGAGCTGCACTGTCTTGATCTGGGAAAACCAAAATACTGAGCTCTTTCTTTTTCTCCTCACTTTTTCACTTTCTTCAAGCATTTGAAATAAAAAAAAAAAAATGAGGTTATTCCAAATTGCATCACAAATGACTAAAAATATGTTAGTTTTTGTTTTACCATCTAAAACATGAACTAATATAAAAATACATTTTGTCTTTTTTATTATGTGTTAAGAAACTTTTAGAATCATTTATTCACGATTCAGCAAATGCAGATCTTGAGCAAACAGACACATTATGTCTAACTTTTTAATTAATGGCATTTCTTAAGCAACATTTCACTTTATGGTAGCAGACATTTTAACATATCAATTTTTAGTTGTTTCTCCTTTTGGACAGACTGCCGTGAACCTAAAGCTGCTTACACAGGACTGCTAGTTAAGTGTCCCGCTAACATCCACCTGCTCAGTTTGGTTTGAAAATAGATGTTCATCCTCCTCCTCCTCGTCCTCACCCTCCCTGAGAGTTTGTAACCATCACTGCTTTTTAGAGCCACTGATTCTTTTCATTTGATTAAGTTTTTTACTGTATTTTTTTTATTACTTTAACTTGTATTTTGGGCAGCTTTTTTCTTCAGATCTTTTAATTATGAAAGGGAATTGAGAAAAGCAAACTTGTTGACCTTTTTATTTTTTGTAAATGTGATTGTGCAGGAGCCTGTAATTGTGGCCCTGCAACAGGCTGGCGACCTGTCCAGGGTGTACCCTATCCTGTTTTCGCGTTGATTTATTTACAGTTTCATATATTCGTGTTTTTGTTTTAAAGTCTCCATATGAAAACTTTTTTATTTAAAAAAAAAAAATTTTCTCAGTACTGTTTTAATTGTGATTAGGAAGTTTGTTTTTTTTACCAAAATCCCACAACCTAAATGTCTTAAAAAGCCATTTCTCATGTTGATTTGAAGCCTTCCTCTGGAAAAAATCCTCTGAGTGGGCGTGGCTTTTGGAGCTGATCTGTCCCGGACTCCCCTCCCTGTCTGATTATGGTGGCTCTGTGTCTTGCTAGCATAAATCATCACCCGCTGCTCCACAAAAATGTTCAGTAGTTCCGTTTTGCGCTGGTTGTCAGCTCGGACGAGAAAGTTGGGGGTTTCACTGGCCGAACTTTCACCGATCCTTTGCAACTGTGGTGACATGAGGCGCCGTTCACATGTGCAGTAGAGCAATCGTGACACATTAACTACTCATGAATTCAAACAGAGATTTTCTGCAGTTTGACTGACAGCGATTTAAAAGGAGAAATACTCGAAATGCAAAAATAAAATGATTTTTACCACATTTGTACTCTTTCATAAGAAAAAATGCTACACTTACATGTTAAAAACTCAAAAAACAGGATTTTCATAGGAGGGGGACTTGAACTCTCGTAAGTCTTCCAGTTCGTCACAAAAACTCAGACACTGCAAGATGATAGTATGAAATTTTTGCATCATACATATATATATATATATATAATTTTAGATGGTTCTTTCACTAAACATATTTATTCAGTTCAATACAATTTGATTTAAATAGCCTAATATCACAAAACAATTGTCTCAAATGGCTTCATATTATATTAACATTTCTGCAATATAGCATATAGTTTGTGGTTTACTACGAACTACTTTGCTAAAAATAACCCAGATTCATCTAAGATCCTTTAAAAGAGTCCCTGGAAAAAAAAAAAAAAAAAAAAACATTACATTCACTGCATAAGAATGTCTATCTGTCTGGGCATCCGAGCTAACTCAGAGAATTAGCCGCAGCAGGTTTCACTACTAATTCACTTAGCAGCTTAAGCTTGAAACTATTTTGACACAAAATTGGCTAAGAATAAACAATTAATTAATTGATTAATGACAAATTAGCAACAATGTCTAAATGAGTTCCCGCTGAAGTAGATCAAATGTCACACAAACTCAATCAAAATTGTTTAGTTGTTGTGAAAAATGCTGAATATAAAGGTTTCAGTGCTGCAGTTTGAATGAATTACAAGAGGGGCTTTCCAGAAATGTTTTCCTGTGAAGGAGGAGTTTTATCCATCCCAGCGTGATGAGATTCACGGGGATTTATCCATCCTGAATTATTGTCAGATGATGCTGTATTTGTCGCACCTCAGCACAAAAGCGCTGGTCAAAAAAGAACCACAACCAAGCAGGTGGAATAAAGTGAAACCGAGTCAAGCAGTCGTCTTCTGCATGCAGAAACAGCACAATGTTCAGTCTTTGAGCTTAAAGTTCATCTTTCAATTCTTCCTTTAAGGGTAGATTAAGCCCTTGCAGCCCTTGCATAATGTGTCTTCAGTGCAAAGCCTTGACTGATCCCTGGAGGGTTAAAGCGCAGATAAACTCATAAGCAGCCCAAAGAAATGAACAATAGGTTAGAGACAATATGATGTATGAGCTGAGTTTATGTAATGCGACGATTGTTTGCTGCTGCTCAGTCCTTCAAAGATGTGTTTAAGACAACCCTGTTTGTTTTTGAGATAATAATCCACAGACGAGCTCAGGTCAAACTAAATTGCAAAGACTCGTAACATCACAGTTGCTGGATTAGTGTTAGATTGGATGGCACACTGCTGTTTGATTGGAAGAGAAAGAGACTCACACACCGACTTAAAACAACTTTTCCACAGCACAGTGAGCAGATTCTGCAACAGCGTCAGAGATAATTTGTGCAGAGCTCGATGGTTTTCAAGACCAACCTGAAAAAAGAAATGCTGCTCCTCAGCACAAAGAGGCAGCTGCAGGCAGCACCTTCACTACAATCTCTGCTCTTTGTTATTGTGTGTCTGCTTTCTTTTTATGTCTCCTGAACAGAAACACATTCCAATAGCTGTCCATCAGAAACTCAGAATTAGTGAGACGTCAACTAACAAATCTCAGTGAATAGCTCAAAGGTTCTGCTTGCCAGATGTTCTCAAAGGACTCTGCTTTTTCTTATGAAATACTCCAGCACTTAAATCTATCTGACAAAAATAATGTAGCTTTAGCCCTGTGTAACAATTTGCATTATATTTGACAAGCACATTTATGAGACCCCCATTTCATTAGCGTGATCCAAACTTTCCTAAAAATATATCTGTCCGTGTTTTCTGTACTGTAATTCATCATCATTCTACTAGGGGCAGTAGAAGGGCTTTTCCTGAAACGTCTGTTCCTGAACTTTAAGGACGTCTTACTCTTATGTTAACCAGGCTTCTCTGGTCACACTACCTTGTGACATTTTGGTGTCAGAAGTGGCATCCAGGTGTGTCGGAGGCAGCACAAAGATGACAACCAGGCAGAAGAAACCTCCAAATGAATGTCGACCAGAAGGTTCCCAGGATGTTGGTGACTAGCCTGATGCAGCGGGTGGTCAGTCTGAAGATGCCAACAGTTTCCTTCGTGGTTTGTTGCAACAGAAAGTAGACCAAGATGCAAAGGCTGAGCAGGAGTCAGGAGAAGAATTCAACAACATTTTGTTCAACTCCTGCAAGAGGTTTAGAAGGACTGCCAGGAGACGACAGAAATGCTGGCTGGCTCCACCACTTCTATCATTCTTCAAGCAGTGGAGAGTGATTCACCTTCTCAAGACAGGACAGAGGGACCTCAGCGCTCCGGTTTTGAGAGGTACCCAGGGTGAAGACCGCCAAATGACGATGAGGACATTAAACATTATTTAATCACCGTTGAAAGAATGGCTAAAGCCTGCCAGTGGATGAGTGGGCCTTACATCTTGCTGCCTTATTGACTGGTAAAGCTCCTTAAAAATATGTTGCTATAGATGCTGATGACACAATGGACTTTGCTTGTGTCAAGTATGCTCCGTTAAAGAAGTCTGACATCAACAGAGAGATGTAGTGGCTGAGATTTTGTTTAAACTCTGCAGGAACTACAGGTTCACCTCAGAGACCTGTATGTGAAATGGATGAGCCCTAACATCATCATGGAACAGTTCTTGAAGGTTTTGAGTCCAGGACTGGGTACATGGATAAAGGAGCGGAACCGAAAGACATCAAAGAAAGCAGTGGAACTGGTGGAATCCTCCATGGTTGCTTGCGTCCATCGTCTATTCACACCGAATTAGATTTGCGCAGCAGAAGTGGCCAGCTCCAACGTTTATCAATGGTCTAGGCGCGCTCTGAGGAAAATTGAAGCCGATTTGAGCAGCGAGGCAGCACTTCTAAAATGCAAATACCTGAAATTTGACGGGTCGCTGCGTCCCATCAATGTTTGTTCGGGTTTTTTGGGGAAATAAAGGGAGGGGGGTGGTGCATGAGACTGAAGTAAGATGTTTAAAGAGCATAGATCCACTAAAAAATGACTAATAACTTTTGTGGAGTATTCTTTTGCTGTTTTATTGTTAACCACAAAATAAAGAGACTTAAAACAGGGCATATTGAAACTTTTAAGGAAAAGGGAAAATGTCTCCTAATTTTATTTTTCCCCTTGGGTTAATATGAGACAGAGAGCCTTAAAGTGTCAGAGACACACAGAAGTGGCTGTCATACAGACACAGCCTCTTGTACCGAGAAAATCTTTTAATAATAATAATCATATAAACTCAAACATGGAGACATGATTACTGATGTTTTTGTAGAACTCTTCACAATAAATAAACCTTATTCCTCCACATTGTATGCTTCTTCCATTCATTCTAAGTGAGACGTCCACAGACAGCTGGTAGCTCCTCCCACATGCGGCATCAGAAACGCATTTTTTGATAGATGGTGAGCAGCGAATTCGCCGTGCGTCAAAAAAGGGGCGGGGCACACGAATTTGTCACGCGAGTCGCCACCTATGGGACACGGTTAAATTAGCACGTCAAGTTTGTGGTCAGCTCGGTCACTTTAAAAATGAATGTTCAAGCTTACATACTAAAAACTATGTGTTGTGCCTAAATGTTACATGTAACTAAATTAGAGAATCATGTTACAGAGCCTGGGTTGGAAAAACTTACAGTTGATGTGAAAATTGAAGACAAGCACTGAGTAATCCTACCCATGTTCGAAAAGACAGTCTTCCAAGGTGGGTTGTGTTTTTTGGGGAGACAATTGACATTTATTGTATTCATGGTGGCAGAGTTCAATAGCCTTTTGCTGAGATATAAATTCAGGTTGAAGGGAAGTCGTTATCATCAAAAGTTGGTGTGTTAAAAAAAAACTGCCTTGCCCAGGGGTATTGGGTAGTGATCCCCCTATTCTCGCTGAACTGATACCTAAGCAATTACAGGAGGTTCTGAACTGTGAAAACAAGTTTTCTGGCTGTTACTCGATCTAAGTAAGAAAGAACAGGATATGTCATCAAATGCATAGAGAGAGTTACCATTTGCTGATGAAGATGCATCCAGGTTCAAGACTTGTTCTAAGTCTAAAGAATGAAAAACTAGATCAAGCGAAGACAGGACAAGATTAGGTGAAAAAAATTCATCAACAAGACCGATAATAGGCCTGGGAAATTTCTTACAACCACGCACTTCTGTAAAGGGTACTGGCAAGAACCTCTAACAGAAGAATTAAATTATCCGACCACACTCAGGGCTCCCAGTGGCCTCTTCAGGCTCAGAGCAATGCCATCTGGTCTGCACGAAGCGCCAAATCATTTTCAGAGGTCGGTAGGATGAAGTGTTGAGAGGAGCAGAGAACAACATTTACAGGATTGTTGTCTTCAACCGTTCTTGGAATGATCACGTCCAGCACTTATCAGACATTTTCCAGAAGGCTGGGCTAGTCATGAAAATGTCATATAGTTAAGACTTAGGTTGACTATTTTGACTATTTGATAGGAAGGGATAAGATTCGCTCTCAGGTGGGTAAGGTAGATGCACCAGTATATAAAAAAGAGAAGGCTTAGACTATTTTTGGGATTAGTGGGCTGGTTCTACCTTCCAGTTTATTCCAAACTTTTCATCAAGATTAGCCATTCTCGCAAACATGACTCGCAAATTCAGCCCAATTAAAGTGAGGTGGACCCCAGAGTCTGAGAAAGCATTCAATGACTTAAAGACCTGTTTATGGCAAGAACCTGCCTCGCAATGTCCAGATTTCACTCCTCCAGACAGATGCATCGGGAGTAGGACTGGGTGTGGAGTTACTGTAAGGATCAGAGGGGCATCATTCCCACTGGAAGATACTGTATCAGCAGGAAGCTGTTTCCATGAAAGATGAGATATTCAACCATTGAAAAGGAAGCATTAGCTATAAAATCGGCTCTTGATTCATTGAAACATTACCTTGTTGGTAAACAATTTGTTGTTAAGACTGCCCATTGTGTTAGGCAGTGGATTCATAGAATGAAAGACACCAAGAATCTCTAGATGGTATTTATCTCTACAGCCATTTTGTTTTTAAGTCAAGTATAAGTCAGTCAGGGTAGACGAACATTATCCCACGACTCAGAAGAGTAATAGAATTTTTTGTTTGTTTTGGGTGGGTGGGGGTTGACAGAGCAGTGTCGCCAGTCTGGTAAAGCTCATCACTTTTGGACTAATTTCATCTGAGAACAAAACATATATCACAGATGGAAACTTGTATTGATTTTTGTTATGTTTCTCACCTCCTCTTCCTGATGCCCAAATGACAAAATAGTGGTTGAAGCCTTCACTTCCTGTTTAAGGGATGGTCATAGGAAGTGGAAGGGGTTTGAATTTGTAAGCTTACCTTTGGTTTGCTCTGAGTTGTTTGTTTATTTATGTCTGTTTGTTTTTTTTACAGGACTTGAAATATATAGTTTCCAAGGCACTTCTGTCTTTTGTTGTCTGTTTATTTATTGTTTGGTTACAATAGGTTGTCTGAGAACACCCAGCCCCTCGCCTGCATTGTCGGCGAGACCAGGCGGCAGCTGGCGGGGGCGGGGATAGGCGCCTGAGATGAAGGCGAACGGCGAGACTGTATAAGAACAGGGAGTTGGAGGATGTCTTAACAGTTGGTTGAATTTAAAATGCCTCTCCTCCTTAGTGTAAACTTTACTATTATGTTTTGATATAATTTTTAACATCTGTCCGTGGACAGCATATGACAAAGCTGCTGGGTTATTTTATTTTACACTGTCCCAGAGAATATTTTCAAATAAAATTGAAATTAGAGTTAACTTTTAAAGGCAACAATAACACATATAACTACTAATTATTTTCATTTTTTTTTATTTTTACATCAGTGATTCACTACTTTCCAGAAAGATTACAAAATGCGCAAACTACCTTCATTTCGCGCCAGTTACGTCTGAATCAGCATCACGTCGAAGGACAAGAACTGTCGGAACACCGTTTCCCGCAATGCATTGTTTTGTAGCCATCTAGGCGGCTTGCAACCAGCCAGATTTCCAGCTGCACCCGCCTCTTTCTCGCTATATTTTCATGATTATTAACAAGTGACTTCAGAGTCAAAACTACCCAGCATGCACCACAGCGCTGCGTCTGTCTGGATGATCTCAAACACACTAATTGGCTTCCATTCTGGGCGTGGTCAGCTAATTAACTACAGCTCATAAAAGGAGGAGGAGCTCAGTGTGAAGGAAGGCTGGAAGAGGGAAGGCGCTCGTGTAAGCTCTGCAGTCAATCTGGGTTTTCTGTGAACAAAATCTTTTGTTCCTGAACTTTAAGGACGTATGCCTCTTATGTTAATCAGACCGCTCTGTCACACTACCTTGTGACATGATTATCATTAAAATCAAGTAGAGTTTGATTTGTTGCTTGAACAGAATGAGGAAATGGCAGATTTTTTCAATCCCATCACTAATAAGATTTAACAGAGTATTTTTTTTTTATATATTTTCATACAGTTTGCAATCATTCATTTGCCAGTTTTATAAAATCTTTTATCCTCTCAGTTTTGAGTTGAATAACACTTTATTACTTTTTTTTTGTTTTTGTTGATTTCCTTGTTTCTATCTTTTGATTTAAAGCAGTCATTTATAAAAGTCAATTGTAGTCTTGTTTTCTAATCAAACCATCCTTAAAACAAACCGTTTTCATGATATATTTAATTTTTTGAGCACCACCTATTTTAGTTTTGATTTATTTTACATTTCTATGAACTTCAATACCATCAACTTTGATCATTACATTTTTAATGATTTTATAATTTAACGTACAAAGCATAAACAAAAGGGCGAGCAACAGTGCCGAAACCTAACATTTTTTTATATTATTAACTTTTCATTGAGCACTTACGGTCCCTGCATTACAGATTCACTTTTGATAAATAATGTTTTTTAGTGTGTGTGTGCGTTACGATTTCTACTGGAAAAATAAAAAAAAATCTAAAAAAACTGATAAAGTTGAAGGTCTAATATACAATTAAGTGATGCAGATACTTAAATTTACATCATCTTAGCAGTTTTGTTACTATGAGACATACTGTAAATGCTCTTAGTGGTCATTTCTAATAAAATGCTCACATTACTTCTTACACTTTAAAAAAAAAAAACAATGTACAAAATGTGGATATTTTAAAATATTTCTGGCATTGATTTAGTGTTCCATTCTACTGCTACGTGTGTCTTGTTTTGTGAAAATAAAAAAATAAAAATAACTCATAATCATGCAAAGTCTTGAATTTTGGTTGTTCAGTTATAGCTGATGATTTATAGAGGGTTTTTTTCAAACATTTGAATGAATTTCTTCTCTTTTGTGTCTCTGCTGAAGCTGCAGATTGATGCTGATGAAAAATAACATCAATACATTTTAAAGTTCTCAGACTAAATAAATCACGCAAGCCTTTCAGATTAATTTGAGAAGTTTGGGTCAGAAATTACTTTGACAGTAGTCTGTTGAGCAAAGATCTTTTTTTTTTTTAGATTCCACTGATACGAATGCAGATGAAACTACTGAAGCATTGACAGGAGGATTTTCTAAAATGTCAGGAAATGTTTACCCCCTAACACAAGACTTGGTGTATCACTAACGTCTGTTCAGGAACTGCAATTCTTCAATGCTCCTGAAGGAAAGTGGAGTTAAAAAAATTAAAAAAAAATTATTTGTTCCAGATCAGGGTTTTGAGAAACTAAACTTTGAAAATTCCATCTGACACCCATGTTTGATCAGAAGTTTGTTCAGATTCAGCCTGGTTATCAGCTCACCTGATGGATATTTTCTGTCTCCAGCCTTGGGCAGAGATGCTGAATTAAAAGTCTCAGTCCCA